>OY751315.1:357500-397500 GCA_963564615.1 Rhorus exstirpatorius
GCGTGTATTATTATATTCAAATTTCAAACAGCTATCACTCCTAAACTAACAAATTGAATGGATTGAAGTTTGCACAGGTATTTCCGGGTACCTTTATTTATAATGCAAAGACCCAAAAATTTTAAAATTCGAACTAGAAATGAAAGTTTTTAGTGAAAATTGACGAATTTAGAAGATTGTCCAAAAAATTGGGTCAACACCTACTAGACATATGAAAACCCTAAACAACGAGTCTTTGTTTATTGCTCTACGTCCAAAATTGACGGAGCAGTATTTGTCCGCAAAATTGCATGTGATACTTGTCGATGAGAAGATTCACAGCGAGCGCGAGGTCCGAACGGTCTGTGGCCAGCCCGAAGGAGAGAGAGAGAGAGGGAGAGAGAGAGGGAGCGAACGATATGTATATCTGTATATACGCGTGTATTATTATATTCAAATTTCAAACAGTTATCACTCCTAAACTAACAAATTGAATGGATTGAAGTTTGCACAGGTATTTCCGGGGACCTTTATTTATAATGCAAAGACCCAAAAATTTTAAAATTCGAACTAGAAATGAAAGTTTTTAGTGAAAATTGACGAATTTAAAAGATTTTCCAAAAAATTGGGTCAACACCTACTAGACATATGAAAACTCTAAACAACGAGTCTTTGTTTATTGCTCTACGTCCAAAATTGACGGAGCAGTATTTGTCCGCAAAATTGCATGTGATACTTGTCGATGAGAAGATTCACAGCGAGCACGAGGTCCGAACGGTCTGTGGCCAGCCCGAAGGAGAGAGAGAGAGAGGGAGAGAGAGAGGGAGCGAACGATATGTATATCTGTATGTACGCGTGTATTATTATATTCAAATTTCAAACAGTTATCACTCCTAAACTAACAAATTGAATGGATTGAAGTTTGCACAGGTATTTCCGGGGACCTTTATTTATAATGCAAAGACTCAAAAATTTTAAAATTCGAACTAGAAATGAAAGTTTTTAGTGAAAATTGACGAATTTAAAAGATTTTCCAAAAAATTGGGTCAACACCTACTAGACATATGAAAACTCTAAACAACGAGTCTTTGTTTATTGCTCTACGTCCAAAATTGACGGAGCAGTATTTGTCCGCAAAATTGCATGTGATACTTGTCGATGAGAAGATTCACAGCGAGCGCGAGGTCCGAACGGTCTGTGGCCAGCCCGAAGGAGAGAGAGAGAGAGAGGGAGAGAGCGAGGGAGCGAACGATATGTATATCTGTATATACGCGTGTATTATTATTTATTTATTTATTTATTTATTCACGGGACAAGCCCTTTTACATATATACAGTTTCTTTTGGTACAGTGCGCGATATAACCAAATAAAGGAATAAAGATAAGTAAATAAAAACAGTAATAGAAATTCACTATATTTTTCTTCGGGATGTTTGACCGAAGATAACATTTATAGAAGATAAATAAACGACTTTTATAGATATTATAATAATAATAATAATAATAATAATAATAATAATAATAATAATAATAATAATAGCATCGATAATATAATCTGCAAGGAACGATAAACTGGATTTATATCTACGACGAATCATCCATATTCAAGGACTCGGTTTGCAAGTGTTTGGTTATAAGACGATACTGGTTCCACGTATAACCGTGACAGCTGGAGTCTGTTTGCTACACTGGCGAGACGGTAGTGAGCCGATCTCTCTGTCAGCGTACTCCTAATCATCGGCGTTCGAAAAATAGCTTCCGTTCTTCTCGGCCTGTTTGGCAAAACCTCCATGAATTTGTTCCGCATATAGGGGCAATCGACTAGTCCCGAAAACAGTTTATATAGCAGTCTCTGATCATTGTAGATCCTCAGTGATAACAGGCTGGGGATGTCGAGTATTTGAGAAATTTCACTGTAGTCATGGTCCTCTCGGCGCATCGGCCTGCCTACCTTAAAGGCAGCAGACCGAAAGAATTTGTGTGAAAGAATGTTGTGTGAAAGAATTATATTCAAATTTCAAACAGTTATCACTCCAAACTATCAAATTGAATGGATCGATGTTTGCACAGGTATTTCCGGGGCCCTTTATTTACAATGCTTTTTCGTGCATATCCCCTCCACGCGGCCGTATCGCTTTTTCGTAATAGAAAAAATCCTAATGTATGTAGAAGTTTCACTTCAAAAAAACTAGTATATTCCATATGCACACTGCTCGGTGGTGCAGAAATGTTCGTTTCGTGAAACGCTAGGCCTTTTACAATTTTTGTCTCCTTTGCATAAGCACATCAGTTTCATCAACTCCGCGTTTTATTACATTGTAAGGAGCAGTTACCATGATTTCGCTGAAGACGAGAGAGGCAAGGGGAAAAAAAACAACCGCCCATGCCAATGTCAAAACCCGTCAATAGGCGTTTTGCCAGCTTCGTCGTACAACGTCGCGTTTTCACGTGACAAAGCGATTTTAGTATTACAGAAGACTGCGCGTAACGTGAACTTTATAAGTTTTTATAAGTAGTATTATATATGTGTATAAAAAAAATAGTGTACAAAGATAACATTTTGCAATCGAAAATTAGTGAAGTGTGGTATTTCATACCTACCGGATGATTGCTGAGTGACGTGAAAGAAATGGGGAATAAATATAATTTGAAAACAAATCGTCCTCGTTCACGTCGAACGAGCAAGAAATACAGGTACGTTTTGCACCCACACACTTACTCCTTATTCATTACTGTAGTATTATTTATTAATAAAATTATCCATTTTATATTCTTCTGATTTTTCTATGATCTCAACCTACAAAAGACAAAATAATGTTTAAAAAAATTTTATTTAAAATTTTTGTTTACACAGCATTCAAATTATCTTAAAACCGCCGTTTTTTTTTTTAAGAATTAGGTGAATTTACTGATCTCAAATGATAATTTTAAGACCACAATGGGAGTGCAACTCTTGTTTTTTCTATTTTTTCAAAGGAATGTCAATTCCACGCAATTTTTATTCATTTGCCTTTTTTCCAAAAGTCTCTTATGAATAAATAATACGTCAAAACTGTTTTCAAAAGCTATTTCTCACGAACTAGCAAAAGAAAAATTTAGAAACAAATTTTCTCAGCATTTTTTTTCAAGTTCTTTTTTTATACACGATTCAAATCATCTCGGAAACGCAACTGTTTTTTGGAAAAAAATTGAGTGAATTCTCTGATCTCAACCGATGATTGTAAGACAATAAGAGTATAATTCCTGTTTTTTATATTTTTCCAAAGGAATGGAAATCATTAATGTCAATAATTTCAATGCCAATTGTGATATTTTTCCCTTCTTTTTCAAAATCTCACATAAATAAATAATAATACGTCATAACTGTTTTCGAAAGCTATTCCTTATGAACTACGAAAAACAAAGATTTTGAAAAAATATAAGTACATTATATAATATTTTTAAAAAATATCGTTGATTATAATTGAACAGAATTTTTTTCCCCTATCTTCATCTCCCATTTACGCTAACCATTTATTAAATCAGTCTACCTTTTCTGCAGTTCAAAAAAGTGATGTTATTTCCGAGCTACTGTAAAATCTATTTAAACAGTTGGATTGGGCTCAACGATAATTGATGACATTCGTAAATGATAGCTTTAAAAAACAATTACGGATCATTGTTTATTTATGAGAGATTTTGAGAAAAAAGGCGAAAAAAATCACAACTTGCGTTGGAATCATATTGACATGTATATTATTTACGTTCTTTTAAAAAAATAGAAAAAACAGGAGTTCTACTTCCATTCTGGTCTTAGTTAAAATGATCGTTTGAGATTAGTGAATTCACTCCATTAAAAAAAGGCGTTTTTGCCATAATTTGAATGGTGTATAAAAAAAACGTATAAACGATAACGAACAAACTTGTTGGAAATTAAGTTTGCTACAAATTTGGTCGTTATTGTTTTTTCCTTAGGATCGATATTATTTTAATTACATCTGAGTAGCGATGGGGGGGGGGGGGGAGGGCATAAATATTGTATTGTCTCGTTTATTATTCATTGTTTGGAATAGAAATCATTGGAAATAAAATTTGCTACAACTTGGGTCGTTATTGCTTTTTTCCTAGGATGGATATTTTCTTATTTAGACCCGAATAGAGATGGGGGGTGAACCTAAATATTATAGTGTCTCGTTTATTATTAATTGTTTGGTAATAAATGAAATCGTTGAAAATAAAGTTTACCATGACTTTGGGCGAGCTTGTTTTTCCCTACAATCGATATATTTTAATTTAGACCCGCGTAGAGGTAGGGTAAACCTAAATATTGTATAATCTCGCAAATTATTGGTTTATTATTGCATCACCGATAATAAACTAAATCGTTTACAATTAAATTTGCTACAACTCTGGTTATTATTTTTTTCCCCTTGAACCGATATTTTTGAAACTCGTAGGAAACAAAATTCGCAAATATATTTGGCCTTTGCCTTTTTTTTTTTGATATTTTTTCGAGGAGTACGCCCTTGATAAATCAAATATAAAACCAATAATTAACAAATCAAAAATGAACAAGATATTACAATATTTAGATCCACCCCCACCTTTTTGCGAGTCTAAATGAAAAAATATCGATCCTAGGGAACAAACAATAACCACCAAAGTTGTAGTAAATTTAATTCCTAACAAGCTTGTTTATGATCGTTTATGAGGCATTCCACATCAAAATTACCCCTTCAGAACATTAATATCGTTAATTTTTCTGCAATCGACGTATGCTATAGTACTCTACAAAAATATTGATACGTATTGAATTTATGGTGGCATTGATAGGGGTGAAATCATAGGAAAATGCGATTTTTGCTTGTTTTTTCTCCCTGATTTTATTACATGGAAATAGTGTGTTGGAGCGAAAAATTGCTAAGGATCAATTTTTTTGTGTTTGTTACAAGGATAACGAAAATAAATTTCAGAAGGCAAGATTTTACATTTTTCATGGAAAAATACCTATTTTAAAAATATAAATCGATTTTTGAACGATAATGAAAGTTTAAAAAAATTTGAAATATTTTTTTTTTTATTCCTCGAACTTTTTCCGAAAGTAATACGTCTCTTTCCAGATAGAGAAATTTTATCTAAAAGCTTAGCAAAAAAAAAAAAATTTTGAAAAAAAAATTTTATGCCAAATTTGAAATAAAAATGTTATATATAACATATTTATTTAATATTATATATGACATTTTTATTTAATAAAAATGTTATATATGACATTTTTATTTAATAAAAATGTTATATATGACATTTTTATTTAATAAAAATGTTATATATGACATTTTTATTTCAAATTTTGCGTACAATTTTTATTTCAAATTTTGCGTACAATTTTTTTTTCCAATTTTCTTTGTTATTTGCTGAGCCTTTAGATTAAATTTCTCCATCTGCAAAGAGACGTATTCCTTTTTGAAACAGTTCGAGGAATCCAAAAAAACATATTTCAAATTTTTTAAAACTGTAGTAATCGTCCAAAAATCGATTTATATTTTTAAAATGGGTTTTTTTCCATGAAAAATGAAAAATCTTGCCTTAAAATTTTTTTTTTCGTTATCCTTGCAACAAACACAACAAAATTGATTCGTAGCAATTTTTCGCTCCGACACACTATTTCCATGTAATACAATCAGGGAGAAAAAACAAGCAAAAATCGCATTTTCCTGTAATTTCACCCATATCAATGACACCATAAATTCAATACATATCAATATTTTCGTTTTAAACTATAGCATACGTCGATTGCACGAAAATTCAACATATTAAGGTTTTGAAGTGGTCATGTTGCTGTGGAATGCCTTTTATGCGAAAAAATCAATAATAAATGAGATACGGTTTGAGTTCAATGACCTTGAAGATATCTGCATATTTGCACATTACAAGTTTAGCAATTTGTGGCTTTTAAACTATGGCTCTGATCGATAACTGCACAAGAACTTTTTTGTCCCTTTTTCGATTTTCTAGAATTGGATTTTTTTTACTTTTTTTTCCTCATATAAAACGCATATGGGTTTACTTTCATTCTTTAGCACGCGCCCGCGCCTTACCCGTTCATCCGAGAAATGACTGTACAACAACTTTTTTGTCCCTTTTTCAATTCTGTCAAATTGGATTTTTTTACTTTTTTTTTAAGCCGCATATAAAGCGCGTTTGGTTTCGGTTTCAGTCTTTGACCCGCGCCCGCGCCTCATCTGTTCATCCGAGCGATGACCGTACAAAAACTTTTTTGTCCCTTTTTCGATTCTCTAAAATCGGATTTTTTTTTCCTTTTTTTTAACCGCATATGAAGCGCGTTTGAGTTCAGTGCCAGTCTTTGGATGATGTTAACCCAATCGCGCTTTGCCGACTAAAAAAAAAGAACTTATTTTAGAGAATCGAAAAAGGGACAAAAAATTTCTTGTACAGTCATCTCTCAGACGAACGGATGAGACGAGGGCGCGTGTCAAAGAATGAAACTGAACCCAAACGCGCTTTGAAGAAAAAGGGAAAAAAAACCGATTTCAGGGAATCGAAAAAGGAACAAAAAAAGTTCGTGTGCAGTTATCTCGCAGAGCCATAGTTTAAAAACCACAAATTGCCAAACTACAAATGTGCAGAAATGCAGATATCTTCAGGGTAATTTAGGTTCACCCCCATCTCTTTTCGGGTCTAGGTAAAAAAATATCGATCCTAGCGAAAAAACAATATTGCGACTAAAATTTTAGCAAATTAAATTTGGTAATTGTGTACTCTGACAGCTTTTCCGAATTTTGCAAACTTTTGGATTTTTTTGGTACGAAATCCGTTTGTTTCGGTCCCAATAATGATAATCAGGTGGCAGAACACGAAAAAATTAAGGGGTAATACAGGAATATTCAAAATTTGTTTGTCGGAAGCTGCTATGCGGGTAGAAAGTGTGTCGCGCGCGAAAGATGTTTGCTACGGGTATGCAAGAGGTCAGGACAGTTGCATCCCGCGGCGGGTTTGGGCTCGGTTTGGGTTTGGGTTTAGATTTGGGTGCATATTTTTAAATGCAAATTTAAAAAATTCTTATTTCTTGGTTTTCTTGCATCAATATATACGTCAGTATTGTGTTTGTTTGTGTGTGTGTGTGTTCCTGCACGCACGCACGCGCGTGCACACACACACACACGCGCGCACCACACACCCATACACAATACTAACGTATTGATGCAAAAAAAAAACCAAGAAATATGAATTGTGCAAATTCATATTTCCCCCCTTAATTTTTTCAAGCTCCGCCACCTGATTATCATTATTGGGACCAAAACAAACGAATTGACGCAAAAAAAAACCCAAGAATTTGCAAAATTCGGAAGAGCCGTCAAAGTAAAACAATTACCTTAATTTTTTTCAACAATTTCATTCATTATCGTTTATACGAAAAAATCAACAATGAATGAGATGATACAATATGTATAGGTTCACCCCTCTCTTTTCGGGTCTAGATTTAAAAAAATCGGTCCTAGGGAAAAAACAATCGGGACTAAAGTTAATTGTAACAAATTCAATTTCTTTTCAAAATTTCATTCATTATCGTTTATATGACTGTAACGTCCTGGGTCGAAAAAACACAAATAAATTTTAAAATTTCATTTCATATACCATTTATCAAACATAAAACCGGATCCGTATGATCCGCAGTAGAAATATTTAATCTCTCATTTATTCACGGGAAAACACGAATGACCAGGGGTGACCCTCATTGCCGGAGTTCTCCCGCCAAGCACGAAATATGCCTGCGAGCATACATACGAAATTTCAGTTAACGAAACTCGTCGCGGGGAGAAGGCGCGTGAGTGACGAACCGGCGTATGTCGCGCATTATCACCGACCTCCCACAGATGTTGGAAGCCGGTGAGAATCAGCGTCTTGCCGGCTCGCACAAGATGACCGCGCTTATCGCCTAGGGACGAGCCTAAACATAAGCAAAAGTTGCGCCTCGAGAATATCGATGTACCGGCATTAATAATAATCGGAATTCCGTCCGAAGAGTATCGATGTCTCGACGCTGACTTTGTATATCACTTAAACTACAATCATGCCTCGAGAATATCGATATCCTGGCACCAACAATAGTCGGAATTTCGTCTGGAGAGTATCGATGTCTCGACGCTGATTTTTCATATCACCAGTCGTCATAACTGGAAATGCGTCTGGAGATTATCGTCAGCAGAATGTCGAGGTGTGAGAGAAACTCTTCCCTCACGCGCCGACGTCTCCCACTTTACGCGACAATAGAATAAGGGCCTATATAATGACCATCGCGAATTAAGGACAAGTCAGTCGAACTTCGAGCCTGATCACCCGAGATCACTCAAAGCTATAGCCCGTCGCGAATTATTCAAATTCATTCTAAGTTAAAATATTGTACTGTTTTTTTTCAACATAAGAATCGGTAGCACGGTAGCCCCGGCAAAACCAGTGTAAGAAAACATAAAAAATAAATAAATATCGAAAAACCAAAGAAAAATAAAACGCTTTCGCGTTTCATTTGTGCACCAGCGGCATTAAATAAGAGGGGGAAATTGAACAAACCGAACTTCGAGCTGTCTACACTCTCGAGCGGAACTCCCATCGAAATCCACGTATTTCCAATACCTCTCTCTCTAACTACAGCATAGTGCGCTAGATGCACATGCTCACGTAGTTACTTTTCTACCTCTCTCTCTAACTACAGCATAGTGCGCTAGATGCACATGCCTGAGTAGTTACTTTTCTCACTCTCTCTAACTACAGCATAGTGCGCTAGATGCACATGCTCACGTAGTTACTTTTCTACCTCTCTACTCTCTCTAACTTCAGCATAGTGCGCTAGATGCACATGCCTGAGTAGTTACTTTTCTCACTCTCTCTAACTACAGCATAGTGCGCTAGATGCACATGCTCACGTAGTTACTTATTCTTCTCTCCGGGTACAGCCCTGTGCACCAGATGCACGCTCTGTACTCTAACTAACCCTACCATATGAGAGTTCTACCCGAGAGTTAGGACTCACTCAAAGAGGGGTCACCAAATCTTTTTTTAATTTAGATTTATATGGGTAAACGCCGCGGTGGCAAGGATAAAAAATTAAAGCGCCTCGCTTTTATCGAACGACATTCTGTGGGCGGAAGTAACGGTGAAGTACGGGTTATTGTACCGGTTTCTGAAACGGCAGTAAAAATCGTGGCCCAACCCCTACCGGGCCCTTCAACGAAATCCGATTTTCCTCTCGGATCACCGAGTATCAAGGAGCGCCCTGTGGGAGTAGCCACGATATTTAGAATTCCCGAGGGAACGGCCCCGTACGTTCTCCCCGACCCGATTCTTCCGGGACCCGTTCACCGGCCCCATAGAGATAGTGTCAGCGACGTATCTACGTTAGGCGCAGACTCCGACAGCGCGGACTCCGACGACAACGAAGAAATTATCACGTTGGAATAAAGACCCGCTACGCCCAAAAAAGTAAGTAAAAATTTACCACTTTCATTACCGCGAGCCTCTATCCCCGACCGGCGCATTCCGGCCGAAACAAGAGGCACCCCTATTTTTTATTTATACCCTATCGTTCTCACCCAGGACGTGACATGACAAAATCAATAATAAACGACATAATAAAATATTTAGGTCCGCTCCCACCTCTATTCGGGTCTAAATAAAAAAATATCGATTCTAGGGAAAAAAACAATCTGGTCTAACGTTGTAACAAATGTAATTTTTTTCAACAATTTCGTTCATTATCGTTTATATGAGAAAACCGGAGAAAAACAATAATGAATGAGACAATACAATATGTAAGTTCACCCCGACCTTTTTTCGGGTTTAAATAAAAAAATATCGATCCTAGGGAAAGAACTATTAGATCCAAAGTTGTAGCAAAGGGTCTATCTGGATAAGAGTGGTGAATCTGCCACCACCGAATTTTGTGGTGCCAGTTTTTTCAAAAGTTCCTAAGCTAAAAAAAAAATTGTGTGCAAAATTACAGCTTTCTACATCGATTCCGAGGGATTTGTCTGTTGAAAAACGTGTTTTTCCGATTTTTGCCGTTTTTAAATACCAAGAAGCGACCGAAAAATCAGAAACATATCAATATTTATGGAACTTTTTTTTTCAATTTTTCGTATGCTTAACTCTAATAGTCAGAAACATATCAATATTTATGGAACTTTTTTTTTCAATTTTTTGTATGCTTAACTCTAATTTGAATCATCGAATTTTCCTCTAAAAACATTATTTTGTAGTGTATATATTTTTCTACTATTATGACAAAAATTGACATAATTCTACTCTTCATTCCCTACAAATATGTCGCAGTTCGAATTTTGAAACATTTTTTTTAATTTGCAGGGAATCAAGAGTAGAATTATGTCAATTTTTTCATAACAGTAGAAAAATCTATATACTACAAAATCATTTTTTGAGAGGAAGATTCGATGATTCAAATTAGAGTTGAGCATAAAAACAATTGAAAAAAAAGTTCCATGAATGTTGACATGTTTCTGATTTTTTGGAATTATTTCAGATTTTTCGATCGATTCTTGGTATTTAAAAACGGCAAAAATCGGAAAACACATTTTTTCAACAGACAAACTCCGCGGAATCGATGTAGAAAGCTGTAATTTTGCACAAAATTTGTTTTTTTAGGTTCGGAACTTTTGAAAAAATCGGCATCACAAAATTCGGTGGGAGCAGATTCGCCACTCTTATCCGGCTAGACCCTTAATTTATCAACAAGTATTTTTACGTAGTTTATACGTGAAAATCCATAATAATCGAGATAATGCAATAATGAAATTTCACCCCCTCCTTCGAGTCCGAAAAATATCCACCCTAGGGAATATATAATAAGGACCAAAACTGTAGGAAATTTAATTTCAAACAACTTTACAAATTCTTACTTTTTGTGTGAAATTGAATATAAACGAGTTATTCAATAAATAGAAATTTACCCTTACATTCAAGATGGCAGCTGAAGCCAGCGGCTCATATTCTTATTTTACGTGTGAAATACTTGTTTTTCGTGTGAGATTCAAAATAAACGAGTTAATCAATAAATATAAATTTACCCTTATATTCAAGATGGCGGTTGAAGCCAGCGGCTGCGATTCCCGAAAACAGAAATTTAGACTGCCAGTGCCCCCCCCCCCCCCACCAATTTGCGAAGGAAAATCGCTACAACTATTTGCAAAGGAAAATCGCTACTAACCATTTTTTACGTGCGTCAGCCCTTTTTTTGGTCTAATTTGACTGGGTTTTTTAGAGTTTTGAATAACCGAGTCTCGTTTCCAAGACATTTTCATCTTTTTTTATCACCATTATTGACTCTGGGACTCGAAAAGAAACTAAAAAAATTTGAAGCGATTTCCGCTATCAGGAACCGACCTGTATACGGCACTCTCGTTTCCTACCACCAGCTCTAACCACCAGCTTCAGCATCATTCGACATCTTCTATTCCTGAAGATTTTCGCTCTACTCATCATGTACTGACATGCATGTAACAAAGTCATTGATTTTCAGGCGTCTCAAAAAACACCTCGAAAAATTTGAAAAGTCCTCGGCTGACTCGGAGGAGTCAACAGAAAAACTCGAACGAGGTCGAATTCAAGGTCAACTGAGTCAACTCGATTTAGCACCGAGCGCCTTATCATCTTCCACCAATGAGATTTTTTCTGAATCATGTTTTTCGAAAAATACATTGGAAGAAGAAATGCCCGATCTAGGTAAGTATGATCGCTTTACTCTAGAAATCGTGGACAGCGACAGCGATCCTTTTCTTCGAAAATTGGATGAAGATCAGCGTGCTCACCTCGCATCGCCAACAGATACATATAGCATCGAAATGGTCGGCACTGAGATTAATCTATCGAGAAGTACCAAGGAAGCTTCGCATGCTCATGACTTCGGAACAATTTCAATAGTTCCTGGGCAACAAGCGGCCTCAGTAGATGCAATGTCGACAGATGGACAATCATATGAGTTTGCAGCTCATGAAATCATTCAGCAGATTTCCGCAGGATCTAATGATGATGTACTTCAGAAATCCAACAGAGACATTACAGTAAATGATGAACCATCCATTGATAAATCATCTCAGGTAACGATAGATCATGAGTTGTCCGACCTTGATGACCATGAGCTGATTATAGACAACGAAACTCCGCTTGATGGGAACCGCATTAAAGAGGTGAAAATTGAAGGGCGACGTATAGTCGATGTTGGTTTCTTCCTTCAACAATTGCATGACAAATTTGACTCTCATAGCCGTGGTTTAGAGTGCAATTTTCGTGATCTAAAATTGGAGAAATACATAGATCAGGCATTGAGAACGCAATTGTTCTTTAGGTGTCAAATGTGCAATTACGGGTTTGGGATTTGGACCGATCTCGATTATCGCAATATATTTGGAATCAATGAAAGTGCTGTTTGTGGTACTATAACTTCTGGGACAGGCTGTTCCACGCTTCAGGAACAACTTGCAGCGATGAACGTTCCTCCTCTGTCGCACGTATCGTATCGTGCGTACCGGCAGAAAATTTTTAACAATTTCGAGTCAGTTGCGGCTGAAGAGATGAGCGCAGCAGCAACAGAGGAAAAAAATATTGCCATTGAAAGAGGCAATGTTGTAAACGGTATTCCTTTTATTACCGTCGTAGCTGATGGATGTTGGGCTAAACGGTCTTACGTGGGTGGGAAACACGATTCATTATCCGGTGCTGCAATGATTGTGGGCTTCGAAACAAAGAAAGTTCTTTTTGTATCAGTTCGAAATAAATATTGCGCCGTGCACGCCAAAGCCGAGCAACTGAATCGTGAACCGCCGGAGCATATATGTTATAAGAACTGGGGTCGTGGCCAAATTTCTACTGCGATGGAAACCGACATAATCCTTGAGGGTTTTTAAAATAGCATAGATATGCACGGTCTGATATTTAAGACTCATGGGGTAGCTGTAGAGAAGGTCGAGTGTTATAACCACTCGTTCCGCAATTTAGGGAAAAAAATGCGGAACGCGTCGAAGTTGCGACTGAAAGCAGCTCCGCAGAAAGGTGTAACAACGGTAACCGAATTAAGAAAACGCGTTCATGACTGTGGTTTGAAAATTCGGAGGCAGGTCGAAAATGCACGACATCTTCGTGCTTCTCAAACCATTCCTGAGGCAGAAAAAACTGCCCTGCTTCAAAAAGACATTCCGGTTATACCGGAACACATTTTTGGACATCATTCGCGTTGCAATGTATTGCCATTTTCTTGCGAGCCCGGGGAGAATGACAAGAATTTGATACCAGAGCTTCAAAAAACCGGTATGTATTGCGACATGGTCGAAGCTGTCCGGTACCTCAGTTGTCACGCTAAAAGCTTGTTGAAGGCTCAAACCAATAACACTGCTGAAGCGTGTAATTCAATAGTAAACAAACTGAATTCTGGAAAACGTCTTAACCATTGCGCTAAAAATTCGTATCAAATGAGAGTCTATGGCGCAGTGGTACAACACAATAGCCAGAAGCTCCTTTCCAAGGTACGTGCCGGTACAGGACGACAGGTTCCTGTGACTGTTGCGAAATTGGAAAAGGAAAAACAGCAACAGGTACTTCAAAATAAGCTGCTTCGGCAACAAGGAGGAGCACACAGACGTCGGGGTTGGCATGGAACGTACAAAGATTATAGGCCGTCCTCCAAAAAACCCGACGTATCTGAGGAGGTTTTCGACGTTCTTGTCGAAAACCATTTTGATAAATTGAAAGAGTTTCAAAATAATCGAATAACCATTGAGCGAGATACCGTTTCTCAGGGTGAAAGCGAATTATGGCACAATTTACGGACAATTATTCTCACTGCCTCGAAATTTGGAACAATATGCCGAATGCTAAAAACTACTTCTTGTGCTGGTATAGTTTCGAGTATTCTATATCCAAAAATGTTGGATTCAGCGGCCATTCATTTTGGTATCGATAATGAAAAAACTGCAAGGAAAGCATTAGAGATGAAAATCAAGAAAACAATTATGCCTTGTGGGCTCTTTATCGATTCGGCGATTCCGTACTTGGGTGCATCGCCAGACGGTCTTATCGATAATGATGGTATCGTTGAAATCAAATGTCCCCTCTCAGCAAAGGACGAAGCTCCTGAAATTGCCCTTGAACAGAATCCACGCCTTAGGGGCATATTTGATAAAAAAAATCCGGATAGCATGAGAAAGACGCATCCCTATTATTACCAAGTGCAAGGTCAACTGCCCATAACTGAGCGAAAATATTGTATATTTGCGCTATGGACTTCCGTCGACATTAAGTACGTGACGGTATTGAAGGACGACGAATTTTGGCATTTGGATATGGAACCGCTACTATCACGTTTCTATATGAAGTGCTTACTTCCTGAAATCGTTGACGGTCGGCGAATCCGGAGTATGCCGATTCGAGAGGCAGAGCATATTCTTCAAGCCCGCGAAATAGCTGCTTCGAGGAAACGCCCTCCTCGTGAAAAATGCCAGCTTGAAATGGAGATGCAAAGCTTGCCCGAAAAACAATGCAAAATGATTAACAGAGCTTCTATGGCACCGAAGATGCACCCCAACAAGAACTTGAACCGAAGGTTATAAATTCGTCCGAAAACTTTCATCGCAATGCTGCTTGGGTTGCAATAGAATATGAAAAGGATGCGAATATTCGACAGGAAGAAATAGAAGCTGCTGAAATAGCTCGTCGAGAAGTTTCTCTCGACGATGTCATGGCGAATATATCAATGACGACCACTCTCTTGACAGATTCGAGTATCGATTTTTTTTTGCAAATAGTAAAAGAATACGGTCATTTTGATTTTTATCCTGCTAGTTACACCGGATACTATAGATTCATTCAGCCATGCCAATCGCTGCGTGACGTACAAATAGTCGGTGGCAACGAATCCAGGCATTGGTGTTGCATTTTCTACGATGCATCACACGTGCTCGTTTACGATAGCTTGTGCCCAAGTGAATATATTTTTATGCACGAAGAAGTGAAAAGGTACATTGAAAAGAGATTCCCGTCACTAATGATAGATAACATTGTCCTTCAACCGGTGACTAGGCAACCGGATGGATTTAGTTGTGGCGTTTATGCAGCTGCGTTTGTTACAACGATAGCTTTAGGGGATGACCCTGTAAATGTAAATTATTCTCGGGATGTGGTAGCAATGAGGGCTCATATGAAAAAAATTATTCTCAGTAAAAGATTATCAGCCTCCCCGTCGAAACCGTAATTATTCGACTAAACCTTATTTCGTCAGTACATGCATACGAATCATACAAATCATGTGATCATGCTATCCTACGATCATGTCATATAATCGTTGGTGATCAATATTGAGCGTTGCTAACCATTGTTGAAGGTACGCATGTATCAGTAGGCAATGAGAAAACTCCTTGAAGTACTCGAGATTCAAATTCCTATTGGCTATCTCAATAAAGGTAGCACCTAGCCTATAATGACTGGTTATGCGTTTCATGCGAAATAATGAACCATGCCCATTGCATGTATAACACGAAAGAAGGGCAACGAAAGTTGTGAACTTTCTTCTTGAGAATGCAATGCCATCATTTACAGACACAGTCGTACATTTATATAGGCATATAAACTGCTTGCAAACTGCTAGTAACGATTGCCTAATTATATTACAAATAATCGGGCATCCCAGGGTAATTGGAATCGATGAAACGTGCTTATAAAATAGTATAAGTGGGTAAGTGAGAGTGGGGGTTTCTTCGAAATCCAACCAAATAAATTACCATTATTTGGGATGTTACACTTTAAAAAAGAGGTCTACAATTCAGTTCGACGAGATTCGATACAGAATCATCGATTCTTGGCAGAGATCTCATCGATTTCAATATTTTACAGCTCGTCCAAGGCTCGACCGCGTACGTAAAGTCGACTCCCCCAGAGACAGTCGTTTTTCGGCGCGTTCTCGGTGATAATAAACACGCTTGATCGACGGTGCACTTTTAGCATCATTCGACAAGTCCGACGATTCATTTCGACGAGAAAACTCGTCGATTCGAATACGTCAGGTCTCGTCGAATTTACGATCACGTACGTACAGTAGACCCTCCAAGAGAGATGGAGAGAAAGAGAGAGAGAGAGAGAGAGAGTCATTTTCGCCGAGAGTACATGTTCTCGGTGATGACAAACACGCTTGATCGACGATGCTATTTTAGCATCGTTCGACGAGTCCGACGATTCATTTCGACGAGAAAACTGATCGATTCGAAAACGTCAGGTCTCGTCGAATTTTCGATCGCGTACGTGTACAGTAGACCCTCCAAGAGAGACGGAGAGAAAGAGAGAGAGTCATTTTCACCGAGAGTGATCTCGGTGATTATAAACACGCTTGATCAACGAAGCTCTTTTAGCATCGTTCCACGAGTCTGGCGATTTATTCCGACGATGCTTGATCGAGAATCTAGTATTCTCGGCCGAGAACTCGTCCATTTGAATGTCAGGACTCGTCGAATTTTCGAACGCGTCCGCACAATCGACACTCCAAGAGAGAGCGAGCGAGCGAGAGATATAGAGAGAGAGATACTCATTTTCGCCGAGATTGCTCATTTTCGGTGATGACAAACACGCTTGATCGACGATGCTCTTTTAGCATCGTTCGACGAGTCCGACGATTCATTTCGACGATGCTCGATCGAGAATCTTGTATTCTCGTCCGAGAAATCGTCGATTCGAATCCGTCAGGTCTCGTCGAATTTTCGATCGCGTACATACAGTAGATTTTCCAAAGAGTAATTTTTTGCCGAGATTGCACGCTCTCGGTGATTACAAACACGCTTGATCGACGATGCTCTTTTAGCGTCGTTCGACGAGTCTGACCATTTATTTCGACGATGCTTGATCGAGAATCTAGTATTCTCGGCCGAGAACTCGTCTATTTGAATGCCAGGACTCGTCGAATTTTCGAACGCGTCCGCACAATCGGCACTCCGAGAGAGAGCGAGCGAGCGAGAAATATATAGAGAGAGAAAGAGATACTCATTTTCGCCGAGATTGCTCGTTTTCGGTGATGACAAACACGCTTGATCGACGATGCTCTTTTAGCATCGTTCGACGAGTCCGACGATTCATTTCGACGATGCTCGATCGAGAATCTTGTATTCTCGTCCGAGAACTCGTCGATTCGAATCCGTCAGGTCTCGTCGAATTTTCGATCGCGTACATACAGTAGATTTTCCAAAGAGTAATTTTTTGCCGAGATTGCACGCTCTCGGTGATTACAAACACGCTTGATCGACGATGCTCTTTTAGCGTCGTTCGACGAGTCTGACCATTTATTTCGACGATGTTTGATCGAGAATCTAGTATTCTCGGCCGAGAACTCGTCTATTTGAATGCCAGGACTCGTCGAATTTTCGAACGCGTCCGCACAATCGGCACTCCGAAAGAGAGCGAGCGAGCGAGAGATATATATAGAAAGAGAGAGAGAGAGAGAGAGAGATACTCATTTTCGCCGAGATTGCTCGTTTTCGGTGATGACAAACACGCTTGAACGACGGTGCTCTTTTAGCATCGTTCGACGAGTCCGACGATTCATTTCGACGATGCTCGATCGAGAATCTTGTATTCTCGTCCGAGAACTCGTCGATTCGAATCCGTCAGGTCTCGTCGAATTTTCGATCGCGTACATACAGTAGATTTTCCAAAGAGTAATTTTTTGCCGAGATTGCACGCTCTCGGTGATGACGAACACGCTTGATCGACGATGCTCCTTTAGCGTCGTTCGACGAGTCCGACGATTTATTTCGACGATGCTCAATCGAGAATCTTGTATTCTCGTCCGAGAACTCGTCGATTCGAATCCGTCAGGTCTCGTCGAATTTTCGATCACGTACATACAGTAGATTTTCCAAAGAGTAATTTTTTGCCGAGATTGCACGCTCTCGGTGATTACAAACACGCTTGATCGACGATGCTCTTTTAGCGTCGTTCGACGAGTCCGACGATTTATTTCGACGATGCTCAATCGAGAATCTTGTATTCTCGTCCGAGAACTCGTCGATTCGACTCCGTCAGGTCTCGTCGAATTTTCGATCGCGTACATACAGTAGATTTTCCAAAGAGTAATTTTTTGCCGAGATTGCACGCTCTCGGTGATTACAAACACGCTTGATCGACGATGCTCTTTTAGCGTCGTTCGACGAGTCTGACCATTTATTTCGACGATGCTTGATCGAGAATCTAGTATTCTCGGCCGAGAACTCGTCTATTTGAATGCCAAGACTCGTCGAATTTTCGAACGCGTCCGCACAATCGGCACTCCGAGAGAGAGCGAGCGAGCGAGAGAAATATAGAGAGAGAAAGAGATACTCATTTTCGCCGAGATTGCTCGTTTTCGGTGATGACAAACACGCTTGATCGACGATGCTCTTTTAGCATCGTTTGACGAGTCCGACGATTCATTTCGACGATGCTCGATCGAGAATCTTGTATTCTCGTCCGAGAACTCGTCGATTCGAATCCGCCAGGTCTCGTCGAATTTTCGATCGCGTACATACAGTAGATTTTCCAAAGAGTAATTTTTTGCCGAGATTGCACGCTCTCGGTGATTACAAACACGCTTGATCGACGATGCTTTTTTAGCGTCGTTCGACGAGTCTGACCATTTATTTCGACGATGCTTGATCGAGAATCTAGTATTCTCGGCCGAGAACTCGTCTATTTGAATGCCAGGACTCGTCGAATTTTCGAACGCGTCCGCACAATCGGCACTCCGAGAGAGAGCGAGCGAGCGAGAAATATATAGAGAGAGAAAGAGATACTCATTTTCGCCGAGATTGCTCGTTTTCGGTGATGACAAACACGCTTGATCGACGATGCTCTTTTAGCATCGTTCGACGAGTCCGACGATTCATTTCGACGATGCTCGATCGAGAATCTTGTATTCTCGTCCGAGAACTCGTCGATTCGAATCCGTCAGGTCTCGTCGAATTTTCGATCGCGTACATACAGTAGATTTTGCAAAGAGTAATTTTTTGCCGAGATTGCACGCTCTCGGTGATTACAAACACGCTTGATCGACGATGCTCTTTTAGCGTCGTTCGACGAGTCTGACCATTCATTTCGACGATGTTTGATCGAGAATCTAGTATTCTCGGCCGAGAACTCGTCGAATTTTCGAACGCGTCCGCACAATCGGCACTCCGAAAGAGAGCGAGCGAGCCAGAGATATATATATAGAGAGAGAGAGAGAGAGAGATACTCATTTTCGCCGAGATTGCTCGTTTTCGGTGATGACAAACACGCTTGAACGACGGTGCTCTTTTAGCATCGTTCGACGAGTCCGACGATTCATTTCGACGATGCTCGATCGAGAATCTTGTATTCTCGTCCGAGAACTCGTCGATTCGAATCCGTCAGGTCTCGTCGAATTTTCGATCGCGTACATACAGTAGATTTTCCAAAGAGTAATTTTTTGCCGAGATTGCACGCTCTCGGTGATGACGAACACGCTTGATCGACGATGCTCCTTTAGCGTCGTTCGACGAGTCTGACGATTTATTTCGACGATGCTCAATCGAGAATCTTGTATTCTCGTCCGAGAACTCGTCGATTCGAATCCGTCAGGTCTCGTCGAATCTTCGATCGCGTACATACAGTAGATTTTCCAAAGAGTAATTTTTTGCCGAGATTGCACGCTCTCGGTGATTACAAACACGCTTGATCGACGATGCTCTTTTAGCGTCGTTCGACGAGTCTGACCATTTATTTCGACGATGCTTGATCGAGAATCTAGTATTCTCGGCCGAGAACTCGTCTATTTGAATGCCAAGACTCGTCGAATTTTCGAACGCGTCCGCACAATCGGCACTCCGAGAGAGAGCGAGCGAGCGAGAGATATATAGAGAGAGAAAGAGATACTCATTTTCGCCGAGATTGCTCGTTTTCGGTGATGACAAACACGCTTGATCGACGATGCTCTTTTAGCATCGTTTGACGAGTCCGACGATTCATTTCGACGATGCTCGATCGAGAATCTTGTATTCTCGTCCGAGAACTCGTCGATTCGAATCCGCCAGGTCTCGTCGAATTTTCGATCGCGTACATACAGTAGATTTTCCAAAGAGTAATTTTTTGCCGAGATTGCACGCTCTCGGTGATTACAAACACGCTTGATCGACGATGCTCTTTTAGCGTCGTTCGACGAGTCTGACCATTTATTTCGACGATGCTTGATCGAGAATCTAGTATTCTCGGCCGAGAACTCGTCTATTTGAATGCCAGGACTCGTCGAATTTTCGAACGCGTCCGCACAATCGGCACTCTGAGAGAGAGCGAGCGAGCGAGAAATATATAGAGAGAGAAAGAGATACTCATTTTCGCCGAGATTGCTCGTTTTCGGTGATGACAAACACGCTTGATCGACGATGCTCTTTTAGCATCGTTCGACGAGTCCGACGATTCATTTCGACGATGCTCGATCGAGAATCTTGTATTCTCGTCCGAGAACTCGTCGATTCGAATCCGTCAGGTCTCGTCGAATTTTCGATCGCGTACATACAGTAGATTTTGCAAAGAGTAATTTTTTGCCGAGATTGCACGCTCTCGGTGATTACAAACACGCTTGATCGACGATGCTCTTTTAGCGTCGTTCGACGAGTCTGACCATTCATTTCGACGATGTTTGATCGAGAATCTAGTATTCTCGGCCGAGAACTCGTCGAATTTTCGAACGCGTCCGCACAATCGGCACTCCGAAAGAGAGCGAGCGAGCGAGAGATATATATATATATAGAGAGAGAGAGAGAGATACTCATTTTCGCCGAGATTGCTCGTTTTCGGTGATGACAAACACGCTTGAACGACGGTGCTCTTTTAGCATCGTTCGACGAGTCCGACGATTCATTTCGACGATGCTCGATCGAGAATCTTGTATTCTCGTCCGAGAACTCGTCGATTCGAATCCGTCAGGTCTCGTCGAATTTTCGATCGCGTACATACAGTAGATTTTCCAAAGAGTAATTTTTTGCCGAGATTGCACGCTCTCGGTGATGACGAACACGCTCGATCGACGATGCTCCTTTAGCGTCGTTCGACGAGTCTGACGATTTATTTCGACGATGCTCAATCGAGAATCTTGTATTCTCGTCCGAGAACTCGTCGATTCGAATCCGTCAGGTCTCGTCGAATCTTCGATCGCGTACATACAGTAGATTTTCCAAAGAGTAATTTTTTGCCGAGATTGCACGCTCTCGGTGATTACAAACACGCTTGATCGACGATGCTCTTTTAGCGTCGTTCGACGAGCCTGACCATTTATTTCGACGATGCTTGATCGAGAATCTAGTATTCTCGACCGAGAACTCATCCATTTGAATGTTACGACTCGTCGAATTTTCGGTCGGGTGATTTTCCAGCTGTGTGTGTGTGTGTGTGTGTGTGCGTGCGCGTGCGCGTGCGTGTGTGTGTGTGTGTGTGTGTGTGTGTGTGTGTGTGCGCGCGTCTGTGTGTGCGTGCGCGTGCGTGTGCGTGTGCGTGTGCGTGCATGCGCGTGTGTGTGTGTGTGTGTGTGTGTGTGTGTGTGCGTGTGCGTGTGCGCGCGCGCGTGGCACTCGTAGCAGGTGAATAAAGAATAACGATGCCGATATTATAAAAAAATTATTCAAAGTATTTTATTCAATGTTTTCTTATAATATTATTTAGTATCGATTGTTTACTTATTAAAAAAAAAAAAATTGTTATTATATATGAAGATATGGCATATTTTAGAAATGTTTAAAATGGAAAAAATTAAAAAAAAAAAACAAATATATACGGTATATTTGAAAAAAAAATTATATTAATATGCCCCCATATATATATTTCTATATACAGGGTGTCCCGTTTTAATGTCTCCACCCCGAAAAGTCCCCGTAGATGGACTTTGAGAAAAAAAAGTTCCAGAGAAAGGTTTTGGGGGGGTCAAACAATGGTGTCCTCGAACTCGACCTTGACGTCTATTTTCAAGGATGTTTTACGGGTAACATTGATTTCTTTAATGGAAACCCATATTTTTCATTGCACACTCGCAATCTACGGGAAAAAATGTTTACCTTTCGTTGAAAACATTTTTTCTGAAAATGCTCACTTTTCCCGCTACAAGGGCGTTACATCTCCATTACCTGCGGCATTAGCTTTACCCAATGTGCACTACGTGGAGGTTGCCGATAGGATTTTGCACATCATTGACCCTGAAAAGGGCCGATTGAATGATTGGCTGCTGCTACCAACTGGATTTAAGGCATCAAATGCTCTATTAGATGCCCATTCTCCTCTATACACTTTTGAACTCGCTCCCGGAAGCTGGTTTGGACGTTTCTCAATATTTGTACTGTGATAGCCTGGAAAGCTTCTACAATTCTTTGCGCCATGTTGTCTTCGGTTGTTGGTGCTAGCACATAAACTTTTTCTTTGACCGCCCCACAGAGAAAAAAGTCCAGAGGAGAAAGGTCTGGAGATCTGGGTGACCATCAATCGATGGATTGGTATAGGCAGCACAGTCCGTGAATAGCCACCCAGATATCCAGACCTTTCTCCTCTGGACTTTTTTCTCTGTGGAGCGGTCAAAGAAAAAGTTTATGCGCAAGCACCAACAACCCGAGACAACATGGCGCAAAGAATTGTAGAAGCTTTCCAGGCTATTACAGTACAAATATTGAGGAACGTCCAAACCAGCTTCCGGGAGCGAGTTCAAAAGTGTATAGGGGAGAATGGGCATCTAATAGAGCATTTGATGCCTTACATCCAGTTGGTAGCAGCAGCCAATCATTCAATCGGCCCTTTTCAGGGCCATTGATGTGCAACACCCTATCGGCAACCTCCACGTAGTGCACATTGGGTAAAGCTAATGCCGAAGGTAATGGAGATGTAACGCCCTTGTAGCGGGAAGAGTGAGCATTTTCAGAAAGAATATTTTCTACGAAAGTTGAACATTTTTTCCCGTAGATTGCGAATCTGCAATGAAAAATATGGGTTTCTATTAAAGAAATCAATGTTACCCGTAAAACAACCTTGAAAATAGAAGTCAAGGTCGAGTTCAAGGACACCATTGTTTGACCCCTTCGATACCTTGCAACTTTTGTCTGGAACTTTTTTTTCTCAAAGTCCGTCTACGGGGACTTTTCGAGGTGGGGACATTAAAATGGGACACCCTGTATATTAGGTTGTGTCGAAAAATAACTTTTTTTTTCTTCGCTCCTACCACTCAAAACTTTAGGTTATGACCTTAAAGAGGCCCTCGTTCAAGGAGGGCGCTGTTGCTTGAAGTACAGAAGTCGGTCAACGAGAATTTATGGTTCCCATCTGATTACGTAAAAAAAATATGATTTTCGTCCAAAATTATAGCAGGCAACCAAAAAGTTGGCGATGTCTGCGTTTCTCTGCTTATTTGAAAGCACGACTCACCCCCTAAACGATGACGGGTCGTTTTTCGACTTGCCATGTTCCAATTTTTTTACGCCACTTTTCGCGGACAATAGTCACTTTTTCCGAGTTTGCAAAGTCTCTAAGGTCCAAAATGAGTCCAAAATGAATTCGTACAAGTATTGATTATTGATTATTTATATTCGGATCAATGCTGCTGCTGCTGCTGTTGTAGTTCTTGTTTTTCTCTTTTTAAGATTGTTATTGCATCTGATAAATTTATATTCTGTACCCAAGCGTGGGCCAGGGCCGCTTTATGCTGGGCGACGACAGATTGGAGATGATTATTATGTCGCTCCAATCTGTGAAGGTACAGCAGCTGGCCCTGGTCCACAGGTCGCTGATACTGATCCTGTTCCTGTCTCTGTCCCTGTTCTTCTTGTCCCTGATGTTCCTCTCCCTGTTGTCCTTCCTGTCCCAGTTGTTGTTTCGCATCTTCTTCTTCTTCTTCTTCTTGATTTTGTTGTTGCGGGTGTCGTATTTTTTCTTGTTGTTGTTGTTGTTGTTGTTGTTTTTTATTTTGTTTTTGTCCTTGCAGGTTTTTATTTGTATTTTGTCTCATTTGTTTTTCTTTTTTTTTTTTCTCGCGAATAGGCTCGCTGCTCCCTTTTGCTCGTATCCGGCCACACTCTTGGATCATCCTATTGACAACACAAAATTCACTTAGACATTTGTGCAGCCGAAGAAATATAATATACCGGTCATTCTTCCGAAACCCGACTAACTTGTGGACCTCGTGGTCTTCGATCATCTTGTAACTTTGACATTCGTTTAAATATATTAAGCAGTGCATGCTCAATTTTTTCAGATTTTTAAATTGACATTCCTGACAGGGGTCGTATGGCATTTTTCAAACGGAAACTAATAAATGAATTTTTTCGTGATGAGCCTGTGGTTTTAGATGAACAAAAATATTTTTTTCTGATTCCTTGCAGTATTTCACCTACTATGTGAGGTTTTTAGACTGGGGTAAGCAATAATTTTTGGTGAAAAAAAAATATGCTAGAAGAAAAATTTCCATATTTTTATCATTTTCGAAAATCTCCTTATTTTTCTGGTAATACGTATAAATCGTTTTTTTTTTTCAGTGTTTTCGCACTTTTCCGCAGTAAAAAAAAAACGGTTCATACACTTACCACAAAAATAAAAAGATTTTAGAAAAAGATGAAAATCCGGAAATTTTTCTTCTATCGTAATTTGTTTTTTTCAATAAAAAATATTGATTGCCCCAGTCTAAATACCTAACCTTATACGTGAAATACTTCAAGGATTCTGAAAAAAATTTTATCGACGTTAACATGTTGAAAAAATTCATTTTCCTCATTCTAACCTCGAAATCGCAACTTCGTTGCGATTTCTCGGCTCTCATGAGGAAAAATAATGTTCGATACTCGTACGAAAAGGCTTTTTGACGAAACTCGTTACAGCACTCGCCTTCGGCTCGTGCCGTAATCCTCTCGTTTCGTAAAAAAAGCCTTTGCGTACTCGTATCGAAATGTACTATTTCGTAACACGTGCACGGAAAGTGGGTCTTTTTGTCCTCATTTCGGAGCGGAAAATAAGTCTTTTTGAACTAGGATTCATTTCGTTTATTTTTTTGTCCTAAGACAAAAATGCTGTTCAAAAATAAAAATAATTGTCCTCTAGTTCCGACTGTCACTGCGCGTGGCGACACTCGAAACTTTCGGATAATTATTTTCACTTGTGACCAGCTTTTTTATCCACGGACAAAAAAATTAACGAATTAAATCCTGACTCAAAAATAATTATTTTCTGCTCCGAAATGGGACAAAAAAGAACCATTTTCTGTGCACTTGTTACAAAAAGTATAGTATGCAGCGTGGACAGATCGACAGTAATTTTTGACTCGGGTGAAGTTGGCTGAACTCGACTTCGGCTCGGGCTTCGCCCTCACCTTCGTCTCGTGCAGCCAACTTCACTCTGGTAAAAAATCACTCTCATTCCGTCCTTGCAGCATAATGTACTATTATTAGTTACCGATTGAAAAAATTCCAAATGACCAATAGGAAGACTTAAAAATTGCCCTCACAATCTGAATTTAGTCAAATTTAATCAAATCTACCAACATATAAAATGTTCACTACAATTTTTATTTTCATTGAATATTCAATTTTTTTGATAAACGTTAACTAAGATGAAAACATCCCTTCAAATTCCCCCACAACCTAAATTTAGTCACATTCAATCAAGTTTAGTCAAATATTAAAATTTTATTAAAATTTTTTATTTTAACTGAATATTCGATTTCTTGATAAAATGTTTCGATGAGTATTCCGAGGAGGAACACTGAACTAGGACCATCGAAACGAAAAAAACATAAATATAAAAAACGGACCTCCCTTAAATGTTATTTTTTACAACACAACCCCCCCCCCCCCCCCCAATATAAAAAAATCAGCTTTCTCGGTTCACTTGCATTTCCAAATGTATATAATGATTGGACTATAAAACGATCGAAGACCACGAAGTCCACAACTGTTTCGGGTTTCGAAGAATGACCCACACATAAAATGAAAAAATTAACGGCAATGCTTTAGTTTAGTCACTTTTCTGAAAAACGGCAGAAAATTTATTTTTTCATGAGGAATAGCTTTTTTGTCACACCAATCATGATATTCTGTTGAGGGACGCTGAAAAATTTGAATAAATAAATAAACAAAATCAGCTTTCGCATTTTATTTTGTGAAAAGTCATGATCTTAGAGAAAAATGTTCCCCCCAAAAGTTGTAGCTTATGAGAAGATTGATCGGTTATATTCTATACATTTTTTGTATGAAACAATTATTTTTGAGAAAAATGGGATAATGCTCCATCTATCGTGCTATGTTCATTAGATTTATGATTGGGGATGACGAGAAATCCTTTGTTGCTACATACGGGTATGCTATGGGTGCATTTTAAAGGTCCCTTATTGACTAGAAAAATGAATTGAACAAAGAAAAAGAAAAAACTTTTAAAAACCAAAAACCACCAAAAAATACAAAAATTGATTCAGGTCTCGACTGACCCTTTTTTAGCGTGTGTGTGTGTGTGTTCGTGTGCGTGCGCGTGTGTGTGTGGTGCGTGCGCGTGCGTATGGTGCGCGTGTGTGTGTGTGTGGTGCGTGCGCGTGCGTATGGTGCGTGCGTGTGTGTGTGTGTGTGTACGTTCGTGTATGCGCGCGTGTGTGATGTGTGCGCACACGAACACGCACGCACCACACATGCGCGCGCGCACACACACGCACGCACACATTAAATGACCAGTCGAGTCCTGAATCAACTTTTGTATTTTTTTTTGTTCAATTCATTTATCGATTTTGTTCTGTGATTTGTTTACGTGCAGACTATTAAGATACCTTCAAAATGCACCCACAGCTTTCCCGTAGATTGCAACAAAGGGTTGCTATCTACATAAGCACCATCTTTTGCGTGGAACGTTTTCCCCTGAGATCAACACTTTTCAAAATAAACAGGACAAACTGATTTTATTTCTTTTTTTTTAATTTTTTCAGTCTCTCTGAACTGAATATTATCATTTATAACCCAATAAAGGAAAAAATGAGGAAAAAAATTTAGGCTCATTTTTCAGAAAAATGACTAAACTAAGGAATCACCAAAGTAATAAAAACTTACCATCATCATTGCGTTGTATTCGGCTGTAAAAGATAAAAAATATTTTCAAACAGATTGAACAATTCGTCATGACAAAACATAGACAAAAAGGGAGAGTGTGACAGAAATCGAAAGAGAGAAAGAGACCCAGACTGAGAAAGAGAGAGAGAGAGAGAGAGAGAGAGAGAGAGAGAGAGAGAGAGAGAGAGAGAGAGAGAGAGAGAGAGAGAGAGGGAGGGAGGGAGGGAGGGAGGGAGAGAGAGAGAGAGAGAGAGAGATTGATTGATGTTGTTTATTTAGCCCATGGCTACTTCAATGGTACATTTTATGAAGGTACAAGTATGACTGTCACTTGGGAGACTTTTTTTAGGTCCCGGCATTAAAGTACCGCGTGCATATCTGCAAGGATTAGGGAAACCCAAGAAAAACCCAATCAGACCTCGTCTTAACAGTCAGATAACGGTTCATTGTTCATATAACTTTCTCATACATACATCTCTTTAATATATTCTTTCGCTTTACGTCTAAATGTGCTCACCTTGTCAATTGGTTTTATACCGTTTGGTAAGTCATTATAAATTTTAAAGCCGCTGTACATTAGAGAGAGAGAGAGAGAGAAAGAAAGAAAGAGAGAGAGAGAGAGAGAGAGAGAGAGAGAGAGAGAGAGAGAGAAGAGAGATTGATTGATTCGATTTATTATGCCTTAGCTCAATTTAGCTTATAGGCAAGAGGAAAATACAGAAGAAATACAATCATATGCGATATGTCGAATTTTCGAAAATATGTAGATTTTTGAAATATATAAAAAATATTTATGAAATCACCAGATATGAAATCACCAGAACGTACAGAGAGAGAGAAAGAGAAAGAGAAAGAGAGAGAGAGAGAGAGAGGGTGGGGGAGAGAGGGAGAGAGAGAGAGGGGCGAGAGAGAGAGAGAGAGAGATTGAAAAATTGATGAAACGATTTTACGAAGAAGGGAAGCAGAGACAAGAGAGAGATTATCAATAACAGTTCAACAGTTCGAAAGGCAGAGGAGTGAGAAAAAACGAATGAACAGGCACAGATCGAAAGGAAGAATGAAACAGTAAGGCAGCGATTGAAAAGAAAAAAAATTATTAAATATTCTATCACTTACGGTCCGATTTCGATAGCACCTTGACTGTCTGAGAGCACAAGTCCAACTGAAATTAGCGTGTAGTACGCAAGAAGGCTACAGACAGGAGCACG
Organism: Rhorus exstirpatorius; assembly: GCA_963564615.1. Classification (NCBI taxonomy): domain Eukaryota; kingdom Metazoa; phylum Arthropoda; class Insecta; order Hymenoptera; family Ichneumonidae; genus Rhorus; species Rhorus exstirpatorius. The sequence continues at coordinate 385,771 of OY751315.1, forward strand.
AACTCGGGTGGTGGGGGCGGTCCCATATATGATCGCCGGCTGGAGCGCTGCGAAGCGTAGCGTACATGCGCAGTGTGCTACTGCGCAGTCAAACAATTCGTATCCCCCCGTTCTGTTTTCCTATGGGTTATACGTGTAAATTGTGGCTACAAAAGTTATTCGTTTAATCATTCCCTAAAAAATAAGCCTTTGCGCGATTAATGATCGTTAATTGTTTAGCCACAAAATGAGGAAAACCATGAAAATTCTGTTTTTTCATTTGTTGTTATAAATGGATGAATAATTAACGTATGGCTTTGATATACGTATATTATACAATAAGCATTTGACATCAAATTATATACAGGGTGTCCAATAGGAATGTGTGAAAACTAATCGAATCTCCCCTCCCTCTCTAACATTGTAAGGAACCCTGCGTTTCAGAAATTTGTACCTGAGACCTGTCAGTTATATTCTAGCTGTGGTAGAAAGCGGACAGTCTTCTTAAAAATAAGTGAGCTAACTATCGAAGAAAAAGTTTTTCTCATTGAATGTTATTATTCAAGAGGGAAAATTTATAGTGAAGCGTTCAGAGGCTTTCGTACGAAGTATGGAAGTAAAAAAGTCAGAAGCGAAACTACTCTTAGAAGGTAAGAATTGAATATTTTTTATATCAAGGTTTATGAACAATCAGATCTAAAGATCTCATGTTTCAAAATTTTTTAGATTGTAACTATTTTTTTTTTCCGTTTGCAGAGTAATCGATAATTTTAAAGAGTACGGAACATTACAGGACCGTAGAAAAGATTTGTCAGGCCCTTCCACCTCGGTTACTACAGAGGAAACGATTAAAGCAGTTAAAGACTATTTTAAACAAAATCCTCAGTCTTCAATCCGTAAAGCCGCTTAAGCTTTAAAAATGAGCAAATCGTCGTTGCACAATATTCTACGTCATTTTTTGAAAATTCTAATGTGATGATTCAAATGGCTCACATTTTGAAAATATTTATCATTGATTTTGACATTTTTTTTAGTATTTGCTTAAATATATAATTTTTTCTATGGAAACATCGTTTTTTTGTAACAAATTGACATAAAATAAAAATGACAACTCTCTTCTATTAAAAAAAAATTCCACTGATCTGGTTCCTTTATTTATTGCAAAATACCAATTTATTAGTTTTCACACCTTCCTATTGGACACCCTGTACATATATTATATGTCTAAGGAACATCTACTTTTGACGATAGAAACGAAGCCAACTGCATTGCTGTCAAAATCACGTATTATATACGTATATTGGACGTGTGTTTTTCAACAATATCTCCGTGGAGTTTTGTACATTAAGAGGCACGGTAGTGCCTCGAGACAAGTACATTTCCTCTCCTTTACCGACATGTCGAGAGGTACTACAGCCTCTTATACGCCACACATCTGGCTTATACACGGGAGTATATCTATATAACGAAACTTATTTTCCGAATTATTAATGAATTATACGGACTTAGGCAATGATATCAACACGAATATTTTTTATTTTTTTTTCTCTTTCGATCGGTACCCAAATGAATGCTGTAGCTATTGACATATGGGAGATATTGCATTTTATTATTCTCATTCGACGTACATCATCATCATCATTTTCTTTGTTTTTTTTTGTCTCCGCCACAAATTTTCGCACCGCCCGTGAATCTAACCGCAAATTCATCGCTCACCTGTCACATCAGGCTAAAAGGCTGAAATCACGTATGTCATGTTACGTATGATCTTTGGTTAACGAAGCTGCCTTCGTTGCTTCGGCATTTCCGAAAGTCGTTTACGCGATTTTTTTATCGTTACTTTGAGATGAAAGTTCAGAGGTTTTATTACGAAAGTGAAGTATAAAAATAAATTTAAAAAAAAAAACGAACAGTGTTAGAGTATTATTTTATCATTTTCGGACAGAACCGGTGAAAAAAAAATTATATACTTATATGTGAGTTCTCCTAGTGATATGACTCCCCATTTAGAGGTTATATTGATGTATTTCGAAAAATAAATATTGATTATTAATTAAATAAAGTTTAAAGTATATTAATGAAACAGAATTGTGTTTTTTTCCACAAACATCAAAGTACATTCAGCATTTTTATTTTTAACATTGTTTATTACACTTTAATTATTATTTAAATGATATTTAAATTCCAAGTGAACTTCATAAGTTCTTTGCATCGTGTATCAAAGTACATTCAGCATTTTTATTTATAACATTGTTTATTACACTTTAATTATTCTTCAAATGATATTTAAATTCCAAGTGAACTTCATAAGTTCTTTGCATCGTGTAATTTCGATTGAATATTTTCTTTTTGTATCTCTTCCCTCTCTCAGGATCATCAGGACTTCAAAAGGATCCGTGAGCATTGCTTGTTATTGATAAGCCGGAGCTTTTCTAACGTTTTTTAATCCGCACATGATCTACGCCATCAACTCCGAGTATTCTATTTGACATCATACAAAGTCCCAGCTGCACTGCCTTATTATCACAGATTTCATCTGAATGCAAACCAGAGAAGCTCACGCAATTCTAGACAGAAAAATAGTATGCGTCATCAACTAATCACAGAAAAATTAGTTACATCGCTAAGCCGTCACAAAAACATTTCCCCGTATGAGGATTTGATCCAGTAAATTTGGCCCATATCCAACTTGATAAAAAGAAACTCGTTGCGCCATCAACTTGCTACAATAAAACACAAAGCACCACCAATTTGGAATAGAAAAATTCGACGCATCACCAACTCAACGCACAAAAAATCTCCTACGGGCTATCTCGATGGAGATATACTCTCCCATGGTACAGTTTCACACAGCGAAAACTCTCATGCGGCGTAACTTGGTCCGCTTCAACTGTCAACAGATGCAACCATAGTCCGTTAGACTGTGTAGAGTTGGAGCAGGCCGAGCTGTGCCACGAAAGTTTCGCTGTGGCGAGTTACGCCATAAGGGAGAATTTTTCTGTGTTGGCATGCCCTGGCAGTTTTTGCATGTCGAATTAGTGATGCATCGAGTTTTTCCATCTTGAATTGGCAATATGTCCAGTTTAATTGGAGCAAGCCGATGGCGCATTGGGTTTTTCTGCACCAATTTAATTATAGGCTGAGTTTGTCTGGGTCATGTCGCTTCATGGGATTTTTTTTGTTTTACAGTGCAATGTGTCGAATTTTTCTGTGTTCAGTTAATTATGCGTGTGATTTGTATGAGCAGAATTACGTGGGTCGGGTTAAGTCTGCATGCAGTTAGTATCTGTACAAACAAAGCTTTACCATTCCATCGCTAAGAAAAAAAACAAACATTCTCAAAAATCGGGATACCTCATTGATAACATGTTGTACGCATGGAACATTCTGAAGTTTTCTAAGCTTATTAAGGGGGTCAGGTACCGAAAATTTCACATCCAGAACCTCTAACGGTAGAGACTAGCTGATTTTTGTCTTGATATCATTTCTCATATCAAAATACCGCATGAAATTTAGAAAAATTAATTTTTTCCCTATTTTCAAAATAATTTTTTTCGAAACCGTTGATATATCGAAAATCCCATCTGCTAGATTATTCATTGTGATAAGTGTTGTTATATAATTTCGTCCAGGTAAAGTTTTATTACTTGATCGTATCATAGAATTTTTTTTATTCAGGCCATGGAATCCATTTTCTTCTTATTATATTCTACCAATTAATTTATCACACATTTGGACATTTGTTGTGCCTTTAAATGGTATCTCCTCCTACAATTTTGAACGTTGAGGGTTGTAGATTTTTTTACACATTGGGTCACAATGAACAATCTAGCAGATGGGATTTCCGATACCTATCTTAACGGATTCGAAAAAAATTATTTTAAACACGTTGAAAAAATTAATTATTCGAAATTTTATCAATGTGAGGTATTTTGATACGAGAACTGATATCAAGACCAAAATTAGCGAGTCTCTATCGTTAGCGGTTCTGGATGTGAAATTTTCGGTACCTGACCCCCTTAAGGATCTAATAAACGAAATGCAAATGATATTTAATGTCTTAGTTGCTAGATTGGGGCCTCTGAATTTGTAAAATAATGAAACCATCGCATGACGAAATGTTTTGGAAAGACGAAATTCATCCCCTCAAAAATTGTTTAATTCTAGCCTGAGCAGAGCAGTCACCATTCGATGCTTTCACATAGAAGTTACATGGTAAAAATATATATAATCCTTTGCAAAAAGAAGCCAAATCCACCCAAAAAACACCATAAATGGTGTACAAAAAGTTGAGACAAGTACATTTCCTTGCATCGTTTTATCTTTCCTTACAAAAATATGTCAAACATAAATAGTTGTAAAATAAATCCTCACAAAAAGTTCTCAAACAAATTCAAATCATCCAACTCACAGTTGCCAAGTACATCCAGCATTTTTATTGTTTACATTGTTTATTAACCATTTATAAGTAGGTCACAACGCCTGAAAACGTCTTGAAACGGGACTTAGGGACTTAATCTAAAAATGTATTGTTTGAAAAATTTTTATTGAAAAAAATTCGGATTGAAAAAAAAAATTCGAACGAAGTACTTGGCGAGTTCGTAACAGGTAGTCCGTACAGTCATTTTACATAACTCGCCAAGTACTTCGTTCGAATTTTTTTTTTCAATCCGAATTTTTTTCAATAAAAATTTTTCAAACAATACATTTTTAGATTAAGTCCCTAAGTCCCGTTTCAAGACGGTTTCGGGCGTTGTGACCTACTTATAAATGGTTAATAAACAATGTAAACAATAAAAATGCTGGATGTACTTGGCAACTGTGAGTTGGATGATTTGAATTTATTTGAGAACTTTTTGTGAGGATTTATTTTACAACTATTTATGTTTGACATATTTTTGTAAGGAAAGATAAAACGATGCAAAGAAATGTACTTGTCTCAACTTTTTGTACACCATTTATGGTGTTTTTTGGGGGGTCTCATATACGTATAATATTCGTTCATTATTTTTCGTTTGTAATTCCCGGATCTGAAGCATTGAATATTTATTTATGGGGCATTCCACCCAAATTAGACCAGCCTCCGATCCTCACCATTTTTAATTCAACTCGATATTTTTTATGTAATAATGTTCGATACTCGTACGAAAAGGCTTTTTGACGAAACTCGTTACAGCACTCGCCTTCGGCTCGTGCCGTAATCCTCTCGTTTCGTCAAAAAAGCCTTTGCGTACTCGTATCGAAATGTACTATTAGGCAAAATTTGAAATAAAAATGTTATATAATGCGAGTATATATCTCAATATATTTACGAATATTTTGTAAATAAATATTGAGAAATATACTCACATTATATAACATTTTTATTTCAAATTTTGCAGAAAATTTTTCTTCATAATTTACTTTTTTTCTAAGTCTTTAGATTGGATTTCTCCATCTGGAAAGAGACGTATTCCTTTTGAAAAAAAGTTCGAGGAATAAAAAAACGAGTGTTTTTAGAGACTTCATCTTACAAATTACATAGTTCTGTAAAATTTTCTCAGCTTCCTGAAAAAATAATAAACATTTTTTTTAACTGTGGGCAATGGCGAAAAACGACTTTTCGAATACACTCATATTAATTAGGCTTTATTTTTTTTTCGGAAAATTCAATTTTTTTTACTAATTGAAGCCGCAATAATCAAATTAAAAAAAAAAAACAAAAAAGTTTCAAATGGAAGAATTCGAAACCCAACGGTGGCTAAAAAATGGAGGAAAAAATTATGGTACGTGTTTTTCATCACCGATACTAAATTGTGTCATTTACAAAATGATCCCCGATAGTGAAACCCAAACTTAGCCGATAATTGATGTTTTTACTCCTATATATGTCGCATTCCACGTCAACTCAGCCACCCCGTTTTTTTTATTGCCTCGAAAAAATTATTCAGTATGGGCATTTCAAAGGACAATATATCCATGACATTTTACCAAAATTTCATCCCCCCACTATTGTTGGTTCTCGAGATAATGATTAATGAAGTCTCAATTTTGTAAAAATCATCACTTCGTAACTACTGATCGGATTTAAACGATTAAAAAAAGAATCTTTTTTATTTTTTTTGCTCTTTTCGAAAAAAAATATGTCATCATCGGATAAAAGCTCATTAGACATTTTTCGGAGTAAATTAACAAAAAAAAATTTTTCCCTCTTCACTGATGGGTTGTCCCATTTTGAAAAAATCCTGCGGAGTTGTGTATTGCCTCCCTCTATCAGAAAAAAAAATACTGAGTAGAATTCCGATTGGCCCTTTCGTGGAAAAAAAAAAAAATCAAAAAATTTCCCCGAAAACTGTCTAATGAACTTTTCGTTAATGACGACATATTTTTTTTCAAAAAAGGCGAAAAAAATAAAAAAGATTCTTTTTTTAGTCGTTAAAATCCGATCAGCCGTTACGAAGTTATGATTTTCACAAAATTGAGAATTTATTAATCATTATCTCGAGAACCAACAATAGTGGGGGGATGAAATTTTGGTAAAATTTCATGGATATATTGTACTTTGAAATGCTTATACTGAATAATTTTTTCGAGACAAAAAAAAAAAACGGGGTGGCTAATGAGTTAACGTGGAATACGATACGTCAACGCAGCCACGTCAACTTAGCAACCCCGTTTTTTTTTTGGTCTCGAAAAAATTATCCAGTATAAGCATTTCAAAGTACAATATATCCATGAAATTTTACCAAAATTTCATCCTCCCACTATTGTTGGTTCTCGAGATAATGATTAATAAATTCTCAATTTTGTGAAAATCATAACTTCGTAACGGCTGATCGGATTTTAACGACTAAAAAAAGAATCTTTTTTTTTTCACCCTTTTTGAAAAAACATATGCCGTCATTAAAGAAAAGTTCATTAGACAGTTTTCGGGGAAATTTTTCGATTTTTTTTTTTTTCCACGAAAGGGCCAATCGGAATTCTACTCAGTATTTTTTTTTCTGATAGAGGGAGGCAATACACAACTCCGCAGCATTTTTTCAAAATGGAACAAGCCATCAGTGAAGAGGGAAAAATTTTTTTTTGTTAATTTACTCCGAAAAATGTCTAATGAGCTTTTATCCGATGATGACATATTTTTTTTCGAAAAGAGCAAAAAAAATCAAAAAGATTCTTTTTTTAATCGTTTAAATCCGATCAGTAGTTACGAAGTTATGATTTTCACAAAATTGAGACTTCATTAATCATTATCTCGAGAACCAACAATAGTGGGGGGATGAAATTTTGGTAAAATGTCATGGATATATTGTCCTTTGAAATGCCCATACTGAATAATTTTTTCGAGACAATAAAAAAAACGGGGTGGCTGAGTTGACGTGGAATGTCTCATATACATCTATCCTTTTCCTTTTGAGCGTAATTTCGATCGTTCGTGAAGGCCACGCGAATTTGATGATATAAACACGATGTAAATGAATGAATGGATGAATCGTGTATAATTTCGCTTAGCCGAGAGATCCGCGAAATCCACGTATTATACAGGTATTTCTCATGTGCGACGTGTATTGTAACGATATCGCAAAGCCCCCCCCTCTTCTTTCTACTGCACTCCGGCGACGAAGTCGAGCGCAACGGATCAACGCGTCGTGAGGATCCGGCTTAGCAATGGAGAGGGGACGAAGTCGAGCGCGCCATGAGAATCCGGCTTTAAACGGCGGAGAGGGGAGAAGCGCAGAGGATTCTGGGACAGCCCTGGACGGGTATAAAAGGGGGGATTCCGGCCACTACTAGGACACTTCGCTCCGAGATCGGAGTAGAGAACGGAGCTCTCACCAGCCGTCTCTATTCTCTCTCGGAAAGACCCACGAAGTCTCTACCAGACTGTCACTCTGCCCAACGTCCACACGACAGACAACATTTTAGAGTCATAGTTAAAAGAAAAATTAAAAGCAAGATTCCTATTATCCCATCCTTATTCCGAGCGCCAGTGACGGATTTCTCGGGAGACCTTGGAATCCCGCAACTGGGCTCTACCTAATAATCGTCCAAATTTATTCCGAGCACCAGTGACGGATTTCTCGGGAGACCTTGGAATCCCGCAACTGGGCTCTACCTAATAATCGTCCAAATTTATTCCGAGCACCAGTGACGGATTTCTCGGGAGACCTTAGAATCCCGCAACTGGGCTCTACCTAATAATCGTCCAAATTTATTCCGAGCACCAGTGACGGATTTCTCGGGAGACCTTGGAATCCCGCAACTGGGCTCTACCTAAAAATCGTCCAAATTTATTCCGAGCCCCAGTGACGGATTTCTCGGGAGACCTTGGAATCCCGCAACTGGGCTCTACCTAAAAAACGTCCAAATTTATTCCGAGCGCCAGTGACGGATTTCTCGGGAGACCTTGGAATCCCGCAACTGGGCTCTACCTATCCAAATTTATTCCGAGTGCCAGTGACGGATTTCTCGGGAGACCTTGGAATCCCGCAACTGGCTCATCACTCTTAAAAACGAATTCTCATTCATAACCTTATAGGGAAAATTATTCACCAAGAGGAAACAGTAATTAATGATCGGCAAAACGCCGAAGAAAATGTAAAACGGAGTTTAAAAAAAAAGGAACAGATTGAAAATAAATACTAAAAATTTAACAAACAACGTGAGTTAATTTGTCTTTGCACCTGCTCCGTTTACCAACGAAGCGCGAATTCACGCGTAGCGTGAAAAGTCGTATTATCGACAAGAGCGATCCGTTACAGTATACTACGTACATTTCGCGGATGACTCGGCATCGCGCAATTTGACAATATTCTTCCATTTATTCATTTCTATTATCGTGTTTATATTATCAAATTCGCGTAGCCTTCACGAACGATCGAAGATTTGTTTCAAAGAAGAAAAATAATATATTTGCGGCGGAGAAAACCGAAGGAACTCGCGTGATGAATCGGTGTGGGAGCGGTTCCGTGTGCGTGTGCATCGGGCATTCTCGGCTTTCTCCGCGCAGTCTCCGGGTCTGGAAGACCGTGGGCCTGGCACACGTGCTTGTATTCGAGACTGATGAAAAAAAAGAGCGAGAGAAAGAGAAAGAGAGAGAGATTGATTGATTGATTGATTTTTATTTAATGCCCTAGTTTCACTATGGGGCAAACAATTTACAAGTGGTACACAATTATCAACAAATCGAAGTAATGCGAGACTATAACACAATTTCGCGTTAGTGCTTAAGACTACGAAATCAAAGCTAAAAACTAAAACTAGGATCTCTACATGATACAATGAGCAAGCATAGCACTAATGAATATATAAAATTTAAAATTTGTTGAATAAAGCAAGACAAGATTATACACATTATTATACACGAGTATTATAAAAGCTAACAATATTGTACACTGGCATACCGGTGAAACGAGTTTAGTCAAACGGGAAACAATACAACCTTAAAGACGAGAATGTTGGGAGGCACTAGACAAAGACTCACTGGCTAATAAGTGTGAGAATAAAAGTGATTTGAATGTAGCCAAAGAGCTGGCGGTGGTGATCTGCGTCGGAAGCGAATGCCAAAATTGGCCTCCGGAAAGATGAAATGAATTTGCTAGCGCAGCCGTTCGATGAAGCGGTATATGGAAAAAAATTCGAGGAATTGGGATGCCGAGCTGAGCGTCGGAGTGACGGGTCTTCGGCTACAAGGAGATCACTGATGTATTCAGCTGAGCGGAGGTATCTAACATTGTACATATAGATCCCTAAGAAGTACTGCCTGCGATTCCGGACAGACAGCCAACCCAACAGATGCCGATAAGGTGTAACATGCTCGTCTCTACGCACATCGAAGATAAATCTAATTGCACTATTTACCAGTCTTTGGAGCTTAATATTAAGTTCGTTGGTGAGATCATTATATACCAGACAACAATAGTCAATATAAGGGAATATGAGAGTTGTTACTAACTTCGTTTTGAGGTGCCGCGATAGTGAATTTTTGTGGAACTTGAGTTTATGCAAGGTGAAATGAACCTTTTGAGAAATCGCCGCTACGTGACGATTCCAAGAAAGATCAGAGCACATGACTACACCAAGATTCTTCGCCCGTGATAGATAAGGTAAGGGGGTGCCATCAATGATAATTTGGCCTAAACTATTTAAATCTATAGACCTGACATAGGCATCGCTACCTAGTATCATAACCTTAGACTTTGTAAGATTTAACTTAAGGCCATTGATATTGGCGTACTCATGAATAGCTGTCGCATCTTCAGCAATAAGCTCGATTCCATGTACAATGTCCGACGGAGGAATAGACAAGTATATTTGGGTGTCATCAGCGAAAATCATATGAGCAGAGTGCTTAAGTGAAAGACTTATGTCATTGATGAACAGTGAAAACAGAAGCGGCCCTAGGACTGAACCTTGAGGTACGCCTGACGTAGTGGGTTGCCAATTTGAGACGCAGTTGTTTTCATCAATCACTGCTTGCCTGCGACTTGTAAGGTAGTAGAAAAACCACGATAAGGTAGACTCAGAAAATCCGAAAGCTTTAAGCTTAGCAAGAAGGCGCTTGTGACAGACAGTGTCAAAAGCTTTGCTAAAATCAAATAATATCAGGATTGTTATCATACGCTTGTCTATTCCCCGCCGCACATCGTCTCCCACTCTAAGTAAAGCTGACTGAGTACTGTAAAACGGAAGATACCCCGATTGTCTTGAATCAAGTAAATTAAATTCGTCGAGGTAACATCTGATTTGCTCGTGTACTACTTTCTCGAAAACCTTGGAAAGCTCGGAGAGATTTGCAATTGGTCGTGTGTCGGAAGGGGATAGTGGAGTTCTAATCTTTGACAATGGTCTTATGAACGCACGACGCCACGCAGTGGGAAAATAACCTAGCCGAATTGACTCGTTAAATAGGGAGGTAAGAAGCGGGGATATAATAGGAAAGGCAGAACTTACGCAGAAGAGCGAGATACCATCAGGACCGGAAGAGCGAGAAAAAGGTGAGGAGCTGCTGATGATTTCCAGGATTTTATCTGGAGTGGTTAGAGATAGTGAAAATCGGACTTGGGAATCCGGGACTGTAGAAATAGCGGTTGTGAATTCTTCGTGAGTACAGGCTGTAGCGGAGTTAGAAATGGACGAATAAAAATTATTAAGTTCATCGGTTGTGAAGAAATGCAGTGGCGAGGATAAAGACGATTTTACTAGGCCCAATCGAGCTAAAGCTTTCCACATTTTCGAGGGATCGGCTATTTCAGCTAAGCAGTTATATTCATAAGCACTCTTAGCAATCTTAATGTCAGCAGATAGTACATTTCGAGTATGCCTGTAAATGTGAAAGCCAAGTAGGCTATTAGCTCTCTTCGCTTGCTTGTAGAGCGCGTTGCGGTCTCGAATGCGTCTCTTAAGGTCGTCAGATAGCCATGGTGCAGGCGGCTTTCTGGCTATAAAAGAGGTGATAGGAGCATGAGTATCAAGCGCGTCCAAGAGAGAAGAGGAGACGACTTCAGTAAGATGGTCAATGTCACGCGCTGACGTGCATGATACATAAGAGATGGCATCGCGCTCTAACAATATATTTTGAAGAGTGATAAGAAAATCGTTCGTAACAAATCTTTTGTAGTTTCGTCGGATGAGTCGCTGAGGTTGGACAGGAGAAACGTCAAATGAGTAAGACAACTCTAAGAGATCGTGACCCGCGATAAATGGGCAATCTGATTTGTTAAAGGTGACCATTTTGTTTGGGTCATCAAGAATAAAGACATCAAGCCAAGAGTC
>OY751315.1:402500-779372 GCA_963564615.1 Rhorus exstirpatorius
CTCCTATATATACATTTATTTTTTTCCTTTTGAGCGTATTTTCGATCGTTCGTGACGGCCACGCGAATTTGATGATATAAACACGATGTAAATGAATGAATGGAAGAATCTTGTATAATTTCGCCTAGCCGAGTGATCCGCGAAATCCACGTATTATACAGGTATTTCTCATGTGCGACGTGTATACTACGTAGATTTCGCGGATGACTCGGCATCGCGCAATTTGACAATATTCTTCCAATTATTCATTTCTAGCGTTTTTATATTATCAAATTCGCGTAGCCTTCACGAACGATCGAAGATTTGTTTCAAAGAAGAAAAATAATATATTTGCGGCGGAGAAAACCGAAGGAACTCGCGTGATGAATCGGTGTGGGAGCGGTTCCGTGTGTGCGTGTGCGTCGGGCATTCTCGGCTTTCTCCGCGCAGTCTCCGGGTCTGAGGACCGTGGGCCTGGCACATGTGCTTGTATTCGAGACTGATGAAAAAAAAGAGCGAGAGAAAGAGAGAGAGAGAGAGAGAGAGAGAGAGAGAGAGAGAGAGAGAGAGTGAAAGACATTTTCGCCGAAATTGCACGTTCTCGGTGATGATAAATACGCTCGATCGACGATGCTCTTCTAGTATCGTTCGACAAGTCGGACGATTCATTTCGACGAGATTTGATCAAGATCTAATATTCTCGGCCGAGAACTCGTCTATTCGAATATGTCAGGGCTCGTCGCATTTTCGATCGCGTACCTGCAATCGACTCTCCTAGATAGAGAGAAACAGAGAGAGAGAAGGAGTCATTTTAGCCGAGATTCATTTTTCTCGGTAAAAATACACACTCTTCACCGAAGATGCTCTCTTACTGTGAGCTCGACGATTCATTTCGACGAGAATCGATCGAGAATCTAGTATCCTCGCCCGCAAACTCTTCGAGCTGACTATGAATATGTCAGGACTTGTCGAATTATCGTTTACGTACCCACAGTCGACTCTCCAAGAGAGAGCGAGCGAGCGAGAGAGATAGAGAGAAAGAGAGAGAGAAAGAGAGGGAGAGAGAGAGAGAGAGAGAGAGAGAGTCGATGTATTGTTAGTTGCCGAGACTATACTACACGTTCTCGGCGACGCGTGTGAATACATTTGTGTACAGGCACAAAATTTCCACGCACGCATACATGCTTAGGCAAAAAAGTCTTCTTTGCCTTGCACTGTCGTTTGTTTCTGTGTTTTTTTCCCTGGTCAAGAAACTATGACTTTCTTCCCGGTTCAGAGGGTAAAAAACACGAGTTTTCAATTCATGTGTTGTAAAAAGTGATTTTACTATATATAGCAGACTACTGCGCGTAAAGTGAACTTTTAATAAGTAATAGTATTATTCATGTGTAAAGAAAAAATAGTGTACAAGTATAAGAATTTGGATTTAAAAGTTCGTGAAGTGCGGTATTTCATACCTACGAAAAGTGATTGATAAAGAGAGGTGAAAGAGGAGAATAAAAATAATTTTAAAAAAATCATCGTCAATTACGCCGAAGGAGCAATAAATACAGGTACATTTTGCAAATACTCTTATGGCACAATCTGAAGGCTCAGAAAAAAAAAATTGGAAAAAAAAATTTTATGAAAAATTTGAAATAAAAATGTTATATAATGCGAGAATATTTCTCAATATATTTATGAATATTTTGTAAATAAATATTGAGTAATATACTCGCATTACATAACATTTTTATTTCAAATTTTGCATAACATGTATTTCAACTGGAATGATTGTATGTTGTAGTAATGATAAAATAATAAAAACAATAACCCAGTATATTTACACCAGTACTCAACAATTGTCATTGTTCGTTTCAACAGCCACTAAAAAAAAAAATTTTGAAATTTTTAGAATAAATGAGACTGGTATTTTTTTTTACATTTTTAAAATTATAATCTTGATTTAGAGAGTCTTCTCCACTCATACTAATTAGGCTATATTTTATTTCGGAAAGTTCAGGCATTTTTTCAAATTCAAGCCGCCAAAATCAAATTAAAAAAACAACAATAAAGTTTCAAATCAAAGAATTCGATACTCAAAGGTAGCTGAAAAAATGGAGGAAAAAATCTGAAAAAATTTTGGCACGTGTTTTTCAACAGACACTGAGCTGTGTAATTTTCAAAAAGATCCCCGATAGTGAAACCCAAACTTGGCCGATTATTGATGTTTTTACTCCTATGTATACATTTATTCTTTTCCTTATGAGCGAATTTTCGATCGTTCGTTAATTAACTTATGAAATTTATCTATGCAAACCATAGTTTCTCATCGATATAACCTTAAAAGCCTAGCAAATCCATGTGAACTGAAGTTGAGTGGCTCCTACTATCAGATGCCACATAATTGAGACGCGATACTATCCGTTTAGATGGAACGGATGTACCTAATGCAGTTAGGTACTTCATAGCGACCCTGTGAGTACCCGGCAAAGATTTGAAGCGAATATGTGTCGAATTCGACGTGAGTTTCGGCAACGGTTGTTGTAAATATAATTTGAATTCGTGCGAAAGCGATTGTCCCATCAGTGATGGTGACCCAGACGTGTTTTTTGCTGCCTTTTTATCGTGGATACCCCACAGATCATCCGGATTGGCTAGTGCTTCATCATTCGATGAGCTCGACTATTGTTCGTTTCATATACGTAATTCACGACGAACTTCGCGAAAAATAAATGTGATGATAAAAGAGGCATTTAGCGCCTATTCAAAATGAAGCTTCTTAAACCGAGGTTCCAAAATCGTCGCCACCGCAATGAGTTCTATTCTGTCGAGATTGCCCATACGACGATTCATTTTTCCCTCAAGCTGGAATTTGAGATTCCGAGCTATTTCCGATTGCGGTGTAGTTATTTCCAATTGACCGCACTTACAGCTTATGACCGGGAGGACCACGCTAGTGGTAACATAATTTTTCCCAGAGATCTGTTTAGTCGCTACCTCGAACGGTTTTAGCACGGCAACGCAGTCTCTAATCATATCTACTTCGATCGGAGTTAGCATGGAGGGAGCTTCTTTATGTTTACTTGATAGTAAAATCTTCCCGATGTGTCCTGATAGCGTTACGTAATGTTGTAATGCATAGAAAATTGAATTCCATCTCGTCATGACATCTTGGATAAGATATAAAAATGTCCTCTCATCAGATTTTCCTTCTTTAGCTTTCTCAGCACGTAGATCATCCATGGCGACGTTACTGCGCTTGAAATATGTAACGAGTGCTTTTACTTTTTCAACGTTTGCCTTATATTCGGGCATAGTTTCGATCAAATTTTGTACGACAAGATTAATCATATACACGCTACGCAAGGTATATGAAATCTAGAATATCCGAGCAAGGTACGGACAGCTGCGACGATGTTAGCTCCCCCGTCAGTAGTACCCGACATAATCTTCGATATATCGACTTGAAATGGATCCAACATTACTACACGATCTTCCTTGATGTGTTCCGCTGTATGATGGGGCTGAAGCTGTTTTGCACCCAAGCAAAATGACTGCATCAAGGCCGAAGTATCGTCTGGGGGAAAAGATAGTGGATAGATCAGGGGGATAGATGATTGATGTCTGCAATTGATTTGCTCACAACCGTGGAGAGAGCCTCGTACTTGTTTTCAATCATGCGCGTTATCTGTTGAGATAGAAATATAGTACAACACATATACTATACATCATTAACCCGTCTAACCGAGAATTTAAAACTTCCTATTTGAATAAAATTCCATTGTTTAAATGTACTTTAAAATGCTCAGTGGCATGATTTTATGATGTAGTAAAGGTCTGCAAATTTACGCTGATTTATTAAAATATATATTGAACAAAAATCGAAAATGACCAAAATAAGGGACACCCTACTATACTTGTTATATCTTTGTTTATTATTTATTTATTATTGGTTTATCATTGATTATATCTATAAAAATTCTCATCGCTTGTCTACTCTTTGGAGTGTATAACGGCGCCGCAGTTTTGAAAAACCGTTTCATGCCGTCTTTTTCGGTACATCTCAAAGGGAGATTATCTTTGCATATCATGAACAGAAGAGATTGTTTAATGGCTGCCTCTTTCAATCCACCATCTGTTAATAGTAAAACATATGGTTTAGTTGATTTTGAAGGAATATTTCGTGTCGATTTATAATTTACAGGAAATTTGATGCATACCTGCGTAAATACGTTGCCCCATTGAAAATATCAAATAAACTTTGCTGTGACCCCGATGTGATAGAGTGACAGTACGTAGTTGTCGATCTACTCACAGTTTCCCCCAGCTGTCGTTG
This sequence comes from Rhorus exstirpatorius, assembly GCA_963564615.1. Classification (NCBI taxonomy): domain Eukaryota; kingdom Metazoa; phylum Arthropoda; class Insecta; order Hymenoptera; family Ichneumonidae; genus Rhorus; species Rhorus exstirpatorius. The sequence continues at coordinate 406,798 of OY751315.1, forward strand.
GGCAAGATCTTAGATGTACGAATTTTTTCTCACATTGTTGGCATCGACCAAATGTAATTTGGCCATTACCTCCACTGCCGGTGTGCTGCTCGGCATGCATTGCAAATAAAGCGCGATATATTCCTTCTTTTCATTCGTATCACCGCTGGAATCTAATTGTTTTCCTCTCCATCTACTCTGCCGTCGGTGTTTTGGATTATTTCACGCAGCTTTAGAGATGTGGTAGAGTGACAGTACGTAGTTGTCGATGTACTGATGACAGACACTAGTAGAGAGATCGCCAACGGTCGCCCTGCGGGTGTAAAGCTGGTCAGGGGGGATTAGTCGTGGAGGGGGTAGTTCGCGTGGACATTGACTCGGGCGGTGTGGCAGATTTTCAGTCAGCTGTGTGCACATTGGCCTCCCGGGTAATGCAGGTTGACTGAGCGTGGCGTGCACATGGTATCGAGCGAAAACGCAGATATATGGACACGGACCACGGACTGTGAACCGTTTTGGCCGTTTCGAACCGCGATTCACGCGTTTGTTGTAGAAGACAAAAAATGTGAGAGCTGCCCTTTATTTATACACTAGATTATGTCTTGATGACAAAAAACGAGTCTTTATCTCAAAATTTAGTTATAATAAGCATTCATTTAAGTATATATCACAAAAATTGTCGTGCCTGTATTGCGGAAAAATATACTTATCAATACGTTACTGCGTCAGAGACGACTTTTTCATTCTAGCATGCACGTTTTGGCAATATTGTTGTTTATATCATATCTAACTCGACCAAAGTGACATAAAATTAAATTAATTGGCGGTTTTAATTAATTGACGGTTTTTTATTTGATTACTCTGTATTCTTCAAATATTCCTGTCAAATATTTCTCAAGGAGGCATCCCAAAAAATAGGTCTATTTATTTTATATCCTAAGCATAAGGAATCTTTTACTAAATCTTTAACCCCGCAGATGAACGGAGTAAAATATACGACATAAATGGTAATCTCAAGAAAATTACCGTGATTAAATAATAATTGGATCCGCTAAGTATAAAGTCTATTTATTAATCTATTTATTTATATTATTTATTCATTTATTTATTTATTTCTCGGATAGAAACCCTTTTACGAGCGTTTTACAAATTACAATATTTATATGATAAAAAAGAAGTACACATCGAAACGAGCGTCAAATCGTATATCAGGGGCATGCCAGGGAAATAATATGCACTCATCATTCGACAGTTACTATAGGAGCCTATTATCGAACACGTTTCACCGTGATTTTCCCTGTCGAACTTACACACACACACACACACACATACACACACACACACACACACACACACACACACACATATTATATATGTCCATATGGCACATTCCATGATTCCTCAGCAAGCTCTAGAATTTTCCAAAAAAGTTCAAAATTTTTTATTTATTTGCCATTCTCGCATCTTATTGTTGTATGTGATAAAGTCAAACGTGCATGCACACACACACACGGACACATACATATGTCGCGTTCCACGTCGAGTCAACCATCCCGTTTTTTTCGCCTCGAAAAAATTATTCAGTATAGGCATTTCGAAGGACAATATATACACGACATTTCACCAAAATTTCATTTCCCCACTATTGTTGGTTCTCGAGATAATGACTAATAAATTATTCTCAATTTTGTAAAAATCATAGCTTCGTAACAGCTGATCGGATTTAAACGATTAAAGGAAAAATCTTTAATTTTGCCCTTTTCGAAAAAAAATATGCCGTCATCGGGTAAAAGCTCATTAGAGAGTTTTCGGGGTAAATTGACAAAAAACAATTTTTCCCTCTCCACTGATGCCCTTTTCCATCTTAAAAAAATCCCGAGGAGTTGCGTCTTGCCCCTTCTACCAGGAAAAAAAAAATAGTGAGTGGAATTCCGGGTAGCCCTTTCGTAGAAAGAACAAAAAAATCAAAAAATTACCCCGAAAACTGTCTAATACGTTTTTCTCCGCCGACGGCGTATTTTTTTTTTTTAAGAGCAACAAAGATAAAAAATATCCTTTTTTAATCATTTAAATCCGATCAGCAGTTACAAACTTATAATTTTTGTAAAATTGAAAATTCATTATCATTATTTCGAGGAGCAACAATAGTGGGGGGGATGAAATTTTGGTGCAATGTCATATTGTCCTTCGAAAGTGTAGAAACAGCTGGTTGTTTTAGACCTGCTTTGCCTGGTTGTTTAGACTCAATTGTTTTAGACTTGTATGAATTTTTTTTTTATTGACCAAATAATCAAGGTTTCAGTATACAAGATCGATTTATACTTATGAATGAATTATGAAAATAGGCTTATTTTGTGGCATTCCAATGTGTACAACTTCCTTATGAAATATTTGACATGAATATCTAAACAATACAGAGTAATTAAATAAAAATATTTCCTGTAGCAAAAAGATTCATCAAATTAACAGTAGGTGCCGTTTATTTACTAAAATTAAAATATTGTTACTACAAAATACTAAAAAAATTAAATATTGAAAAACATATTTATTAAAAAAAAAAATTGCGCGTGGTGTTTGCATAAATGTAAATAAATAAATAAATAAATAAAGAGACTTTTTTTACTTCGAGGACCCAATTATTATTGGTCTAAAAAATTTAATGGCGGTAATTTTCTCGAGATTACCATTTATACCGTATATTTTACTCCGTACATCTGCGGGGTGTGGGGTTAAAGATTTGGTAAAAGATTCCTTATGTTTGGATATAAAATAAATAGGCCTATTTTTTGGGATGCCAATGTGTGCAAACTCCTTGAGGAATATTTGACAGGAATATTTGAAGACACAGTAATAAAATAAAAATATTTCCTGTAGCAAAGATTCGTTATAAAAACAGTATATACCATTTATTTACTAAAATTAAAACATCGTTATTACTAAATATAAAAAAAAAAAAAATATTCGAAACATTAATTCCGAAAAAAAATGCGAGTATGTAGTGTAGTTTCGATCCCAAGACCGACAGGGTAGCAGACTGTGCTATAGCGGTTCACAGTCCGTGGTCCGTGTAACATATATCTGCGTTTTCGCTCGATACCATGTGCACGCCACGCATAGTCAACCTGCATTACCCGGGAGGCCAATGTGCACACAGCTGACTCAAAATCTGCCACACCGCCCGAGTCAATGTCCACGCGAACTACCCCCACTACCTCGGCTAGTCGAAACCCCCTCGAGCACCTGCGTTGGCGATCTCTCTACTAGTCTCTGCTGATGATGCTATATGTGAGTAGACATAATCTGAGAAGACGGTATTGAACAATCAGAGGAGTACCGATGAGTTGGTTACGTGCTACGTATGTGGAAAAAGTGTGCTCTGTACCTTTAAGTTTTACGTGTTACTTTATTACTACGTGTGTTTATATTGCTATATGCGACTAGATTTAATCTCCAAAGACGATACTGAACAATCATAGGAGTTGCGAATTTGCTACGTGCTACGTACTATAACTTCCTGAAAAATGAAGCGATTTGAAAAAATGAGGGGGTCAAAATTTTTGTTTTAAAATACTCTTTCGTTTAAGATTATTTTAAAAATCATTCATGTTTTAATTCAAAAAGTTTTTTCAATTTTAAGCATAAGATCGCATTTTCTACATTGTTTGTATCCTTTGATTTTTTTCATTTTTTTAATGAAAAACTGTTATTTATTTAAAGAATATTAAGCCTAGTGGACTTCCGTTTCCGGAGTGAAAGGAGAGTGACGGGTGTGTGAAGAGTGCGTGGAAAAAGTGCAGGAAAAGGCGTTAAAAGTGAGAAAAAAAAGGCGGAAAGTGAAGGGCAAGGTAGGTGAAGGAGTGATAAGGGCAGGGGGAGGAAGAGAGGAAAAAGGATTGAGAAAAAAAGTAAAGGGCAGAGAGAAAAAGACAAGAAAAGGAGGTTAGGAAAAGGCGTGGGAAAGAGGCGAGGGGCAAGAAGCTGGGTAGGCACGACGTGAGTCGGAAAACGAGCACGACAGCGGCGGCATCGGACGGGGGAAAGAGAGAACAGGAGGACGGTAAGGAAGAGGGCGGTGAAAGAGAGTGGGACGGTAGAGACATCGGACGGGGAAAAGAGGTAGCGAGGAGGAAAGCAGGCCAGAGGGAAAGCGGCGACAGGTACAGAGAGACAGGCAGCAGGAGCGGGAAAGTTTGAATAGGGAAACGGGGCGAAAAGCGAATAGACGAGCAAAGGAAGGAACAATAGGAAAAAAAAGAGCACGGAAGGGTGGATAAGAACAAATGATGGAAGAGGGAGAGAATGGAGGGGAGGGGACGAGTAAGAGAGGTAGGAAGACAAATGCGGAGAGGCTGGGGAGAGAGAGAAGCACGAGTCTAGGAGGGCTGGTGGAAATAAATGAGCTGTGGAAAAGGAAAAGGGAGCAATTAGAGGAGGCGGAAAAAGAGAAGGAAGAGGAAGAGTGGATATTTCAGAAGAGTAGAAAGGTGTATAGATCGCCGGAAGAAAAAGAGAAGGAGGAGAGAGGGGAAGCTATAGAGAGGATGATAAAAGAGATGAGGGAGGAAGCGAGAAGAGACGCACAGGAGATTAAGGAGCAGGGGAGAGAGATGAGAGAGGAATTAGAAAAAATTAGAGAAGAAAATCAAGAAATCAGGGAGGAATGGAGACAGGCGGAGGAAAGGTGGAGGGAGGATCGGGAGGTCTTAGGGAGAAGGATAGGCGCAATAGAGAAAAGGGTGGGGTTGATGGAGGGGCGAGAGGGGAGAGTGGAGGATTGGGAGGAAAGGATAGAAAGGATGGAAAGGGAGATAGAAAGAAGGGTAGGAGAGCAAACAGTGGGTGAGAATAGGGCAGGGGAAGGGGAAGAGATGAGGAGACGCCTGAAGGAGCTGGAACATAAGATAGAGATGACAGAAAGGGAGGAAAGGAGAAGGAATGTAATTATAAAAGGAGTGGAAGTAGAAGGGTCAGCGATGGGGACGGCAGTAAGGATAATAGAGGGAATAGGGGTAAAGGGAAAAATCGCAGAGGCTAGGGAGATCGGAAGAAGAGGGGGGAACAGAAAGGAGGGAATGCTGGAGGTAAAAATGGAGAGCGTGGAGGCAAAGAGGGAGGTGATGAGGAATAAGAGGGAGCTAAAAGGAAGGAAGGAGAGAATAGAGGAGGATTTAACGTGGAAGGAGAGAAGTATACAATGGCGGCTGAGAAGGATAGGAGAGGAAGAGAGACGCAAGGGGAAGAGGGTAAGAGTTAGTAACGGGAGGATAGATGTTAATGGAGAGATATGGTGGTGGGATGAACAAAGAGAGGTGCTAAGAGACGGAAGGGGAAGGGAAAGAGGGAGGGAAAGGGAGAAAGAGACAGGAAATGGGGAGGGAAAAAACAAATAGGGGAGGCACGAGGAGGAAGGAGAAAGGGTGACAAGAGGGGGGGAAGGGAGAAAAAATGGAAGATGGGATTCTGGAATGTAGCGGGGCTGTCGAACAAAGACAAAGAATTTTGGAAGGAGATAAGTCAGTGGGAGGTGATAGTGTTAATGGAAACATGGGTGGAAGAGAAAGGATGGCGGGGGGTAAGAAGAAAGCTGCCGACAGGGTATGAATGGAAGACGCAATGGGCGAAGAAGAAGAACAGGAAGGGTAGGGCGAGTGGGGGAATGGTGATAGGGGTGAGAGAAGAAATGAGTGGGGGGGAGATCGAGGGGGGGAGAGAAGAAGAGGGGTTGATGGCACAAAAGATAAAGGCAGGAGAGGAGATTTGGATTGTGATAGCAGTTTATGTAAACGGAGATATAGAAAAGAAAGTAGAAAACGTGAGGGGATGGATGGAAGTGCAGAGGGTGGGGGAGAGGGTGATAGTAGGAGGAGATTGGAATGCGAGGACGGGTGAGGAAGGGGGAAGAGTGGAGGGACTAGAGAGAGAGGAGCGGGAGGGGGGAAGGCGCTCGAAGGACAAAAAGGTAAATGGGGAGGGAAGGAGGCTGACGAAGATGGTAGAAGAAGTAGGATGGGAGATCTTTAATGGGAATATAAAGGGAGATGAAGAGGGAGAATAAACGTACACAGGGGGAAGGGGTGAGACGGTGATAGATTATGTGATAGGGGATGAAGATACGAGAGAGGGAATAGAGAGTATGGTAGTGGGAGACGCAGTGGAGTCGGATCATCAGCCGTTGATAGTGACGGTGAAGACGGGAAAGGCGAGGAGAAGAGAGGAGAAGAGGCAGGAAAGAAAGATAGGGAGTGGGAAATGGTCAGATAAAATGAAAGAGGAGTATTCAGCAAGGATGGATGAGGTAGAATTGAAGGGAGAGGGAATACAGGAAATGGTAGATAAGATAGGGGAGGAAATGAAAAAGGTGATGAAGAAGAGTGAGGAGGAAGGGGGAAGGGAGGGGAGGCAGCGAAGGGAAGGATGGTGGGATGAGGAGAGCAGGGAGAAGAAAGAGGGAGTCAGGAGGGAACTGAGGAAATGGAGAAAGGGAGAAGGTACGAGGGAGAACTACAGAGAAGGGAAAAAGGAGTATAGGGAGATGTGCGAGAGAAAAAAGCGAGAGGAGCAAGAGAGGCTAATAAGGGAGGTGGCGGAGGCTAGGACGGAGAGCAAAGTATGGGAGATAGTAAATAGGGGGAGAAAAGGGGGAAAGAGAGTGGATGAGAGGATAACGAAGGAAGAGTGGAAAGAATATTTCATGGGACTGCTGGGGGGAGTAGGGAATAGGGTGATGGCGGGGACGGAAAGGAAGGCGAGGGAAGGGAGGGAGGAGGAGTTGAGCAAAGAAGAAATCAGGAAAGCACTGAGAAAGACGAGAGAGGGAAAGGCAATGGGAGCGGATGAACTACCGAGCGAGGCATGGAAGTGCGGGGGGGAAAGGACGTTGGAAATGGCGTGGGAAATATGTAGAAGGGTATGGAGGGGGGAGGGATGGCCGCAAGGATGGAAAGATGGAATAATAGCACCGATAGTAAAGAAAGGAGAGGGAATAAGAGTAGAGGATTACAGGGGAGTGACGCTAATGCCGGCGCTGTATAAAATATACACGACGGTACTAGCGAGGAGATTGGAGGAGGAAGTAGAGGGAAGAGGAATGATACCACCGAACCAGACAGGGTTTAGAAAGGGCGTGGGGACAATTGACAACGTATACGTACTGAATTATTTGGTGAACAGACAGGTCAGAAAAACGAAGGGGAAGTTGGTGGCGTTGTTTGTGGATTTGAAGGCGGCGTTCGATTCGGTGGACAGGCGGGTACTGTGGGAGGCGTTAGAGAGGAGAGGAGTGAGAAAGGGCCTAAGGGAGAGGATAGAAGAGGTATACGAAGAGACAGTAAGTAGAGTGAAGGTGGGGGGAGAGATAGGAGAGGGCTTCTGGACGGCGAAAGGGGTGAGACAGGGGTGTCCGATGAGTCCCATATTATTTAATATGTTGACGGCAGATATGGAGGAAGAGCTGAAGAGGGGAAGGTGGGGAGGAGTAAAAGTAGGGGAACGAAGGATTTGCACGTTGGCATATGCGGATGATGTGGTGGTGGTAGCGGAAAACGAGGAGGAGATGGAGAGTATGATCAGGAGATTAGAGAAGTATTTCGAGAAAAGGAAATTGGAAGTGAATGTGGGAAAAACGAAGATCATGAGATTTAGGAAGGGGGGAGGGAGATACAAGAGGGGGAATTGGAGATGGAAAGGGAAGAGAATAGAGGAGGTGAAGGAATTTAAATACCTGGGGTATGTATTTAAGAGAAATGGGGGACAGGAAGCACATATAAAGGACAGGGTTAGAAAGGCGGGGGTGGTGATGAAACAGGTATGGGGGATAGGAAAGAGGAAGTTTGGGAAGAAATGGGAGAGAAGGATGTGGCTGTTTGATACACTGGTGTGGACAGTGATGGGATACGGGGCAGAGATATGGGGTTGGGAAGAAAGGGAGGAAATAGAGAGAGTGCAGGAAAGATATATCAGGTGGACGTTGGGTATAGACTGGAGGTCGCCGGGATATATGGTGAGAGAGGAGGCAAAGAGGGATAAGCTGAGAACGAGGGCAGGAAGAAAAGCGTGGAAATTTGAGGAGAAGCTGAGGAGTGGGGAGGGGAGTGAATTGGCGAGGGCGTGCTGGGAAGAGATAACGGAGCGGGGAAGAGAAAGGGTGGGGGAGATATCGAGCTGGGAGAAGGGAAGGAAAGAATTCTTAGATAGGGGTGCAGGAGGGAGGGAGCAAGAGGAAGAACAGGGAGAAGGAGGATACGAGAAGATAGAAAAAGAGGATCGTAGAGGACAGGAAAGGGAGAGAAGAAAGAAAATAGTGAGATCGAAATATAATAGGTGGTATAGGGAGCCAAGAGCAGAAGGGATACCAAGGTACCTGAAGAAGGGATGGAGCGAAGAAAGATGCAAACGGATAGCAAGGTTCAGAATGGGAAATGAGATGAGAGAGGGTAGGTATTCGGAGAGAGAGGAAGATAAAGTGTGTAGAGTATGCGGGGGAGAGGAGGAGTCGTGGGAGCACGTGCTAGAGAGGTGTAGAGGCGGTGAGGGGGACGAGCGGGGGATGGGGGAGAAGATTAGAGAGATTCTGGATGAAGGGGGAGGGGGGGAGGAATGGATGAAGGAGCTGGAGAGGATTAGAGGGGAAGTAGAAATAGAAGAGGAGGAAAGGGAGGGAGAGCAGGTGTGAATGAAGGACTGGAGTGAAAGAGAGGAAACGGAAGTCGGCGCGAGGAGGGACAGGCGGTAGAATAAAAGTAGGTTAAGAAAACGGAAATGAAGGAGAGAGAGGAGAGAGAGGGAAGGAGAGGGACGAGCGTGCGGATAAAGCGAGCGAGCGAGGGGTGCGAGCGAGACGAGCGAGACGGACGAGCGAGACGTGCGAGCGAGACGAGAGAAAATAGCGAGCGGAGGATGAGGATAAGAATGGATGGATGAGAGAGGAGAGAGAACGGGATATGTGGAATGGGATATGTGGAATGGGATATGTGGAATGGGATATGTGGAATGGGATATGTGGAATGGGATATGTGGAATGGGATATGTGGAATGGGATATGTGGAATGGGAATAAGAGATGTGGAAAAGAATGTGAAAGAGGATAAAAGGATGTAAGGAGAAAGAAAGGAGAGAACCTTTTCAAAAACTTGTAACCCGTTAGGGAACAATAAATATACATACATACATACATACATACATATTAAGCCTAGTCTCGTAGTGGGCAATTCATTATTTCTTATTTCTATTGAAAAAAAATATTTTGTTGTTTTTTTTCCTCAAATTAAATTAAATTAAATTAAATTAGTAATTCCAAAATGTCTGTAATTCGGTGAAAAATCGAACGAAGCGTATGGATAAAAGACCAAAAATGTATCTTTTCGAATGCAATTGTTAAATCTGTAAAATTTACCTGAAAGACATTTTTTATAAAATATAAACACGGTAAATTTTTTATGCTTGACATTATATACAAGAAACAATGACTTGGCCTTAGTATTCTGGATATATGAAGGATTTGGGAAAATAATTCATTAATTTTTAGCCAAGAACCAATTTGTGGGTTCCTGGTATCGCGAATATCAGTAGCAGTCATCACATGCACTCCAGTAGCCACATTTTGTGGTGTGGATCGCTAATGACACTCTTACCACGCACAATAAATTCATATTTTATGAAAAATGTCTTTCGGGAAAATTTTATAGACTAAACATTCGAAAAGATAAATTAATAATTTAAAAAAAGATAAATTAAAATAAATTAATAATTAAGATAAATTAAGATAAATTAAAAGATTAATTAAAAGATAAATTTTAGAATTAATTTAATTCAATTTAATTTAATTTGAGAAAAAAAAACAACAAAATATTTTTTTTTAAATAGAAAGAATGAATTGCCCACTACGAGACTAGGCTTAAAATTCTTTAAATAAATAGAAGTTAAAAAAAAATGAAAAAAATCGAAGGATACAAACAATGTAGAAAATGCGATTTGATGCTTAAAATTGAAAAAACTTATTGAATTAAAACATGAATGATTTTTAAAATAATCTTAAACGAAAGAGTATTTCAAAAAAAAAATTTTGACCCCCTCATTTTTTCGAATCGCTTCATTTTTCAGGAAGTTATAGATTAACGAAAAAAAAAAAATAGAAAATTTTTGAAAAAATCCTACTGGGTGCAATTGTTTAGATGAAAATTTGAAAAAAATCAGGTGAGTTCTTTATCATGAACTCAAAATGAGAAGAAAAAATTAGCAAATTTAAAAATGCAAAGGTCCAGCAGTGGCTGATTTGGCGTGGAATGCCCCATATATATATACGCACACACATACATAACATTACAAGATGATATTTCAGGTCAAAATGTACTTTTATTAAAGAATATATGAGTAACAATAAAATGATAATTGTATGGATATTTAAATGCTCTATCTCAGGTTTCACATTATTTACACTATATAACTTTCATGATTGTGACACACGACGCTGAAAAAGAGCTTTTCTAGGTTATCTCTGTCAAAAACTCGACTATTATACACTTTTTTACGCACTTAGTGCTTAAGAAACTCCTAATTGATCAAGTTTTTGACGGAGGTAGCGCAGAAAGTTGTATAGGTGGCACGGGAACAAATATTCGGCTCGTGCGGCACTTTATACTCGTCAAACAGTTCGTACTTCTTGCGCCCTTCCCCACAAAAAACCAGTGTGGGACGAATTTTTAATTAATTACATTTTAATTACAAATTAGAATTATAATTTGTAATTGAAAGACCAATCAATTACAAATTACAATTGTCACGTCCGGAGACGGTAGGAAAATCGAGTCAAGCGTCGAGCGGTAAACGCTAACTCTGTTATTACCCGGATGGATAATAGGTAGTGGGAAAGTATGCTGATAGACCTCGAGAAGTCTTGTTATTCGGACTAGGAATAAATGAGTTTGTTATTTAGGGATATGTAAAAGGGATCTAGGATTCTTTAACATGAGATTACAAGACGAGCAACAATTATCTAGGATGTCTTGTATGCCCGAATTATAGTTTTGGGAGTTTAATATAGGATATTCTCGTAATGGTGCAAAGGGATCTAGGATTCTTTACACACTTGAAGTCAATCTACTAAGGGCAAAGGTTATAAAATGAGCAACAATTATCTGGGATGTCTTGCAAACTCAAATTATAATTATATTAAACCAATGCAGTTATACATAAAATATTATAAAGGTTGTAAATTTACCTTATCGGAGAGGTGTCAACGTTATAACTTTGGATCGATGTTGTAGTAATTCGGTGAACTCGCACAATTTTCGCGAACTTATAAAATAATTCTTTTGATAGTAAACACTTGTTCAATGAATTTTAATAGTATTGATAATTTATATAGACCGAGCAACTCTACACGGAGTCGGCGGTGTAAAGTAATCTTTGATAAATATAACTTTTAAAACTTCTGATCACTCTTCTAATATGAGCCCGGAACTGCGCTTCTGACGCGACTGTGTTTACGACGGAACTGATTTTTGGGCAAAAGGGGTGCCTTTTTATAAGATCGGAATCTGAATAATGGAAGGGATTTGAATTTTCAAATATGGTCATAGACGTGTAGCTTATCTCCTGCTGAGATGGACTATCTGTATTTTTGAAAGAGTGGGGTTAAGTGAATCGTGGGAGGTGGGGTTTATAATTTTAGGCATCGCCGCTTTTGGTGCTTTCATCTAGTTTCTATTTCTTGAGCAGCAATAAAAATCAGATTTTACGACTTGTCATCCGAGTGTCATAGGGCTCTTGGCCATCTCTATGGTTGCACTCGGAGCTCAGTCGGAAAATTCTTATTACTGCTCTCATGCCGAGGTCCCATACAGGTCCATTTATGTGGGGGTGGAGGAACACGTGCGCTCTGTGGCTAATATGTAACATTGCATCTTGTGTGTGGTGTGTGTGAATGAACAGAGAGCGGTAGAGTGAGAGAGAGAAAGAAAGAGTGTGTGGCGTCTTCGAATTTGGGCATCGGCGTGCTCGACTTCTTCTACAATTCTTGGAAATTCTTTTCCAGAGCGGCAATGAAGATATTATTAGGGTCTCTTACCCACGTGTCTTAGGAACGCTTAGCGGCTTCCTTTATTGTAACACTTGTGGCTCTTGACGAAAACATTCTCATGCTGAGAAGAGTCAAGCAGGCCTATGCATGTATACATATATATATTGACGCGTGGCTATGTACTAATCGTAGAAGGGGGTATTTTTATAGCTTAGTGCTGCACCTGCGGTTCACAGTTCGTTTTGAGAAAAACGAACTATGACTTCAAAAAACTTGTCGCATAAATTTGGAAGTTTATTGCTTCCCACATGCAGAGTTATTACGAAAATCTAGGCGTGTGAAAAGTTCTAAAGATGCACGTTTTTGGTTTGAAGTTCGTGTGGGTCTCGACTTATTTTAAAAACGGAAAATAAAATTAAGAAAAAGGAATTTTTAAATTGTAACGTTGTACGTGACACAATGTTATTGAAATATTTTTTTCTAATCAATTACAAATTACAAATTTAATTGAAATGTTTTTGTCGAATGTTGTGGATTACATTTGTAATTGACTCGGAAAAACGTTTTAATTACATTTGGAAATTTTAATTAGTGCAAAAAAGGTATCAATTAGATGTGTAATTTGTAATTGATTTTAAAAAACAATTCAATTGGATTTGTAATTTGTAATTGATTCCAAGAAACTTTTTAATTACAATTGTAATTTGTAATTGATTCGAAAAAAACATTTTAATTATATTTGTAATTTGTATGTATGTATATTTATTGTTCCCTAACGGGTTACAAGTTTTTGAAAAGGTTATCTCCTTTCTTTCTCCTTACATCCTTTTATCCTCTTTCACATTCTTTTCCACATCTCTTATTCCCATTCCACATATCCCATTCCACATATCCCATTCCACACATCCCATTCCACATATCCCATTCCACATATCCCATTCCACATATCCCATTCTCTCTCCTCTCTCATCCATCCATTCTTATCCTCATCCTCCGCTCGCTATTTTCTCTCGTCTCGCTCGCACGCCTCGCTCGCCCGTCTCGCTCGTCTCGCTCGCACGCCTCGCTCGCCCGTCTCGCTCGTCTCGCTCGCACCCCTCGCTCGCTCGCTTTATCCGCACGCTCGTCCCTCTCCCTCCTTTTCTCTCCTCTTTCTCCTTTATTTCCGTTTTCTTAACCTACTCTTATTCTACCGCCTGTCCCTCCTCGCGCCGACTTCCGTTTCCTCTCTTTCACTCCAATCCTTCATTCACACCTGTTCCCCCTCCGTTTCCTCCTCTTCTATTCCTACTTCCCCTCTAATCCTCTCCAGCTCCTTCATCCATTCCTCCCCCCTCCCCCTTCATCCAGAATCTCTCTAATCTTCTCCCCCATCCCCCGCTCGTCCCCCTCGCCGCCTCTACACCTCTCTAGCACGTGCTCCCACGACTCCTCCTCTCCGCCGCATACTCTACACACTTTATCTTCCTCTCTCTCCCAATACCTACCCTCTCTCATCTCATTTCCCATTCTGAACCTTGCTATCCGTTTGCATCTTTCTTCGCTCCATCCCTTCTTCAGGTACCTTGGTATCCCCTCTGCTCTTACCTCCCTATACCACCTATTATATTTCGATCCCACTATTTTCTTTCTTCTCTCCCTTTCCTGTCCTCTACGATCCTCTTTTTCTATCTTCTCGTATCCTCCTTCTCCCTGTTCTTCCTCTTGCTCCCTCCCTCCTGCACCCCTATCTAAGAATTCTTTCCTTCCCTTCTCCCAGCTCGATATCTCCCACACCCTTTCTCTTACCCGCTCCGTTATCTCTTCCCAGCACGCCCTCGCCAATTCACTCCCCTCCCCACTCCTCAGCTTCTCCTCAAATTTCCACGCTCTTCTTCCTGCCCTCGTTCTCAGCTTATCCCTCTTTGCCTCCTCTCTCACCATATATCCCGGCGACCTCCAGTCTATACCCAACGTCCACCTGATATATCTTTCCTGCACTCTCTCTATTTCCTCCCTTTCTTCCCAACCCCATATCTCTGCCCCGTATCCCATCACTGTCCACACCAGTGTATCAAACAGCCACATCCTTCTCTCCCATTTCTTCCCAAACTTCCTCTTTCCTATCCCCCATACCTGTTTCATCACTACCCCCGCCTTTCTAACCCTGTCCTTTATATGTGCTTCCTGTCCCCCATTTCTCTTAAATACATACCCCAGGTATTTAAATTCCTTCACCTCCTCTATTCTCTTCCCTTTCCATCTCCAATTCCCCCTCTTGTATCTCCCTCCCCCCTTCCTAAATCTCATGATCTTCGTTTTTCCCACATTCACTTCCAATTTCCTTTTCTCAAAATACTTCTCTAATCTCCTGATCATACTCTCCATCTCCTCCTCGTTTTCCGCTACCACCACCACATCATCCGCATATGCCAACGTGCAAATCCTTCGTTCCCCTACTTTTACTCCTCCCCACCTTCCCTTCTTCAGCTCTTCCTCCATATCTGCCGTCAACATATTAAATAATATGGGACTCATCGGACACCCCTGTCTCACCCCTTTCGCCGTCCAGAAGCCCTCTCCTATCTCTCCCCCCACCTTCACTCTACTTACTGTCTCTTCGTATACCTCTTCTATCCTCTCCCTTAGGCCCTTTCTCACTCCTCTCCTCTCTAACGCCTCCCACAGTACCCGCCTGTCCACCAAATCGAACGCCGCCTTCAAATCCACAAACAACGCCACCAACTTCCCCTTCGTTTTTCTGACCTGCCTGTTCACCAAATAATTCAGTACGTATACGTTGTCAATTGTCCCCACGCCCTTTCTAAACCCTGTCTGGTTCGGCGGTATCATTCCTCTTCCCTCTACTTCCTCCTCCAATCTCCTCGCTAGTACCGTCGTGTATATTTTATACAGCGCCGGCATTAGCGTCACTCCCCTGTAATCCTCCACTCTTATTCCCTCTCCTTTCTTTACTATCGGTGCTATTATTCCATCTTTCCATCCTTGCGGCCATCCCTCCCCCCTCCATACCCTTCTACATATTTCCCACGCCATTTCCAACGTCCTTTCCCCCCCGCACTTCCATGCCTCGCTCGGTAATTCATCCGCTCCCATTGCCTTTCCCTCACTCCGTCTTTCTCAGTGCTTTCCTGATTTCTCTTTGCTCAACTCCTCCTCCCTCCCTTCCCTCGCCTCCCTTTCCGTCCCCGCCATCACCCTATTCCCTATTTGTAATTTGTAATTGATTGGAAAAAAAATTTTAATTACATTTGTAATTTGTAATTAATTCAAAAAAATATTTCAATTACACTTGTAATTTGTAATTGATTCAAAAAAAACATTTTGATTACATTTGTAATTTGTAATTAATTCAAAAAAAATATTTCAACTACATTCGTAGTTTGTAATTGATTCGAAAAAACATTTCAATTACATGTGTAATTTATAATTGATTTGACTTTCAATTACAAATTATAATTGTAATTGTAATTTGTACAACGACTACGTCCCGTATTCAACTAGATAAGAATCTGCTATAAAAGTAGGTGACGTGCATATAAAATCCCGAATAGGCCCAGATACACACCGGACACAAAAACCATTAAAATTTTGGGCAGAATTCAACCGGATAAGAATGTGCTACAGAAGTATTAGATGTACACATAAGATCTCGCATAGGCCCAGATACAGACTGGACACAAAAACCGCATAAAATTCCGGGCATAACCGTATAGGCGCACAAACTGTGCACCGACTACATTCCGGATTCAACCTGATAAGAATCTGCATGAAAAGTATTGGGTGTACAGATAAGATGCCGCATAGGCCCAAATACAGACCGAACACAAAAACCGCATAAAATTCCGGGCAGAACCGTATAGGCGCACAAACTGTGCACCGACTACATTCCGGATTCAACCTGATAAGAATCTGCATGAAAAGTATTGGGTGTACAGATAAGATGCCGCATAGGCCCAAATACAGACCGAACACAAAAACCGCATAAAATTCCGGGCAGAACCGTATAGGCGCCCAATCTGTGCACCGACTACATTCCGGATTCAACCGGATAAGAATCTGCATAAAAAGTATTGGGTGTACAGATAAGATCCCGCATAGGCCCAGATACAGACCGGACACAAAAACCGTATAAAATTTCGGATACAACTGTATTAAATCCCGATTTGTATCCGGAATCTATCCGGCATTTTAAGCAGGGGCAGTAGCGAAGGACTGATAAATTGGTTAAAAATGGTATTTTACTTCATGAATTGAGCAAAAAATACCTGTTAGATAGAACTACACATAAGCGGCATGATTTTTAGAGCTAATGAATCTCACCTGCAAGCTTGAGCAAAATCCATGACCCGCAGACCTGATACTCTATTCGTTAACTGTCAATATACTCGCTTTGCACCTCTTTCCTATTGCAAATTACAGACTAATCAGACTGTTGCTGGACCTACAGAAGTTTTGCAAACGAAGGCATCCACAATCGTTGCTGATGACGTTGTTTTCTCCAATCAAGAAGAATCGTCAGTTGACACGCAGGCCATCTTTATTGATGATGACGGATCAGTGACATCTGTTCTGAGAGTAGAAAAAGTGGTCGGTACTTGATGTCCAATCGGATAGTATTCAACACAGACCTAATTATACCGAAAATTTGGGAGGTATCATCTAATCTAAATAACAAAATGAAAATTATTTTTAAAAATTTACAATTTTACCCCTGCAAAGTTCTAATTTAAAAAAAATTGAAATTCTTTAAAGTTAAAATAATATTTTCTGAATAAGTAAAAATATAAATGCTAATATTTTTCTATTTTTTTGTAATAATAAATGTTTTTGAATATTGATTCGAATTACTCAAATATTTAGAAAATAAAATAGTCTAGTCAAATGGTGCCTCAAAAGGGGTCCTCTGTGCATTTTGGGTAGGTAGCGATTTTTTTTCAAAACTCAGTTTCCGGGATTGTAGGAGGTGAGTAAAGGCCGCCATCTTGAAATTAAGGGTGTAAGTAGTTTTTTTTATTTATCTTCGTAACCGTGGAACTGACAAAATTTTTGTCGAAAGCTTTTTTGTAGCTGACAAAATTAGCTACAACTTTATTTCATAATTTTTTGCGCTAATATTGATAATAAAAAAGTTATAAACAAAAAAAGATGAAAAATGAGAGGGTAAAAAACTATGAGACCAGCTAATTAATTAATTTAAAATCTTACAATAAAAATACCTCCTACCTTTTTTATGAAGCATTTCGTAATAAAAAATTTGACCGTTTTAATTTTTTTATTTCGTTTGTTTTTCGTTGGTTTTTCAGCGTTGTGATACTCCAGTCAAATGGTGAAACTGTGCATTTTGGGTAGGTAGTGAATTTTTTTTTTCGTTCCGTAGGGGGGTCAGCTATAGGTGTAAAACTCAGTTTATGGGATTGTAGGAGGTGAAGAACGGCCGCCATCTTGAAATTAAGGGCTTAAGTAGCTTTTTTAATTTATCTCCGTAACCGTAAAGCTGACATAAATTTTGTATCAAGGTTTTTTGTAGTTGATGAAATTATCTACAACTTTTATTTATAACTTTTTGCGCTAACGTTAATAAATAAAAGTTATAAACAAAAAAAGATGAAAAATGAGAGGGTAAAAAACTTTGAGGCCAGATAATTAATTAATTAAAAATTTTACAATGAAAATACCTTCTACCTTTTTATGCAGCATTTCGTAATAAACAATTTAACCGATTTAATTTTTTTATTTTGTTTGTTTTTCATGGGTTTTTCAACGTTGTGATAGTCCAGTCAAATGGTAAAACTGTGCAAAACCTATGAAAAACAAACCAAATAAAAAAATTAAATCGGTCAATTTATTCATTACAAAATGCTGCACAAAAAAGGTAAGAGGTATTTTTATTGTAAGATTTTTAATTAATTCATTATCTGGCCTGAAAGTTTTTTACTCCCTCATTTTTTTATTTTTTTTTGTTTATAACTTTTTTATTATTAACATTGGCGCAAAAAGTTATCATAAAAAGTTGTAGATAATTTTAGAAGCTACGAAACAACGTTCGACAAAATTTTTGTCAGCTCCACGGTTACGGAGATAAATCCAAAAAACTACTTACACCCTTAATTTCACGATGGCTGCCGTTCCTCACCTCCTACAATCCCAGAAACTGAGTTTTTCACCTAAGCCGACCCCCCGATGGTATAAAAAAAAAAGTCGTTACCTACCGAAAATGCACAGTTTCACCATTTGACTGGACTAGCAGAACGCTGAAAAACCAACGAAAAACAAACGAAATAATAAAATTAAAACGGTTAAATTGTTTATTACAAAATGCTGCATAAAAAAGGTAGGAGGTATTTTTATTGTAAGATTTTTAATTAATTAATTATCTGGCCTGACAGTTTTTTACCCTCTCATTTTTCATCTTCTTTTGTTTATAACTTTTTTATTATCAACATTAGCGTAAAAAATTATGAAATAATTGACAATTTGATTTCTTTCTATCCCAGTCAATGCCGTATAGGGGGAGACGGATGTACGTACGTTACATTCAGACACGTGTTGTAATTACATATGTATAAAGCCTTTCAATATAATTATATAATATCATGTTCATCCCTCTTTCTCTCAAATTTTAGTTATTTATATGGCAGTTTTCTTTATATTTTATTAATAAATAATGGTAACGTATTCTTTATGAGTAGTGATTTTTAAAGATTGTAAAGCTATTCCAATATTTTTAAATATAATAATGATATACCCATTTAATATAGATCTAAAACATTCATTAAACATCATGTACATAATATATGATATGTTTATGTGTTCAAAGAATTATGTGCTATGATATATACTTATATACTTTCTCAGGTCAAAAACCAGTTCTAAAACCTGGTTTTTTTTATTTGAAAAACAAAGTATCATATAACGACTATTTGGTATAAAAAACAACAAGTCTATTAGAATAATTATAATTATTATAAATTATTTATATGACAAATGTAATATTTAATGTAATGTTTATATAAACAGAAAATAAAATTAAAATGATTTTTCTGTAATTTCACTGATTTATTATTTAGAATGCTTTCTTTACGGGCGTTTAGAGGAAATACTTAACTTCAGAATCTGACATACTGAACTCAGATTAGACGATATTCTTAAACCTAGTATGCATCCACATTAGTATGCGCTGATTAGATTATTTTCCTCTAACGATTAGAATATATACTTACCGCCTATTTTAGAGGGAAATATACTGAGTTTTAGTATATTATACTAGCTTGTAACGGTGACGAGGCTCAGTGGAGCTCGTCCTGACATCTATCGATCCTACGATCTATTAGATCGACGATGTCGACGCTCCGGCAATGCTTCGCCGGCCGGCATCTCTACCCCCCCTTCACCCTTTGCGAATCGATCCTTTGGATCTAGCCTAATGCCTCCTCCCAGTCAGCCCTGGTAGATTGTATGACTCACTAAAAACCGTAAAAAGGACCGGTCATCGATGGTTATTTTTGGACAAAAAATCACCGACCAATAACCTAAAAAAGAACCGTTCGTAATATTTCGCGAGCACCTAAAAAACTACGAGCAACCACCAAAAGAACCGTACTAATAACCATACTATTTTTTCGGGTTTGCAACCGACAAAATGACCATAAAACGAACCGTACTGGATAAACGAAAAATAAACACTGTATTTTGTAGTGTCAACGCGAGCCAGGATCGAGGCAGTCCAAATCACAGCAAAATGAAATTTTTATAATAAAGGGAATTTTAATAATAAAGGGAATCAACTGCCAGGGAGAGAAGGAGCATACGAAATGTAATAAATTTGTTTACATAAAATAAAACCTTAATAAAACCATAAAAAGGACCGAACTGGTAAAAACCGTACTAAGAACCAAAAACCAGTAGGAACGACCGTACGAAGGACCGTCTACAGATTCATAAAAATAGACGGTTCTTTTGAAGGTTTTTCCACAGTTCTTTTTTGTCCAAAAAGAACCGTCCTTTTGACGGTTATTTTTTCAGTTGCTTGTTGAGTTCGGCAATCTACTAGGGAGCACGGCGTCGTCTCGGTGAGCGGAGCTCCCGGCTAGTCAATCTCGTATATCTATATATATATCTTAGCGTTCTTTCATCATTAAAATACCCCTCACCGAGACACGTGCGAGTGCATTCGTTCGTAAGGTATTGTACAATCTATCACATTAATTAATTGTAAAAGTCATCGAATATTGCGATACATGTTTCGACGCGATTGTCTGTTCTTCGCGCGTCTATTCCAGCACCGTGCGTGACTGGGCCGTCGAAAGTAACGACGATTTTTCGAACGAGAACGAGAAGGAATAATCAAGCCGAAATTCGTGGCTTTCCACACATTCCCTCCCGCGGGGGGGCATTCCGAACGATCTATTACGCCGAGGCGTCATTCGAATTTATGCCTGATTTCATTCCGAGCATCAAGCCACGCCGCGGCGTGGGGCAGAATCCCAAAAAGCTGGCCAAAAATCAAATTTTTGAATTGTATGTATTCGTCTATTGGCATCTGACCTCGGGGCGGGGCTTAATTCAAAAAATCCAACATGGCGCAGACACCGATGCAAATTCTACCGGAATGCATGTGATATGTTGTGATTTTTGTGTATTATCAGTATTCATGGCTTTAAATCGAGAAAGTATACATCTTTGGGCAGGTGAAAATCCTGCTCAAAGAAATTTTATTGAGGGTAAAAGAGTTCTGCACGCGGGACACATCGTGAAGTGCGGGATAAACGATGAAATCGGGCGCCAGCCCCATACGTTGAATTTCTTGGCATTGTGTTTACAAACATCACAAGTCAGAGGAAGTATGCATGAAATCGAAGGCCAAATCGAAAATGGATTAATAAAATTTATCAAATGTTCGTGCAAGTCTGGTTTGAGTCAACAATGTAAACACGTATTAGCGACGCTTTTTCACTTAGAGCGGTAAGTTTCTAACCTCAACATTCTAATGTAAGCAACTTGTAAAATAAAATTTTTATTACACCTCGATATCTAAATATATGTAGGGTTGAAGAGAAAGATTTGCCGATCGTAACAAGTACAGATCGCAAATGTGGATGGAAGAAACTGCAACAAAAAGCTCTTGAGCAATATGCCGCAGCTCCGCTGGAAAGTCATCCTTGCTTTCGACCAGCTGAAAAAAAGATGAAACTGAACGGTGACATTTTAGAAAGCATGACTGAGTGGCTGAAATCAAGAAATAAAGGTGCTCTGGGGAAACACGCGTGAGTGTGGTTGCATTTTTTTTGTTAAATAATGTTAATGTGTTAATATAATTTATAATTACTGTTGATGTAATTTTGTATTGTCATTTATAAATTACAGCCAAGGCAGGCACGAACCAATGACTTTTAAGGCGAGTCAAGCGCCTACACTTACAGAGATAGAGGCAAAAACCATACAGGATATTTTTGTGAGGCAAGAGTATAGTCCTTTAATGCAGAAAATTGAAAAATTTGAAGTGAAAATAACAGAGGATTGTTGTCGGAGAACACTCAGCGAACTCCAAACTGATTTTCGAGCCCTATGCAAGGAGACAAAATTATCTTATGCCGTGTGGTCTGATGAGAGAAAGTATCGCATCACAGGCACTACTTGCTATGGGCTTTTTACTTACGCTCACAATAAAAAACCGAATTGGCACGCCAAATGTGAGGCTTACTTCACTCCCAAAGATTTTCGTACGGAATATACAGAGTATGGAAAAAAGACTGAGAAAGAGGCACGCGATACGTACACGCGAAGTACAAAAAATATTGTGGTAGAGGTAGGGTTAGTTGTTTCACAACAAAATCCATGGCTGGCTGTGTCCCCTGATGGCATTATTATCAAGGAAGATGGATCATTTGAGTTGTTGGAAATAAAATGCCCATTCAAAGGAAAAACAATGACTGTGAGAGACGCGATCAGAGACAGTTTCGGGAAATGTTTAGATATGAAAAATGAGCCTATAAGTCTGAAGAAGAAGCACAAGTATTATGGGCAAGTCCAGCTGGGAATGGCCATTTTAAATATCAAAGAAACGTCGTTTGTTATTTACGCCGCTCATGACAAGACTTTGATTAATGTTAGAGTGATTTTTGACGAAAATTTTGCGACAGAAATGTTGCTTCAGTTAAAGAAAGTGTACTGCAATGTGATGTTGCCCCACGTGTGCTCAAGGAAAAACGATGGAGATCATAGTGTTGATGAAAATCACAACACTATGAATGTTGTGTGATTTTTCATACCAAAAAATATTTTACTATTTAGATATATAAAAATAAGGGTAGAACATTTCACAAAGATATTAAGTTAAAAAAAACAATGTTATTTATAAATCGTTGAATTTTATTTACATTTTAAATTGACACCAAAAAAAGTTAATAAATACATAATGGTCCAAGAATTATTAAAATGATTTTTTTAAATTCGTCTTATTCTATCCGGATTTTTACGTCCTTCTCCATTACAATTCCTTCCATTCCAATGTACAATTCACGTTTCGATTCCTTATACGTCCATAAATTTATCATCAGCTAAAATGGGTGCGCTTAAATTAATTGTGCCGCAGATGACCGTAAAAATATCTCCCACAATCTGTACTAAATTGACAGGCAAAGTATCACCGAATATTTTAAACGTTTTAATTCTTTGATTCGATCGTTCCACGTGAACCCTTGCTTTTGCAATTCTTGAAGTCATAATCGCTTCTGCTTTAGTAAATTGTTTTTTAGTCCTTAAAAATGGCGGTTTGATACATTTCCAAAGATTTTTTTCGCAAATTTCGTCAATAGAAAAGCCTTTGTCAACCATTACTGCATCTCCTGGCTCTAGTAAATTTTTTATATTACTCTGCTTGAATATTTCTGAATCAGATGCTCTGCCGCCGTAAGGCTTACTAAAAAAAGAAATATTTCCCCCGGGCGTGACAGCGGTCATAAATTTTACAGTACCACTGCCTTTATATTGTGAGTAAGTGATCATCTGGCAACAAAGATTTTTTGACTGCTGAAGAAATATTTCTGTGCAATCAATTACTGCTCTAACGTCCTCAAAACCCTCGAAACATTTTGGCATATTCCTAGATATTTCGTCTTTTGAAGGCCAAGGGATGGCAGATTTTAAACACTGCCCTAATAAAAGAACGATTGAATAAAAAACTCGTTGACAATGTTTCGGTGAAATATGAAAAAGAATAGCTAAACTACTGTAGCTCCAATTTTGCTTTAATTTTACGTATGTCATAACGATTTTTTCGCGCAAAGTCATTGTCACAAGATTCAGCGGAGGGGAAGTGGTGAGAGCCCACTCTGCAAGGTCGATGATCTGGTCCAAAACTTCAAATGATTCGATGCCTGTCATTGTACTCAAACTACTATTAGTTTGCAAGTAGTCCATAAACTTTGGCAACAATTCGCCACTGTTTACTTGTACCCCAAAATCTTCAACAATCGTAGACGGATCCGAGCAATAAGAACATTCATTATTCAGTAAGAAATTTACAGTTTGCTCCATATTATCAGTCTGAATTGTTATTGGAGAAAAATTGGGAGCTCTTTGAACAGTTTCACTCGCATCGGTCGAAGAGTGCGCTTGGATGAGGCTGGACGTAGCTGGCATATCATTTTTTGATACTACCGAGTCTTCATTTCTTTTTTTGTCTTCTTTTTCTTCCTCTCGTCTTTCTTCAGCATCGATCATAATGACTGGATCATCATTCTTCTCATTTCTCTTCAAATGCCTTTGCAATCGACTACTTTGTGAAGGACCGCATGTTCCATGGCTTTGCAAAACGCATGGCAAATTACACGACGGGACTGCACTGACTTTCAAATATCGCTTCTGCGATGTACAATCTGATAACACATATTAACAAAATGTAAAGTCAATTATTCGCTATACCCAGAGAATATATTTAGGTAAATAACACTCTAGTAAATTTTGAGGTTATGCATTGAATTTTGAGATTATTCATTTAAAAAATATATATTAACATACCTGGGAGTATATAATCTGTTCTCTTGAAATGCAAAGAGCACACTTGGACGTTCTTGTTAGTGTTCTTCATTTTTAAAGCACTTCTCCATGCTTTTGCCTTATCGGAGCTTGTTATATTTCCAAAAATGTCTTTGCTGTACACTAACCTCTCACCAGTCCTCGGGACGGAGTGAAAACGAAGATCTAAATCTTTTTGTGATTGACTATTGCAACCGTTCACCCAACAATACCTTCTGGCACTTGTTTTCTTTCTTGGGGAGAACCTTGCACCCTCCATAATGTTTTTATTCACTTTAAATTAATAAATATTCACGCTCACTCACGAGTGTTGTGTATATTTCAAGTGTACGCGAGCAAAATTTGCATCGGTGGACTACTTACAAAAACTGCCACCAGGCGCCGTGGCAAAAATGTCAGATCCCAATATACGTTAAGATCTGGTTTACAGCTAGTCTTAGCATGAAATTCCGGACCTAGCAGGTATACAGGGTGGCCCAAAATTAGATGCGGAAAATGATAGGGCTAATAAAGGGCGTCGAGCTGAGTAAATTGATCCCAATAACATGTGGTCTGCGAAGTCGCGTTCGCGAGATACGGCCGATTAAAAAATCCCGCTAACCGCCGGCATGTAGGCAACCGAGTACACAGGAATCATCGGTTCTGAGTCTTGTTGACAAGCGCGCGCGTACGATCGACTGTCGACACAATCTAGCATGGATGGATGATAACAGGCCATTTCCATCGCTGTTGTTCCATCCATCCTTGTCGTTGTGTTTGGCGAAAATTCAATGCCAAGAGTGTTTTCGTTTGAAATTCGTAAATTTGAAAGTGTTATGTTCCGCATCAGCGTACGCGCGCGCTTGTCAACAAGACTCAGAACCGATGATTCCTGTGTACTCGGTTGCCTACATGCCAGCGGTTAGCGGGATTTTTTAATCGGCCGTATCTCGCGAACGCGACTTCGCAGACCACATGTTATTGGGATCAATTTACTCAGCTCGACGCCCTTTATTAGCCCTATCATTTTCCGCATCTAATTTTGGGCCACCCTGTATACCTGCTCTAGGGTCGCCTCGGCATCAGTCGACATTCAGCCGTCGTTCGGTACGCACTAAACAAGTATACGCGTCAAAAAATTCTTGCCTGTTTCAAAGTGCTGTGAAACGGACGAAAATATCGCAATTTGGATTCTGCAAAATGGAATCACTTTCTGAAGGTATGCAGAATATATAGTTATGCACAGTTATTGCGTATTCTATGTTAGAAATATTTAAATTTTGCAACAAGTAAACATAAAAAATTGAACTTTTTTTTTTCTAAAATCGATTTTCTAATAGAGTTTTAAAAATGTCTTCGCGAGTCTCGGCCTCGTTTCAACAAGGAACTAATAGTGTATAGTATAAAGTATAATATAGTAAAAAAACTGGCTGCTCAGGAGTGCTCAACGAATAGTTAGACTAATTTTTCGGGAGAAATACGTGGCGTGACATTAACGGACGTGTGAATGTAATGCATTGATTATTACGTTACAGCGCGTTGGTATATTTTGAAAATTAAAGATTTTAATAACATCGACGAAATTATAAAAATGGACATTACTACAGATAATTTACGATTTGGCATATCTACATTGCATGCGTGGATTCGTTTTTTCGAGTGCTGTTTGCATTTGTCATATAAGCTCACAACTCAAAAGTGGCAAGCTCGTGAAGAGGAAGTAAAAAAGATTGTGAAAACACGCAAGGAAGACATACAGACTCAATTTAAGATAAAACTGGGGCTCATCGTTGATCGACCAAAGCCAGGATATGGCAGCTCAAACGATGGAAATACAGCCCGCCGTTTTTTCGAAAATGCTGCCACATCTGCTGAAATTACAGGAGTTGATGAAAATATGATTCACCGATTTCATGTTATTTTGCAGGTAATTTCGAGCGGATATGATATAGACGAAGAAAAATTCAAAGACTATTGTGTAAATACTGCCCGTTTATTCGTTGCTTTATATCCATGGTATTACATGCCAACATCTGTACATAAAGTGTTGATGCACGGAGCAGAAATTGTAAAATATGCCCTTTTACCGATAGGACAACTTTCTGAAGAGGCCCAAGAGTCACGCAATAAGGACATTAAGAATTACAGATTACATCATTCAAGAAAATGCTCTAGAGAATCGAATATGAGAGACATTTTCAATAGGCTTCTCGTAACATCAGATCCATTTCTCTCAAGCATCAGGAAATTGCCCCAGAGACCGGCGAAATCTCTATATAAAGAAGCTAGAGAGATGTTTAAACAACCTGAAGTCATCAGACAAGAGACAAGGAACGATTCCGATTTAGATACAAGCGGGTCAACATCAGAATCGGAATCGAATGATTCGAACATCGAAGATGACATTCAAGATTTTTGTTACTAGAAATAAATAAGAGTTATTTAATTTTTTGCAAACTTTGTACTCAAAAAACTTTTGATAAATAAATACATTGCTCAAGAGATTTTTTACTCATTCAAACCTAAAAAAATCATGAAATATTTTCTATTTAAAAATATTAAAAATTGAAAATTTTTACGGAATCGACCATATATCGCGTCTGCTATTTGAAAAATTAACATTTCAATAACAAATTCATAATCAGCGATCCCAAAAACCCTTCAGAAATACGATTGGGTATTTTTTACTGAATAATTTGACTAATTAGTTCAGTTATGTCTGCCATTTTGGGTCCGCCATTTTGAAAATCGTGATTCTGATAACAGATTCGTAATCAGCGACCCCGAAAACCCCTGAGGAAAGAATTTAAAATCATTTACGCCACTTTCTGATTTTTGGCCAGCTTTTTGGGATTCTGCCCCACTGTGCGCCGGGTGAACGAGAATCGGGATATACGCCACGAGAGCGAGCGAGATCGAAGGACGCCGGCACGTGTCGATATGAGCACAGTGGCCGCCATCTTGCGCGACGACTCTTCGTGCTCATCGAGGCTCAACGTCCAAGACAGCTAAGTCCTCCGATTACGTCCTCGCGTTCGCGCGGTCAAATAACCGTTTTCCGGGACTATCATCCCCCGAGCCTTTTCGTTGCTAACACGAGCAAATTCATATCATAGTCGCATAAATTCATATCGCGTAACATATATATATATATAGATATTTTTGTAAAAAAAGATCACGTCGTAAGCTTCTCGCACGTACGCGTGAATCACGCTCGATCCAATCGTTATATATCGATATTATTTTTGTTGATATATTTTTTCTTCTTTTTCTTGTTTTTTTCTTTATCGTCGCGTAATTATATTTCGATCGTCTGCGGACATCGTCAATCATTATATGTTCGAGGACATACGGTAAATTCACGAATCGCGATCCGAGTCGATGAATCGACCTTGTTTGCGCTTGTTATTATTTCTCGAGACCTAGCGTTTGAAGGCGTGCGATGAGTATAGCGTGACTCATCCACGCTCGATTAATTTCACGAAGAATTCTTCGCCGAGTCGATAGACTGAGCTCATATATTAATAAGAATAGGATTATCGTATCCATACGAGAATAAGAAACTCGAACAAAATAACGTTCACCCATCGCCTGTGAATTTCTTTCTTTTTGTATATTTTTTTTTGTATTATGTAATGCGTTAAGGACTATCGTGCCCTGTTAAACGAAACTATGTGATATTTTCTTATACCTCGCTTCTCGAGCCTATACGAGGATTTGCCCTCTAATTTCACGTCGTATCGCCGACACAAATGTTTTTTTTTTGTAGATTGTACGGAAACAGCAATTCGAGATTCATCGTTTTCGAATGTAAATACAAAAATATAATTATCCTAATCGTTTACTTTTTTTTTTATTTATTTGGTCAAATAAAGAAAATCATTACAAGCTTTAAGAATAAATTTCTTTCGGTGCAGTGTTTGGCAGAACATCGTCTTGTCGATGTCATACTGGTTCATCAGCTAGTATTGGAAAACGAATTTCTTCGATCTGATTATCGATTTTACAGTTTTTATTACCCGTCAGTCGGTATGGCACATTACCCTAATCCATCTATAAAGTTGCCATATTAATTTAGTCGTAAACTTACAATTTTCTGCTGCAACATCAGCAGTT
Organism: Rhorus exstirpatorius; assembly: GCA_963564615.1. Classification (NCBI taxonomy): domain Eukaryota; kingdom Metazoa; phylum Arthropoda; class Insecta; order Hymenoptera; family Ichneumonidae; genus Rhorus; species Rhorus exstirpatorius. The sequence continues at coordinate 434,926 of OY751315.1, forward strand.
TCCACTTCAGCCTCCTCTCTACGTGAATCTTTCTCTTCGTCATTATCAGACTCGTCACTTGAGAGTATCCCCGCTTCATCATATTCATTTAGCCGAAAATTGATATCTCTTTGAACCATATCGACGTCATGAGTAGCGAGCCTCATAATTTCGCTCGCGTTGATGACACCATCCGAGAACTGTTGCCACGCACGTTGAATGATGCGATCGTTTATAACTTACCTCATCTTGGGGTTTCGTGTGATAGGCCTACCTCTCTCTTGCTGCGCTAAATCACCTTGAGCTGCAGCTTGCAATTCTGCTAATTTTTCTGGAGATAAACAATAGTATATGTAGATGCTATTGATCTATATATCTATTAATCTACCGCCTAATAAAATAGAAACTATGCCCTTAGTCACAAGAGTAATACTGTAGAGATCTCACTTGTGAAATCTCAAATTTTGGGTCGGGCCCCGATCTTATTCAACAAAAGGCTGTTGTATGATTCAACGCAGTTATTGGTACGCATCAACAGTCCATAAACACTGAATCTTTCTGGTGTTTCATGGCGCAGCCACTGCCTCCGATAATAATCGTTAAACGGACGAAAAATTTCTTTTATTTCGGCACTGTCCTCTGCATAAATAGATTCTGCATTTTCAGCTATGGCCTCTGGCGGCAGAAGGGCCAATGCCATGTACTTTTTCAACAAAAGTTGGCCTTCTTCATACTCCTGAATAGCCCGAATGATGCCGAGTCTTCTTGCTCTTTTCTGCAGGGCCTACCAAATTCATTGTTTTATATATGGGGCATTCCACGTCAATTCACGTGGTCATCGGCCTGACATCCTCGGATTCAGTTGACGAATTTTTTTTGGGCATATTTTGGTTAAAAAAAGGTACTTTTTTAATATTTTCATCACTTGTTTTATCCTATAAAATAATTTTTTTTCCCATAACTTTTGAGTAAAAGTAAATTTGGCCCTGGTTTAAAATTATGAAAATTTTTCCATAGAATCGAGGAATAAAAAAAAGTATTTTTATCGCAGTTACAGAGTGGGCCGACCGTAATTTTTTTTTTTTTAAATTAAAATAAAAAAATTATTTTCAAAGTTTTGAAAAATTAATAATGTCAATGGTAGTTTCTTGAGATTTTGTTCACGATTATTCATCGTTAAAACAACTCGTCGATCTTCGTCGGTGGATAGCGTTTCGAAAAAATGATTTTCAGTAGAATGACAGTTCGGAAAATTGACATTCCCCAAAAAGACATTTCAATAAAATGATTTTTGGCAGAATGGCGATTCGGTAAAATGACATTCGCCAAAATGACATTTCGAAAAAATGACGTTCGACGAAAAAACGATTCGTAAAAATGACTTTCGTTAATGTGACTTTCGTTTGAACGACGATTCGGCGAAATAACCTTTCGAAAATATGACATTCGCAAATCTGATTTTCGTCAAAACGACGATTCGTTGATATAACGTTTCGTAAAAATTACGTTCGTGAATATAACTTTCGGCGAAATAACGATTCGGTATATTGAACTTTCGTCAAAATGATGTGGCCCCTATCAGCCCATGACTTCTAAGCGAAAAAATTATTTAAGGTTTGAATACGCGTGTATCACGCGAACCAATCGTGTAAGGATGGCGAGGGAAATTTGGGACGTTATAAAATAATAATTGAGGACACACGTTGTAAGAAGGAAAAAGGTACGTCTTATCTTTATTATGTCAAACAACGGAATGAATGTTACAAGAAATCTCATAGCAGCAAGCTTCGTTTTTGTTTATTCCTCACGGCCGATATGATATGCACTCATATACGACGAACTATATATGTCGCATTCCACGTCAACTCAGCCACCCCGTTTTTTTTATTGTCTCGAAAAAATTATTCAGTATGGGCATTTCAAAGGACAATATATCCATGACATTTTACCAAAATTTCATCCCCCCACTATTGTTGGTTCTCGAGATAATGATTAATGAAGTCTCAATTTTGTAAAAATCATAACTTCGTAACTACTGATCGGATTTAAACGATTAAAAAAAGAATCTTTTTTATTTTTTTTGCCCTTTTCGGAAAAAAATATGTCATCATCGGATAATAGCTCATTAGACAGTTTTTGGGGTAAATTAACAAAAAACAATTTTTTCCTCGTCACTGATGCCTTGTTCCATTTTGAAAAAATCCTGCGGAGTTGTGTATTGCCTCCCTCTATCAGAAAAAAAAATACTGAGTAGAATTCCGATTGGCCCTTTCGTGGAAAAAAAAAAAAAATCGAAAAATTTCCCCGAAAACTGTCTAATGAACTTTTCTCCAATGACGGCGTATTTTTCTTCAAAAAGGGCGAAAAAATAAAAAAGATTCTTTTTTTAGTCGTTAAAATCCGATCAGCCGTTACGAAGTTATGATTTTCAAAAAATTGAGAATTTATTAATCATTATCTCGAGAACCAACAATAGTGGGGGGATGCAATTTTGGTAAAATGTCATGGATATATTGTACTTTGAAATGCCTATACTGAATAATTTTTTTGAGACAAAAAAAAACGGGGTGGCTGATGAGTTAACGTGGAATACGACACGTCAACGCAGCCACGTCAACTCAGCCACCTCGTTTTTTTTTTGGTCTCGAAAAAATTATTCAGTATGAGCATTTCAACGTACAATGTATCCATGACATTTTACCAAAATTTCATCCCCCCACTATTGTTGGTTCTCGATATAATGATTAATAAATTCTCAATTTTGTAAAAATCATAACTTCGTAACGGCTGATCGGATTTTAACGACTAAAAAAAGAATCTTTTTTATTTTTTTTGCCCTTTTTGAAAAAAAATATGCCACTATTGGAGAAAAGTTCATTAGACAGTTTTCGGGGAAATTTTTCGATTTTTTTTTTTTCCACGAAAGGGCCAATCGGAATTCTACTCAGTATTTTTTTTTCTGATAGAGGGAGGCAATACACAACTCCGCAGGATTTTTTCAAAATGGAACAAGGCATCAGTGAAGAGGGAAAAATTGTTTTTTGTTAATTTACTCCGAAAAATGTCTAATGAGCTTTTATCCGATGATGACATATTTTTTTTCGAAAAGAGCAAAACAAAAAAAAAAGATTCTTTTTTTTAATCGTTTAAATCCGATCAGTAGTTACGAAGTTATGATTTTTACAAAATTGAGACTTCATTAATCATTATCTCGAGAACCAACAATAGTGGGGGGATGAAATTTTGGTAAAATGTCATGGATATATTGTCCTTTGAAATGCCCATACTGAATAATTTTTTCGAGACAATAAAAAAAACGGGGTGGCTGAGTTGACGTGGAATGCGACATATGTATACTCCAAACTAGGACCCAATATAGGGATCAATCCCATATGGTTATTGTTACTTTCAAATATTAATTTGTAAAATCTAATTTTCGTTAGTGGAATTTCGAGTCTGGAATTTCTACACACAAAAAATGTCGAGTGTAGAGAACTTCAGACATTCCACACAATAATCGCAGGCGCTGTATGTTGCAGCCCTTTAACTTGTTTGTCATAAGCGACAAAATTGTGCATGTAAATATTGTAGTACATTCAGGGACAGTCCGTGTAACTTTTCCTTGAAACAAAGACAAGAATAAAGCGTTTAAAAAAATGCATGAAATCAAAACTTGTGAAATTTATTTTTTCAAATTATCGCTACTTTAGAATCATGTTATTAGCGTGATTCAGATGAAGCTGAGTCGTTTGAAATATATAAGAATGAACCGATTTTTTCGAAAAAAAATGAATGAAAAACCTGTTATTTCTCATTATTTTCAAATTTTCGCCACTTTAGAATCATTTTGTCTTTGGTTTTGAATTTGGATTTGGGTTGGGTATATTTTTCGAGCTCTCCTGCTTGATTATCATTGTAATAGTAGTGAAATAAAGGGTTTTGTCGAAAGAAAACGTGTAAAATCAGAAAATAATACATCAAACATCAGATTTTTTAAATTTACTTGTTAATTTATTTTTTCATCTTTTTCATGCTTCTGCGCCTGATTATCATTGTTGGTGCCGAAATGGAGAGTTCTGTCAGGGGAAAAAAATGCAAAAATTTGGAAAGGTAGCCTCGTTGCTAACGAATGATTGATCTCTGCATCCGTGCTCGCGTCGGTTATTTAACGTTATTATATGTATATATTAGGGTGTTTAAAAAGAAGTCGGTTTTCCAATGAGCCACACCTAAAATAGTTAGTTTCAGCAGAAAAATAAATGTATGTCAAAAGATGATCGAGAAAAGATGATCACAATTGCAGCTCCTCCTCGACTCGCTCATTTATTTTATTCTATTGGATTATGGGATCGGTTTAATGAATGAAATACAGCGTCTTATTAATTTAGAGCAATATCTTTTTATTCCGACTTCTTATTCTTTCAAGAGTCATCGAAGGACCGAATGAGACTGAGACTGAGAGTGCAGGAGAAAAGAGTCACATATGCTTCAAGAACAAAGCAGTCCCAAAACGACTTCTTATATATACTCTTATGTATATTTTCTTTTACTAATGTAAACTGCGTCGCCTCGATAGTTATTGATAGGCCACAGCGCGTTCTTTATTCTCGCTTCATATATACACACATACTCTTCAATAATATATAACTAATATTCTTATTTATATTCTCTTATTATGAAAGATTATTTTTGCCATATTCCAACGTATTCCATATCCATTTATGAATTTCACGTATTTGCATGTAAAAAAGAGAGACCTCTGCTTTAGTAACCTGCACGAATTGTTGATACAAACTCCAGGTATCGAAAATTTCTCTCAATTTTGGAAGTGGTTATATGACTTCACCATGAACCTTTCGAAATGTAAATCCTCCGAGAAAAAAGGCGTATGTACCTCGACAGAAAAATATCTGTGAAGGGAGTATGACCGGGAACACACGAGGTTAGCCCGGAAAGGTCGAAAGTATAGTAGTCGATGAAATGATATTGATACTCATTCAGGCTGTTTATGATCCAAAGCTATGAACGAAGTGTATACCCATTTACATTGCGAGTGTACGGGACTCTCGGCGGGATGCTTATATAAAAGAAGGGACAGACATAGATTATAATATATAAAATAATCATGTGATCGACAGGAACAAGTTTTACTGCATAATTTTGAAGGAAAATAATTAGTGTGTTCGCGCTGAACAATAAATCTATGGGATCTCGTAACACGGACCTCTCTCGTACACGCTGCCCGCCCGGAATTCCACGCATCGTTACGCGCAAAAAATCTTTCCCTACTCTTCGTCAAACGTAGAACTGAAGAAAACAGAAAACTTTGGCAACCGTATTCTGGACACCAATACACTCTCACCAAAGTGAGAATGTGTAGTCGTGTACATGCATATTAGTCATCTACAATCCAGACGAACACTTTGTTGGTGGAAAATGTATGTATATACACGACCACACATTCTCACTTTGGTGAGAGTGTGTGCAGATGTATAATTGGGTATGAAAGGATAGACGAATAGACGGTGACGTGAGTATGAGAGAGAAAGGTCGGTACGAATATTAAAAGAAAGTTAGAGAGAGTGAGCTACATGAGTGCACGGGTGTAAGCGGGAAGAAATAACTGGAAGCCGTGAAAGACACAAAGTTCGTAAGGCATAATATGGTCGAGAGTGGGACAGAGTATTTTTATGAGTGCTTGAGAGCCGCGGGTTAGGGTAGTTTGGGAAAAACATCGAAAATGCTCGTTCTCACTGAAACATATGCATGAACAATCGGGCAGGGACATCAACGTTCCGAGAGAGGCGAGGTATAGCAGGTAGCGCACGAGGGGTACGCTTCGGTTCCCTCACAACTGCTTTCTCCCTGCTTGCCCCTTGCCCGTTGTTTAGGTTAGTACGTTTAGGATAGCACGGCGCATGCACAAGTTCACAGCTGAGTTTCAGTTTGCTGCGTCTTCGCCGTGACTCGTGTTGATTTCAATGATTACGTTTACACGACGCTCTTATTCCGGTGTTCCGAAAACCGGCATAGTTAAATCAGGCGTTTACACGCACTTTAACGCCTCCTTTAATTACGTCGTTTTTCGTAACACCAGAATAAGAGCGTCGTGTAAACGTACTCAATGTTTCGTTTCGTGTCTCTTTGATATATATTTATATATATACTATAAATGTACTGTCTTGAGAGTTCACTACCATTTCCTAAGTTTATGTGATATTTTGTGAACAAAAATGTTAGTGGTTTAATATACCGTGTGAGTGAAAAACACAGAAAAATAAGAAAGTGTTGTTAAACACGGGAAATTATCGTGAAACGGACGGGACCGAATAGTCTAACAACAAGAGCTGGTGACAGATTTCACTAAGCGTCTTAATCACGGCCACAAAATCGTCGGACGCCAGGTACAAAATTCATATTCTGATAACCGTGAGTCTTACAGCCTAGCCCCGCTGCACTTGAACCCCATGTTATACGCATGTCTTACGCCCTGTTATACACCAGCTATCGGTATTACTGTTTAAACTGATAATAATGCCACATAATAGTAGATCAGATCTGAGTTGGAATTGACTGTGTTTAAATGACAAAATACACGTTTCTTTACCTAGACCAGGCAATCAAAGGCAGCGGGGCTAGGCTGTATCACGGTTTTCACAATATGAACCCTATACCTGGGGTCCAACGATTTTATGGCCGCGATGAATGCTTAGTGAAATCTGTCACCAGCTTTCCGTCTAGAAAGACTCGTGCTCTTTCGCTCACACATCAGTCTCTCTCTCTCTCTCTCTCTCTCTCGCTCTCTCTCTCTCTTTCTCTGTCTCTCTCTTTATTCCATGCTATCGTTCCATGCATTCTTGAGAAATACGTTTGTAATGCCAGTATTCACTTCTGATGTTTGTACAGTGTGTACACGCACCGGTTTTAGCATTTTTCCGCAAAAACCGCTCTCTTCAGAGCGAGAATCGAGCAAGAATCGGTGCTCGCGTGTTACACTCACGTATAATTTATCCGTCGATAAAAAACGACGGACAGAATTTAAAAAATTTGTGTAAATACATTATTTATAAGTTTTCACCCGAGTTTCACCGTATTATACCAGAGCGATAATATACCAACAATCGTTGCTCATGTGTTTGACTCTCGTCAACCTTATCCGTTGACGAAAATCGACATAAAATTTTTTCAATAATTAAGAAAAAATCATTTCTTTTTTTCAGCAATAACCACTTTCTTTAGAGAAAAATCGAGCTACACCCGTTGCTCGTGGGTTGGACGCTCGTCAAACTTGTTCGTCGATGAGAATCGACGTAAAAATTTTAACATAAATTGTTTAATAATGTTTTTTTTAGCGATAACTTCTTTTATCAGAGCGAGAATCGAGCAATACACGTTGCTTGTGTGTTTGATACTCGTGAAACTTTTCCGTCGATCAAAATCGACGTAAACTTGGCGAAGTTTGTTTCAAAAATAATATTCGAATTTTATCAATAGTAATCGTCTTTTTCAAAGCGAGAATCGAGCTAAAATCGTCGCTCATGAGTTTGACGCTCGTCAACCTTATCTGCCGATGAAAATCGACCTAAAAATTTTGCAATAATTTTTAAAATAATAATTTCTTTTAGCAATAACCGCTCATTTCAGAGCAAGAGCCGAGTAACGCATGTTGCTCGTGCGTTTGACGCTCATCATACTCGGTTGTCGATGAAAATTGACGTAAAAATTTTAACATAATTTGTTACAATAATATTTTTTTTTCAGAAACCGCTGTTTTTAGAGTGAGAATCGAGCAATAATCATTGCTAATGTGTTTGACTCTTGTCAAACCTACCCGTCGATAAAAAATGACGGAGATTATTTAAACATTATTTTTAATAGTCTAAATTATTTATAAGTTTTCACCGCTCCTGTTAGAGCGAGAATCGAGCAATAATCGGTGCTCGTGTGTTTGACTCTCGTCAAACCTACCCGTCAATAAAAAACGACACAGATTATTCAAACATTATTTTTAAATAGTCTAAATTGTTTATAAGTTTTCACCGCTCATGTCAGAGCGAGAATCGAGAATTGGTGCTCGTGTGTTTGACTCTCGTCAAACCTACCCTTCAATATAAAACTGCGGAGATTATTCAAACATTATTTTAAATCATCTAAATTATTTATAAGTTTTCACCGCTCATGTCAGAGCGATAATCGAGAAATAATAGGTGCTCGTGTGTTTGACTCTCGTCAAATCTACCCGTCGATAAAAAACGATGGAGATTATTCAAACATTATTTTTAATAGTTTAAATTATTTATAAGTTTTCACCGCTCTCTTCAGAGCGAGAGAGGGCCCAGGTGTCCCGGCAGACGTCTGCTATTCGTCTTTGACGCTTCGTCGCAAGACGAGGTGTCGATATTATAGAGGTCGTGTGCCGTGACATCTAGCGGTAGGCAGCTGTGACTGCGCTACCGCTACCGACGGAGGCCGCGTCGAAATTTTTCCGGGTGTGATACATCGCCTTAATATATAATTGAGGAACGTTCTGCGTAGTGATGCCGTGAGACGAATCGAGTTAACCCTAGAATAGTAACCTTATTTTTTTTTACCTATTATGGTAACCTGGGGTGATAAAACACCCCAATTTTGAAAAATTCATATCTCCGGTAAAATTTCACGAAAATGGTTCAATTTGGGCTCATTCTTTTCGTTTTTTAATGCAGAATCACGTGAGCTTACGGCAATTTTACTTCAAGCCAAAAAAGTTAGTCAAAAATGAGGTAAAAGGGTAAAAAACATGAAAAATTCGTAAAAATGACTTTTTTGATTGAATTTGCAATATCTCCGTTGATTTTTGATGAAATTGAACAAAACCAACGGCATTATAAAGTGAAAATATACAGTTTTGAGACAGGTAGCTTAGTTTTACTCGATTTTTGAAAAAGTTTTTTTATTGCGGGAATCGAAGTCTGGGAATTAAAAAAAAGTAGAAATATTGACTTTTGCCGCCAAAATTGGTGTAACAACGCCAAATTATGTGGAAATCGAATGAAACCAACTCCATTTTTAAGAGGAAAGGTAATTATAAAGATAGTGTATTCATTTTTCTTTTTTAATAAATTTATTTTGCTGTATGAAAATCGGCGATAGATAGTCGCGATAAAGTCGATAAATTCAAAGATAACAGCTCGTGCTATTGAAAAGTTTCTCGAAGACGAACACGAAGTTGGAGTAGTTTTTAACAATCCGTGTATTATATTCTTTATTTTTTTTCATTCAAACCTGAAGCTAAATGAATATTGAATACAATCGTCAATGCTATTTTTTTATTATTGATTATTCTTCGTTTCAATATTTCTGTTCCAATCTGCCTAGCCTGAGTGAATCGCACAATGTGAAAATATGTTTTGATATAAAAAGTACTCGAATCAAAATCAAATGAATTTAAAGAGCACGTAAGAAATAAAAAATAAGTACTAGAACTTACGAGATGTACCTGAAAACTTTAGAAGTATTTGATACTTGATTTTTGACGTACTTCATGTACTCGGTACTTCAAGTACTCAGTACTTCAAGTACTTTTATTTGAAGTACTTGGTACTTTAAGTACCCAATTCTTCAAGTACCTGGCACCTTAAGGACTTCAAGTACTTTTACTTCAAGTACTTGCTTTCCTTAAGTACTTCAAATATTCGTTACTTCAAGTACTTGGAAACCTTGAGTACTTAAAGTACTACGTACTTGTAGTACCAAGTACTTGAAGTACTTGGTACTTCAAGTATTTACGGTACTTGGTACTTGGAATACACGAGTACTTTAAATACTTACAGTACTTTGTACTTTGTACTTGAAGTAATTTCTGGACTTTGCCCAGCTCTGTTCGAAACATGTAATATTTCATTGCAAAATTTCAGAAATATGTCAGAAATATGTCCATGTCCGCGGAGATAACGAACGTTACATAGTTGACATTTCAGAAATATCAAAAACGTATTGAAAATTGCATATTTCATAAATGTTTTAAAAATATCGAAAATGTTATATTGCAATTGAAATATTTTTAAAACATTTCAGAAATATCGAAAATGTTATATTGCAATTGACATATTTCAGAATTATTTCGAAAATATCCAAAACATTATATTGGAATTGCCATATTTCAGAAATATTTCAGAAATATCGAAAATGTTATATTGCAATTGACATATTTCAGAAAAATTTCGGAAATATCCAAAATTTTATATTGCAATTGACATATTTCAGAAACATTTCAGAAATATCGAAAATGTGCCCAACGGCACCTCGACAGAGGTCGCTGTGTCAAAAATGTATGAGGCACGATAATAGTAAAATTTGTACCCTGATCCATCTTTTTGGATCTTTCGCTTCGCCTAAGGAATTTAACTTCTCCGCTAACGTTGCCCATAAATCAGCGACACGTTCTGAGTCATTCAATTGGCCATTTGCAAATTGTATGTTTTTGTCCATAAATACGACCATCAGCTTCATTTGCGCCTGGTTACTTCTGTGCTTCATTTTCTGTATGTTTCTCTAAAAAAATGATGAACCTATTAATGAATTGAATGAGAAGATAATCAATTGCCATTGTGTAGATTGCAGAAAGTGTAAATATTAAAAAAATAAAAAAAATAAGAAATGACCAAGAATGGGTTGTAAAGGCAAATTCGACAAATTTGCCGAAATTTGATATTTTTATGGCAGCATCCTACATGAAAAACAACACAGATTTCGTACCTGCTGAGGTTAGAGGATCTAAGGAACAGCGGTAAGTATTCGTGATCGTGAATTTACAATAGCATTGTGTAATATTTTATAGGAATTGGAGCTAATTAATAATCAACAAGAGTTCAAATGCCGCTGAGCCCGACACTTTCTGCCCACTTTTTGCTCATATCAGCTTTTCGGCACTGCTATAAATGTTTTATTTCGTGTATTTTTACTATCTGAATACAGCTTGTGGCACAAAACAAGTTATACGTCTCTTTCTTTTGTTAATATCGTCCATGGCGACGGCTTGTCAGCACGTCGTTGTTTATTCGAAAATGCCGCACGAGAAATGACCACCACTGTCCTGCTTCCTAATTGGCTTGACGACGCGTGTAACGTAACACAGGGTCACCTGGTCGTTTAAGTGCTGTATAATTTTTAATAATTTATTGTAAAAAATCTAAAATTTTAAATTTTAAACATTAAAAAATTTTAATATTAAAATTTTTTTCGTTTGCAGTGTCGTTGTCTAAAAATCCTCTACTATTTGAAAAAAATTACCAATATCATCTCACAACTCCATTTGGTAATCGGACAATTTTTTTATACACAGGACGGGGAGGTTTTAATTTTTTGCACTTCTCTCCAATTTTATACTTCCATACAGTAACGCAACAAGACTTGAAGGACCAAGACTTGAAGGACCAACAATTCACAGCAACCGTGACATTAAATTTAATTGATTTTACCAAATATAAAACCGAAAACCAAAATATGGTATACCGAAAACAAAACATTTAACATGCGAAAAAGCCGTAGACTCTCAAATATGTTTTTTACTTGAGGTCAAAAAATTGCATAATGATACTCGAAAAACACTTTTTTTTTTGTAGAAGAAACGTCAATTTTCGAAGTTCAGTAAAATTAAATAATTAATTTTAACTGCGATAACCACAGTATCTCGCATAAAGGACGTGCATGTATTGCTTAAGAGGCTATGCCAGTGTGACCCATGAAAAATTAGGCGATTTTCGCGAATTTTTTTAAAAGAAAGTACTCGGTAGAATGTTTTGAAATTCTGTGGACATAATAAGGTATATTTTCAGCTATATTTAAGATTTTTTTTTTTTACAAAAATATTGAAAAAAAACGGAGTTATGTGCTGTCTTCGGAGGTGCCAAAAAAAAAGTTCCCCAACTGCTGACATGATTCCGGCCGAATGAGTAGCTGACACAAAAAAAATCAAAAAGCTTATTAAAGTTGAAGGTATTTCCTATACAATGACCTACGATTTTTGAAAAATATCAAAAATTAACAAAATAGCGTAGTTCTGAAAAAAAGTGTCGTTTTTTGGGGTAAAAAAAGGGTCGTTTTTTTAATGCCAAATTGACAATTTTCAACCAATCAAAAAGATCGTAAGTCATTGTATAGTAAATATATACGAGAATACTCAGTTTCAATTTGAAGTCGATCGGTCAATTCCTCTCTGAGTTATGATGGCAGCAATTTTGAAAAATGTCGTTTCGAGAAAAACGCGTTTAAAGTTTATACCTGCGAGCGGTCGCTCTTTAGAACGCTGCCATTCAAAAACTGTTCAAGATACGACCTTGCCACTTTCACAGGATATTTTTGAAAGTATAAACTATCGAATAAGCCAAAAAAATCGATTTTTTGAAAGTGTCACACTGGTATAGCCCCTTAAGGGGCTATTGGAATACTCGTGTGGAAATTCACTCCACAAAAACTATTGTGCTTCTAGCTCCTACCCAGTTTTCACTGTTGAGGATATCTGGGCAGGCGCTAGACATACTCGGCATAGCCAAACTAGCTCGACTCTAGGTATTACGAAGTTTTCTCATATCGTATACCTGGCTAGACGCTAGATTGACGCTAGCTACTGGGGCTAGCTCGCCGTTGCGGGCGATTAGCGTTCTAAATGCTAGGCGGTAACAGTCCCATTTTTAGCGTCATAAGATGGCGTATATGTAGCACACACTTTTCAGGGTTATAGATGGCGTAGTTTCGTAAATATAGGCGGCGCTGTGCGTACCGTTTTTGACACCAGGTCGACGCACCACCAACGTGTACAGAAGCGTTTTCGAGCCATAAAGAAGGAAGCCTTCAACCGAGAAGCTATTGTATGCACAATATATTTCTGAACGAGGACTCACATATTTATAACAGTCATTCTAGTTTGGCTCGACTAAAGTGATTTTATCGTCGTTTGATATTTTCATTTGTAAGCGATTTTAAAACAGCTGCTATTGTATTGATTCATGACACCTCTATTCATATCGTGTAACGTCAAAAATGAGAGACAACGAAAAAAGGCTCACCCAAAAAAGAGTTCAAGAGCATCGTGCAATTGCAGCAGAAGTAGAAGCTATAGGCCCGTATTCACAGTCGAGTCTTATTTCTTAAGACGGTCTTAAGACGGCCAACAACCAATCAAGTCGTCCTAAACGACGACTTAAGACCGTCTTAGAAATAAGACTCGACTGTGAATACGGGTCATAATGGCAAAACGATCTCGACATCACCTCCGTATTAAGAGGCGCGGTAGAGCCTTGAGACAAGTACATTTCCTCCTATACCGACATGTCGAGAGGTACTACAGCCTCTTATACGCCACACATCTCGCTTATGCACGGGAGTACATCTATATAACGAAACTTATTTTCCTAATTATCAATTAATTATACAGACTTCGGCAATGATACTAATACGAATATTTTTTATTTTTTTTTCTCTTTCGATTGGTACCCAAATGAATGCTGTAGCTATTGACATATGGGAGATGTCGCATTTTATTTTTTATTTTCGACGTACAACGATCATCATTTTTTCGCTCCGCAAATTTTTCGCTGCACTAATTTTTCGCACCACCGTGAATCTAACCATTCAGCTGATTTTTTCTCTGTGTGAAGCATGTGTGTGAACCGTGAATCCAACCGTTCAGCTGTTCTCATCTGTGACCACGGCCTGTGATAGCAGGCTAAAATGCGTAAATCACGTAATATATTGAAACGTTTCGAGATTTTATGTGTTAAATATCGAAAGTTTTTAATGTTTTATTTCGATCTGAGAGCTGGATTCGTGTTCTGGACTCGAGTAATCAAAAAGAGATAGCCAAGGAATTAAATCTTTAAATGTAATTTGGGAAATTCAATCAATTGATGTGTTACTTTTTGTTGTTTCTTTTGTTTGCCTCAGAATATGTTCACTCTTAGGGTATGGTGGCTGGCACTAGTTCATCATCGGCATTGTGACTCTATTGTTGATGGTTTTTATGATCAAATAATTAACAAAAGAGTTCTATGGACTCTGCCGGTCGAGACGGCTAATTAATTAAAAAAGAGGTTAATTTAGGAGGACACGTTTATTATGATTCTACGTTTGAGATCTATGATTACTGGTCCTTGGTAATCTAGAAATTGAAGTGTGAAATTTGTTTTTTTTTACTGAGGCTAAGTTGAAAAATGGTTTTATTCAAGGTTTTGGTGTTTAGTGGCTAATGCCGAGATCTAGGTTTTTCTATAAGAAAACCTATACTCTAGGCGACTTATCCTATGTTATGTCGTACTTTCTCTAGCTCGCGTTGGACGCTGTGCCAATACGAATTCGAGATCGTGCGACGGTAGTGAGCCGGGCCTGCTCAGGAGCACGAAACAAACAGAGCGGATCTTCCTGTAAAAAGTACGGTTCGATGGCTTGAGTGGTACCTAGTGGATATCTGTGGCTAATTGCTCGACGTGGGTCGAGCCGTTAGTTGTACAGTTATTAGCAAGGGAATTTTACTATGCGCTCGATGCAATACGAGTACTCTAGTAAAATATACTAACAGGATGGAAACTTTGGCTATGCGCTCGATGCAGTGCGAGTACTGTGGCTAAGTATGCTACTAGATAGGAACTTACTCAGGCAATCGTGCAATACGATCACTTCGCAAGCGAAGGGTTTTTATAGAAAGGTCCTAATTCTAGCGTCAGACGCGATGCTGATACTAGCGCTTATAGGTAGAGGTGTTCGGGAGCGAACAGTAGGAAAAGGAATGGTTGAATGGTGCTCGTCCGTCGTTTGCTCGGCCTTTTATACCCGTCGCGGCTGTGGTGTCTCGCGTGGGGCCATGAGTCATCAGCGAATCTTGTTTGCTCATGCGCAGGTTTATTATTGTTATTCGTCCGCTACTATCCGTGTCTTGGTCAGGTACTATGCGCCACGTTCTGATCCCTATCGATCGTAATCAAGCGAGTGCTGGTAAGTCAGAATACGCGGGAATTACCATCAGTAGATACGTCGCTGTGTGGGTAATGCGCTCAGTTTATCATGAGGAAAAAGGGAGGGGGGGCTTGGTTCCGTTACAATATACCTCTCTATAATATAAAGATATCTCGCCGCTGCCGCCGCCGCCGCCGCCGCTGTTTCAGGATTTGAGCTTATACCGGGTGTCCAGTTTGGAAAGGTTGACCAACCCAAACCCAAACCCAAACCCAAACCCAAACCTAAGTGAGGGCGCGTAGTGCCCTACGCACCCCTAGTATATATCTCTCCATAATATAAAGATATATCGCCGCTGCCGCCACCGCCGCGGCCGCCGCCGCCGCCGCTGTTTCAGGATTTGAGCTTATACCGGGTGTCCAATTTGAAAAGGATGACCAACTGAAACCCAAACCCAAACCCAAACCTGAGTGAGGGCGCGTAGCGCCCTACGCACCCCTAGTATATATATATACCAGTTTTTACCTCATTGTGCGCGTACTGCGCTTTCCTTGTGGTATCGCTCCCAGATAAAGAGGTTATGTTAGTGTCAAAATAAATACTGATTAAAGCGAGATTAAATAAATATTAAATAGTGTTTAAAGTATATTCATAAAAGTGAATGTGTTTTTTTTTACGTATATGTATACACTGCCGATCAGGTCCATCATATGGCTAAAATAAATTATGACGGATAACTGGCATATCAGATAATTTATCACGTGAGAAAAGAGATATTAATTTTTGTTAAGTGGAAGTGCGAATATCTTTTATATTTTGGTGATAAAAATATATATTTATTTTATTCTCACTTATAAACAGCCGCGTATCTGATCTTGTAACTCTACTCAATGTGAATCTTGTGATCGTGACACGAATGTGTATATATTACGCAGTTTATTTACATACTTTACAATAAAAATATATTGAAAAAAAAAAACGAACAGTGTTAGGGTATATGATTTTCTCATTTTGGGACAGAAACGGTGAAAAAAAACGATTATATACTTATATGTGCGCTCTCGTAGTGATATGACTCGCCAATTAAGAGGTTATTTTGGTGTATTTCCAAATACACACTGATTAAATAGCTATTGAATAAAGTTTAGAGTATATTAATGAAAAAGATTTGTGTTTTTTTCCTTCACGATTCAGCATTTTTTGTCAAAAACGAAAAATCATCAAATGAATATTGTTTTTTTTTCCACGATTCAGCATTTTTTTCTCAATAAAGAAAAATCGTCAAATTAATCGCCGATCAAGAGATTATGTTATTAGTGTATTTCGAATTAAATACTGATTGAATAGTTATTGAAAAATGTTTAGAGTATATGACTCAGCTTTTTTTTGTGATCGTATGTGAGATCAAGCAACCTGAACCCGGAGGAGAGATGTATTACTAGGCTAATACTTGACAAGACTCATTAGGATAGGTGTGAGATGATTCGACCTTCGACAGGATCATCATGACTTCAAAAGGTTCCGTGAGCATTGCTTGTTATCGTTAAGCCGGAGCTCTTCTAACGATTTTTAATCCGCGCATGATCTACGCCATCAACTCCGAGTATTCTATTTGACATCATACAAAGTCCCAGCTGCACTGCCTTATTATCACAGATTTTATCTGAATGCAAACCAGAGAAGCTCACGCAATTCTAGACAGAAAAATAGTAAGCGTCATCAACTAAACACAGAAAAATTGGTTACATCGCTAAGCCGTCACAAAAACATTTCCCCATATAGGGCAACTCGTTGCGCCATCAACTTGCTACAATAAAACACAACGCACCACCAATTTGGAATAGAAAAATTCGACGCATCACCAACTCGACGCACAAAAAATCTCCTACGGGCTATCTCGAAGGAGATATACTCTACCATGGTACAGTTTCACACAGCGAAAACTCTCATGCGGCGCGACTTGGTCCGCTTCAACTCTCAACAGACGCAACCATAGTCCGCTAGACTGTGTAGAGTTGGAGCGGGCCGAGCTGTGCCACGAAAGTTTCGCTGTGGCGAGTTACGCCAAGGGAGAATTTTTCTGTGTTGGCATGCCCTGGCAGTTTTTGCATGACGAATTGGTGATGCATCAAGTTTTTCCATGTTGAATTGGCAATATGTCCAGTTTAATTGGAGCAAGCCGATGGCGCATTGGGTTTTTCTGCACCAATTTAATTATAGGCTGAGTTTGTTTGGGTCATGTCGGTTCATGGGATTTTTTTTGTTTTACAGTGCAATGTGTCGAATTTTTCTGTATTCAGTTAATTATGTGTGTGTCTTTTATGAGCAGAATTACGTGGGTCGGGTTGAGTCTGCATTCAGTTGGTATCTGTATACAAACAAAGCTTTACCATTCCATCGCTAAGAAAAAAAACAAAGCTCAATATTATAAACAGACTATCGAAAAGCGATGCCTATGATTTTATATCTTAGCGATGGTGCATTGTATCAAGAATAAAATACTCAAAGTTGTTCGGATAGGTCATGCGAGCATTTTCAAAAATCGAGAAACCTCATTGATAACATGTTGTACGCATGGAACATTCTGAAGTTTTCTAAGCTTATTAAGGGGGTCAGGTACCGAAAATTTCACATCCAGCATCTCTAACGGTAGAGACTGGCTGATTTTTGTCTTGATATAATTTCTCATATCAAAATACCTCATGAAATTTAGAAAAATTAATTTTTTCCCTATTTTCAAAATAATTTTTTTTGAAACCGTTGATATATTGAAAATCCGATCTGCTAGATTATTCATTGTGATAAGTGTTGTTATATAATTTCGTCCAGGTATAGTTTTATTACTTGATCATATCATAGAATTTTTTTTATTCAGGCCATGGAGTCCATTTTCTTCTTATTATATTCTACCAATTAATTTATCACACATTTGGATATTTGTTGTGCCTTTAAATGGTATCTCCTTCTACAATTTTAAACTTTGAGGGTTGTAGATTTTTTTACACATTTTTTGGGTCACAATGAACAATCTAGCAGATGGGATTTCCAATACCTATCTTAACGGATTCGAAAAAAATTATTTTAAACACGTGGAAAAAATTAATTTTTCGAAATTTTATCAATGTGAGGTATTTTGATACGAGAAATGATATCAAGACCAAAATTAGCGAGTCTCTACCGTTAACGGTTCTAGATGTGAAATTTTCGATACCTGACCCCCTTAAGGATCTAATAAAAGAAATGCAAATGATATTTAATGTCTTAGTTGCTAGATTGGGGCCTCTGAATTTGTAAAATAATGAAACCATCGCATGACGAAATGTTTTGGAAAGACGAAATTCATCCCCTCAAAAATTGTTTAATTCTAGCCTGAGCAGAGCAGTCACCATTCGAAGCTTTCACATCGAAGTTACATGGTAAAAATATGTATAATCCTTTGCAAAAAGAAGCCAAATTCCCCTAAAAAATACAGGGCTTCCAGTATACCACTAATGAAACTATTTTGCCACTATTTTTGGCATCTGC
Source organism: Rhorus exstirpatorius (assembly GCA_963564615.1). NCBI lineage: Eukaryota > Metazoa > Arthropoda > Insecta > Hymenoptera > Ichneumonidae > Rhorus > Rhorus exstirpatorius. Next base: position 453,358 of record OY751315.1, read on the forward strand.
CACTATATGCCTCTATTTCAATGAAAAGACACTAATTTGCCTCTATTTTCCTGCTTCATGAGATTTTTTTTTTTACTGTTTCTGGCACCCATGGGTCCATAGAAATGCAACAATAACTGTTCTACGTGCGTACACACATAAAATATGATAAACGTGACCCTTGTATGGTAATAGTTTCGAGTTATTGATTATAATTAGAACGTGGTGCGCGATCGGTAAGGTAAGCACATCGTGTTGCGGTGTGGTTTGGTAGCTGCGTGCAATAATGTTATATATGATTATGCATAAATCAGGCATGAACCAGATGTGTTCATATCTTAACATATCTGAACATATCTGGTTCATGCCTGACTCACATACAAACATTTTTTTCCGGGGTATAAGATTAACATTGATTCAAAGATTTTTACTATCTAAGTTTACCACAACAAAATATATTGTTTTCTAGACTTAAGTGCTTCAGTGCCAAAGTAAACTTATTCAGCATTGTGATAAAAACTTACTGATACATACGTACTAGTGTGACGTGCAGGGCGTTATTGCACGACTAACAAAGTAAATCCCTTGTGCGAAACGCAAGGGTTTATATTTAATTTTGTTTAGGATAAGTTTTCCGACAACGTCCCATACGGGCCCGTTCCTTTAGATAGTGGGAAGAGAAAATTATGGTCAGGATAAATTAATTGTAAGTAACTTCTTTCCCATCAAGAGTCCAATATTTATTTAATTAACAGAATTTAGAAAAGTCCCAAATATAAGGTTCCAAGAATACAAGTTAATAGTTCATAATTTAAAAGGACTCGAACGAATAGCTGAATCGCAAGACAACAAACTCTCACAATCATACGTACAAACACACACGCTACTCACTCAGTTATCAGCGCAGCTGACAATATAGGCTGCCGACCTTTATGCTACCTCACTCGCTCTCCCGTGGTATACCGATGTTCGCTCTCTCCTTTCGGTACAGGCTCGGTCGTTGGCATACGCGGCAACCACAGCAGTTCTTCGCGCTCACGTTACACACCTTACACTCTGTCCTCGATTGCTTGACAGCTCTTGGACTCACTCGTACAGTAAACATTTAAAACTACACGACAGAATGTTCGTGGCGGAGGTTGATTGCAATTTCTTAAACTAACGCAAATCGACTTATAAACACGACGCGCGCAACTCGGGGGCCTCTTTGCGAACCCGGTCGACTCACAACGGCGACCTTATGTAGGGATCGGGGAACTACCGTCCGAGAATTATTGCCGATATGTGAAGCGTTTATGCGGAGTTACTCCAGAATCAAGCTTTACGCTATCGTGTGCATCCGGAGACTGATTTGTCCCAGCTCGCTCAACTGGCGTTCTGTCGATCGCCAGGTGAAAGAGCGGGGGCAAATTTTGTCAATTCAACAATCCTGCACGCGCGAACATTGACTCGCGCTCTCAGGACGTTGCACCGGAATTCCAACTGTGCTATGTGGAAATATTGCAATTATAAGATATAAGCAATTTTAGAGACAGCTTCGGCTAATCCCCAACGGTCATCGCCCCGTGTTGCCAAGTCGCCAAAATGGTTACTCGGAAACACGGCACGTGACACTAGGGTGGTTCAAAATAACCCGACCCCCGAATTTTTTTCGGGAAAACCTCTGAAAAGCTTCAGGATGATGAAAAAAGATATTTCCCACTGGCTGGGCGAAATCAAATAAGATTTAGAGGTCCCGCAAGCGCGTTTTCTGCCTAAATTCGTCATTTTTTTCGTTTTTGCGTTTTTATTTAGAAAAAAAAGGTTTCAATTGGAAACAGTTTGAATCAAGGGCTGCCGATTTTTTTCACAATCAAATACACTAGAGAGACATGGGAAAAAAATTCCAAAACCGTTACCGAAACCATCGATGATGAGATAAAAAATCTTTCGCGTCATTTTTTTGTTAAAATCACTTTATTTTCGAAAAATTCCAGCCGGCATGATTTTCACGAGATTCAACTTGTGCCAGTCTAGATTTTTTCATCAAGTGCTATAGTTTTATACAAAAAATCAGGAAACAATAGGATACTTGATTCGCGAATTCATACTACCTCAAACTCATCCACCATTTTATCTTCGAAAATCATAAAAATCCACGTTTAAAGTTAATTTTTCTTGGTCATTCATTTAATAACATTCTTTACAGTCACCACAGCTTGATTGCCAAGCGCAGAGTCCATGTACCGAAAAAGTACAATCTAGCGACAGGGATAAAAGAGGCAAAATGTATGCAGTTATAGGTAAATGTAACTGTCAATTCACGGATGAAACAAACTGATCGTGATTATTCAGTAAATATAGTATTTTATAGTTAAGAAGAACATGAATATATTACACAATATACAGGGTGGGGCATTTAAAGTGTGACAGAGCAATAGCACTCAAACTGTTGATAATACTGAAAAAAGTTTCATATGAAAGTTATATTGTTTGAAAAGGCCTACATACTGGACCTCCTATTATTTTTTCGGTGGAGGCGCTGAAGCTACGTCAAGGTCAACTCCACTTTTTTAAATGGAACCATGTATTTTTTTTTTCCACGATATTATTTCTGACTTTAAGACAAATTCAGTGACCTACAACACAAGGTCATTGTAGGCAACAGAAAATGCATACTTGCTGCCGATGTAAACAATACCTGTAGATGTGTATTATCATAGGTATCGGAAGAAATGAAAACAGCGGGGAGTGAGGTTGGCCAAACATAAGAGGATCGTGCCACTTGAAAATTCGCTTGAAAATCTATCTCAAAAGTATTCACGAGACTCCTACCTTGAAAGTAATTATTTCGATTCAATTTGATTTTTCGACTATTTTCATACTTCGCGTGCCTACAATGATCTCGTGTTGTAGATCACTGAATTCGTCTTAATGTCAGTAATAATATCGTGGAAATCAAATACATGGTTCCATTTAAAAAAGTGGAGTTGACCTTGACGTAGCTTCAGCGCCTCCACCGAAAAAATAATAGGATGGTCCAGTATGTCGGCCTTTTCAAACAATATAACTTCCATATGAAACTTTTTTCAGTGTCATCAACAGTTTGAGTGCTATTGCCCTGTCACACTTTAAATGCCCCACCCTGTATATCATAAATACTTCATGTTTCATTGTATGTTCCCAGTGAGGAATTTGTTGCCTTCTTTGTCAACGGGGGAATAAGTTTGCGATGACGATGTATGACCGAAGCAAATATTGCTTTTGTTCCTCGTTGTCCGTATGTAAGGAATTGTATTCTTGCATCAGTGCAACGCCTCGTTCAGCAACATCGTTGACAACTCTCAATCCGTGGCAAATTCTTTTTGCATCCAAAAAAGTCGAATTAACTCCCCATAGTAATGGATCAATTACTATGGGGAGTTAAATTTGACTTTTTTGGATGCAAAAAGATTTTGTCAGGGATTGAGTCAACGATGTTCCTGAACGAGGAGCTGCACTGATGGAAGAATACAATTCCTTGCATACGGCCAACGAGGAACAAAAGAAATATTTGCTTCAGGTTATACATCGTCATCGCAAACTGATTACCACGTTGACAAAGAAGGCAACAAATTCCTCACCGGGAACATACAATGAAACATGAAGTATTTGTGATATATATTGTGTAATATATTCATGTTCTTCTTAACTATAAAATACTATATTTTCTGAATAATCACGATCAGTTTGTTTCATCCGTGAATTGACAGTTACATTTACCTATAACTGCATACATTTTGCCTCTTTTATCCCTGTCTAAAAAAAAATCTAAAAAGTACAATCTAGATTGTACTTTTTCGGTACATGGACTCTGCACTTGGCAATCAAGCTGTGGTGACTGTAAAGAATGTTATTAAATGAATGACCAAGAAAAATTAACTTTAAAGAAAATAGGAAAGTTCGATGATATTCGGGACACAGTCCGTCGTTTGGCGGATAACGCTGACAGTTTGTTGTATGGTGTCAACAGTAATGTCGTTGAAAGCTTTCATAATATTATCGCCAAGTTTATTGGTGGGAAACGGGTACATTGGGGAAAGCGGGGTTCATATAATGCACGAGTTTCTGGCGCGGTCGTCCAATTCAATACGAGCGGAGTGATGACCGAATTTTCAAACACAATTGGAAAAAAACCATCCGATGTTGCTGTCGCGTTGGAAGAACGACGAGCTCATTTGAATGTATTGAGGAAACGTAGAATCAATACTGAAAGAGATCAGCCAAAGAAAACGACTTATAAGACTACTGGTCCTGATAAGGACTATGGACCTCGAGCTGAAAAACCCGATCTGGACAAAGACATGTATACGAACGAATATGCAAGACTTGTTGACAAGCTGAAAGAGTTTCAAAGAACACGCGTCGAACTCGAAAGAGATACATTGCTTCAGAGTGACAGCATGCTTTGGCAGTCGGCGCGTCGAAAACTCCTTACTGCATCTAATTTTGGTGCCGTTTGTCACATGAAAGAATATACATCGTGCTCTGCCATTGTCCAACGAATCGTTTACCCCAGAGAAATGGGTCACATTCCATCCATTCGATATGGCAAGCAAAATGAGGACGTCGCTCGACAAACTCTACAGCAGTATCTAGGCTGCACCATTGAGCCGTGCGGTTTATTTGTAGACCCCGAAATTATCGGTCTAGGAGCAACGCCCGATGGTCTCATTGGCGATAATGCCATCGTCGAGATCAAATGCCCTTATACAGCCAGGTTTTATTCGATAGATGAAGCAATTAAGCAAAAAAAAAGGGAGCATACAAAGAATATTCGTCAAAAATGATGTGACACGAATAAATTTTGAACACCCTTACTACTACCAAGTACAAGGGCAGCTTCGTGTGACGCAAAAGCACTACTGCTATTTCATGTTATGGACGCCACATGATTCAGTCGTTATTAAAATTGAGGAAGATGACACTTTCTGGAAGAATAAAACGGAAACAGCGTTGATAACTTTCTATGAAAATTGCATGATTCCAGAAATTGTCGATCCGAGACATGTAAGATCTATGCCGATAAGAAATCCTTCATACATACTGGAAGCCATTGCAAAACGAGAAACGCATAAAGGTATGAGAAGGAGCGATTGCGACGAAATTGAAGTTGATGCGACTTGAATGACTTGGGCGTAATTTAAAACAATAAAGCAATGTTTTTCATCCGCTATATCGTTTTAATCAAACCTATAGCGTCAAAAGCAGCAGCATTATGCTGACGCTAAGATACTGCAGGACAGTGTAGGGTCTTGAGCGAGTCCCGAGTTCCAGTTTGGGATTCGGGTTCGATCGATCTTGGGTCGAACACGTCCAACGCGTTGAATTATCGCGCGAGATACGTGCCATAAAATATGCCAGAGGTCTTGAGCAAGTTTCGAGTTCCATTTTTGGGATACTCGGGCTTGATCGATCTTGGGCAGAATATTTCCAACGCGTTGAATTATCGCGCGAGACACGTGCCATAAAATATGCCAGAGGTCTTGAGCAAGTTTCGAGTTCCATTTTTGGGATACTCGGGCTTGATCGATCTTGGGCAGAATATGTCCAACGCGTTGAATTATCGCGCGAACCACGTGCCATAAAATATGCCAAAGGTCTTGAGCGAGTCCCGAGTTCCAGTTTGGAATTTGGGCTTGATCGATCTTGGGCCGCACACGCACAACGCATGAATTATCGCACAAGCCACACATCATAAAACATAATCGAGGTCTTGAGCTAGTCCAGAATTCTATTTTGGGATTCGGGCTTGATCGATTACTCAACTAATCGAAAACGCGTTAAATTATGGCACGACCTTTTTTTTTATATATAGTATAAGAGAGGGCCGCTATAAGTCGTAGGCTTAGCGGGGGTGGTGGAGGGACTCTCAATATAAATAATAATATAATTTCCTATTTTAGAATTTTCCACCCCACAATACAGATTACCAAAATTATGCAATGCCAAATCAACTTCTCGATTAACGGTGAGTCTTTTTGCATTACAATATTAAATTTTTGATTGTACGGTACATACAGTACACGTATACGCGTACGGTACGGTACGTGCGGTACGGTGCGTGCGTGCGTGCGTGCGTGTGTGCGTGCGTGCGTGTGTGTGTGCATTTCACTTTCAATCATTAGTTGGCTTCATTTATTTTGATTCGCCCATGTAACCTGGAATGGTTATACATTCACCTAACCATGTTACTAGCGAGTAACATGACCATCTCGCTAGCGAGCAGCCTAGCCACCTTTTGCTAGCAAGCAACCGAGCCACCTCGCTAGCGAGCATCCTAGATATCCCGCTAGCCAGCAGCTTAGAAGCGCTGTTTAGCGGATGGCTAGTTAAACTAGCTAAGCGCTGGATTTCCGACCGTTACACATAGGGCGAGCGACTGACTAACTATGCGACATTGGCGCTAGATAGTTTCGAGGGAAACTGGCTACCCGCTAAGCTATGGGGAGTCCTAATTTTCACACGGGTATATACGCTCTCACCGCCTCTCGAAAACACGATTCGTAGTCTTTCTAAAGGGACAAAACTGATTTTGACCAAACTTCGGGAAATGACGCATTATTTTGGCTAAATGTGGCTAAATATTTCACTTAATTAGAATTTTGAAAATTTATTATATATTTACTACCTAAGCTTTTCACGTAGCCAAAAGTTTATAATTCAAATTCATCACCATTTGTCAAAATGTTGAAAACTTTCCAAAAGATGAAATACTTAGTCAATTCGTCATTCCTTGAGTTGGATGGTAATCCGATTTCTGGAAGAATGCAAAGTCTAATTCCATATTTCCCAAATATGTATGAAACGCGCTCGTCAAATTTACTTAAAGATTGTACGGGACTTTCATTTCTCGCCCCCACGGAAAAAATTTATATGCAAAAATATATATAAAATTATATTACGAAATATATTTAAAATATATGTAGAATATATTGTTTTATTTTTGGTATATATTTCGGTTATATATTGAATATACAACTTTTTGCCGCGATTTATATGTCAAGAATATATATCAGGATATATTTTGTATATATACCGTATATAAATTCTGACTGTATGACAGATATATTCTACATATAATTTATTTATACGTATTGTATATCCTTGAATATGTATACCGTATATACATTTTGAATGTATGACAGATATATTCTGCATATAATTTATTTATACGTATTGTATATCCTTGAATGCACATATATACTGTGACACTGCGTCACAGGCGAGGCATGAGCCTCGCCGAAGTCCGTCACCACACGCCAAAAACACCGCGAAATGTAAATTAGAATAAGAGCCACCAAGCCCTGAACAATTATCGAAACTCCGTCGTCCCTCGTCGCTCTTCTTTCACCATCCCCGTAGTCCCATCTCAACCCGATAATGTCCCCAATGATCCCGTTGCCCTACGAACCCCCAAGAAAGAGTATCAAGAGAAAACCCTGTGGACGGCGAAAAAGAACCAGCTACAAGGACAACGCCGCATATGATCACAGTCTTCGCCGAGAATCCCACTCACACCGCCGCGCCGAGGCCCTCACACGGATAGAACACCGAGAAAAGCCGAACATCTGCGAGGGCCCGGTCGGTATATCGAGCGAGTGGGATTATTGGAAAAATCATCGATGAGCGCGAGCAACGTCACATCATACGCAAATTCGAGAGCCAGTGTCCACAGGGAGCCCCCACCCTTCCCCCTATGAGATTTGTCGCCGAGTCGACCGTCACATTCCATCTTTGGCAGCACCTTACGGGTATCAATCATCGAAGGCGCTTGCGCCTGTGACGGCGACTCCGGTGACCCAATTAGATATCGATTATTGATCCCTCCCTGACCTACCTTTACATTGCGCAAGCCCTTGATCCCCAAATCATTGCTAGATTCCCCCTACCCTTCCACCCCAAGCTGTCCCGGTGAAGAAGACGACGAGCTCGTCACTTCGGCGAGAGCGTTACTAGAGTCAAGGCGAGAATCCCCTATCCATTGTATCGAGCCATTGCGTAAGAAAATTGTACAGCGAGGAAAAGTGAGCACGCGGTCGTGACCGCCATATTGATTATCGAGGATCACGAGCGAGCATCGAGGGCGAGTTGGATCGTGTGGAAACCCCCCCAGCGAGAAAGTAAGCCCTGTCCATTACACTTTTCACAACTGCAATATTTCGAATATAAATTACACCGTGTTTCCCCGTTTTCTTGTATAAAACCGTGCGCGTGTGGTGACGCAGCGCGACCCTCCCCTGTACACTTCCGCGATTTTTCAAGTCCGTCGTCCCCATTTTATTTTGTTTTATTTATTGTAATTTCCCCGATTTTTCTTTGAGCTTGATTAATTTTCCATTTTACCGAAAACCCGACGTGGGTAATTATTAAGAGGCCATCGCGCCGGGAAATCCATTGACCCTGAGATATTGTAACCCCCCCGTTTTTTTTCTTTTTTTTGCGTTCGAGTCTTTAGAAATATAAATTTTGTCGATCTATATCGACTGGCGCCCAAAAATCAGTAAACCCGTTTTCATTTCTTTTGCGTTCATTTTTTTCTTGTTTAACACGCGTCCTCGCCACGCTAGAAATTGTCGCGTGGGCGAGCGCCCGAGTTCCCCCAATAAATTTTGATATACTTTTCTTGCCTACTTAATTTTTTTGTAGATAGACTTTCCCTTTTTTTTTGTTTCCTTTTTTTTTGCTAGTACCCCGGGTTCGCCCGGGAATAGCGTCCGGCAGCTCGGAGAGTGCCGTGACAATACACATATACTTGTGTTTATATACTGTAATATATAATTTTTTATTTAGGACAGAGGATATGGGGTAGACATAAAAAAATATTTTATTTATTTGACATTATTTATTCATAGTAAAATATATATTTAATACCAGAACATTATACAGAACATTATGAAAACTAGCGGGTTATTCTCAGATCTCAATGAGCAGCAACAATTTCCTTATATTTTCGACTCATCCTATTAAGTTTATTATTGATTGCTGATCCAAGTGTGGAAGCTTTAAAAGTTTTATGATGCACTTTTTCCACGATATCTAAAATATGAAGCGTATATTTACATTGGCATAAATCTGAATACACAAAGAAAAAGATAGAATAATTGTACATCAACTGTCAGATGTTTATATTTGATTTAGGGGTGGAGGTCCATCAAAATATCTAGCACCCGATAATAACGTTACCAGAGGCTTACCAATTTTCATATATGGGTGAAATTAACATCAAAATAAAATGCCGTATAATTTAGAAACAAAATTTTAAGAGGATGATGAATTTTAGTTTTTTTTTAATCAAAAATTGAGGTTATCGAAAATTTTCTACGATCGATTTTTCGATATTGTGAATTGAATACGTCATCCAAAATGCAGTTACAAATTTTTTTGATATTAGTAGTTATTCTACGTTTTAGTATGTTTTGTTGGATTTTTGGGTTCCATTGAACAAAAGAATTTTTCCTTGAAACTTAAGTGCATGATACGTAGAAAGTGTCATGTCGCATCAGCACTTGTTGTCACTAGATTTGGAAGTTGGAATTTCGAATTCACAAAGTACCCGATTTTCTATATCATATCTTGAAATCTGTCGGTTGTAAATACCAATGCTATTCGGATATTTTTTCATAAAATCGGCTGGAATAAAATTTAAAACATACCAGACTACTAAAAAGTACTACCATAGAAAAATAAAAGCTCACAATCATTTTTTAAAAGTCATTACTAGTGAAATTGTTTAAGGCAGTACTCATATTCCAATCCGATGTTAAAAAAATTTCCTATGACAATGGCTTTTGCAACCAACAGATTCCGAGATATTAATTTTAGAAATTCGACAAGTTGAATATTGATCAAAATCATAGCTGCAAAACTAGTATTCGTACGTACGCGATGAGAGTTTCTATCGGCAAAATTTCCTCAAGATTTGGAAAAAAATAGTAGTATCCAATGCAACCGAAAAAATTCAATTGATACCCAAATGTAGAGTAACTACTACAATTTTTAAGATTTGAGGCTGCAATTTGGATCACATACTCAGCAAATGTATCTGGGCAGATTTTTGATATCCTACATTTTTGTAAATAACAAGAACTTAGTATTTTTTGTTGAGGTATATAAGGCATATTATTTACATATTTATTTGCTGTCCACATAAAAACTGGGAACTCTCAGCAAACAGTATTATCGGTGATCAGATATTTCAGTGCATCCTTCCGCCCCCCACTTCAAAACGAACGCAAAAAAAAACGTACAGTATAATGCTTCAAGCGTTTTCTGATCTAACTGCTGATAGTCCGTATTTTTTTCAGATCTGGGGATTTTTCGTTTCCCCCCTCTCAAATTGGAAACATCCTTTGGAAACAGAGCTATCAACAATGTTACGCCCATGGCGGTGTAAGTAGCTTGTGCTCGTGCCGAACGCCATTGACGGTCTGAAATAAATATTCCACTGCCTTTTCGTCCCACCTCAATCTAAAAAATTACGAAAATCATTCATGCATGAATAACATATAGCATGGCTGAAACTATGATAAAATCTTTTGAAAACATATTGATGTGCAAAAATATTTTTTATGAATTTTTACTTCTTATAACTGATAAAACAAATTAACTTTTGATTCTAAATACAGGAAGGTTTATTTACATCTGCATTTTTTTCAATTTTTTCACGCTAGAGTCCTTAAAATGTTCTAAAAAGTCAAAAAATAATATTTAGATAAATATCCGTATTAATGTCTGTGTGTGTGGAATCGTGATGAATTTTGGCACACAAGTTGATCACCAGACCACTTTGGTGTACTGTGATTTTTGCAAAAATTGCTAGGAAATTTAAGATTTCACAGAATTTTGGATTTTTTTTTAAATTACGTTATCTGTACTGTCGCAAATGTTTAGGTATCGATTCCAAACTTTTTGCAAAACGAAACTAGGAGACAAAGATGTTCGGTATTCAGTATGGCAACAATCTGTAACAGGGTTTCGATATAACTAGAAAAATAAGATTTTGAAACGTAAAAAAGGCCATCGAAACCCTGCAAATTAGGAAATCACACATTGCTTGTATGAAGGATTGACAAGACATTGATTGTATAAAGATGCAAAAATTGTCAAATCCTCTTGCTCATAGAGATTTCTGAGCTTGAAAAAAAAATGAGGAATTAATGTGCGAACTTATAATTAGAACGGTTTGTAATATCAAATTGAGTCTTGTAAAAAATGGGTTTTCTATATTATTTCATGAAGTGCGTCAGACGGTTTTTATATTGCGAATATAACTAATGTGTCGGAAGGGGGAGCAGTAGCGCAGTGGGTAGCGTGCTCGGCTCGCACGCAGTGGCGCGCGATGTGGCCGGGTTCGATTCCCACTGTCGGCACCAATGGAAAAATTTTCTAAGTGCTTTTTCTGTGACCCGGTGGTTCGGAATCCACCTAAAAAAGTAGGTCCAAAGGAAACCAGCGCCTTGGTGTGGTGACCGAAAGGCTGGGAAGATGTCTCGGGTTCGATTCCCGATGCCGTAGCACGGCTGATGAAAACACAACGGGCTCGGACGTAGCTCCAGAAACAGGACGTACGAACTACGACTGCTTCTGTCCCAATGTGCTGACATCTAGCGTGTGCGAGACGAGCTCCTGCAGCGAGAAGCTGCCGTAGCACAGCAGATGGTAAAAGCACAAACGGGCTCGGACGTAGCTCCAGAGGCAGGGCGTACGAACTACGACTGTTTCTGTCCCAGGTGTTTAAATCTAGCGAGTGCGCGACAAGCTCCGGCAGCGGGGATCGAACCGGGGACAAACGGATACGAGAGAGGAGACCAAGGGTAGATGGTGTTGAGAGCCCGCAACCCTCAGGGGAGTCGGTGTAAGAACTCATACCATACCATACCATACCAACTAATGTGTCAGAAAATTAATTTTGATGTACAGATTATTGCTGAGAAGCATTACTAATTTATGAGATTATAATGTTCACGGAGAAAACGGATGAGAATAGAACAGAAACAAATTCAATATTATTTTAAATTATGCTACATACAATGTACATTTTAATATGCCGCATGCAAAGATTCTCTAAATTCTAATATTCTATACGTTGTACATTGCAATTTCAAGATAACAATAAACGTTATCCTGTTCTATTCGATGCCGATTTCTCCGTGCAATAAAGTTTGAATAGAATTTCAAATATAATGATTAATAATTCCTTTATTGTCAGAAATACTGTATTAAAAAAAGAAATATTAGGAAAATTGGACAGTTGCATCTGAAGAAATTATGCGTCACCAAGTTCTCATTATAACATTCGAGTTCCTAATACAATTTTTTTGTACAACAAATGTTTTTTGGAAAAAAATAAGGATAATTTCCTTTTACTCAAGTTAAAACCATTTATTATTAACTTAGAAGAATCTTTATCGCTTGAGCTGTTGCCGGATGAAGATCTGTGATTTTTTTTTCTTTTTTGTCGTTGCTTCCGTTGCTTCTTTAGCTGATTGTGTATTTCGGTCAATATATCCTGAATTTTGCTGCAGTCTAACAAGTAAGAAATTGTTGTAATAAGATGTCATTAAAATTTACAGGTGGTTTGAAATATATGGGGCATTCCACGCCAACTCGACCAGTGTTAAACCCCGACCATCTCAAAATCATTTCATGTATTTTTCTAACATTCTACTCGGTAAAAAACGTGACTTGAATTTTTTTTAATTTTTTGTTGAACCGTTGATTTTTTATAAATTTTTGAAGTCGATTGCGAATGCCCATTTTTTTAAATCTGAAAAAATTATCAAAAATCCAGTGAATGACACAAAACACCCCCCGTCAATGGAAATGTGGGCCGAATTTTTTTTCTATTTTTTTATCACCTGATTCGGAATTTCGAAATTTTTAAACCCAAAATTAACACAGGATCAAATCGTAAGAGTCAAAAAAGGGTCAATTTACTTGCGTCTCTTTTACTAACTAAAGTGGCGCATCATCGAAGTGGTTAATTAAACCGAACATTTACAGGTAAATTGGCCCTTATTTGATGCTTACGATTTGATCCTGTGTTAATTTTGGGTTTAAAAATTTCGAAATTCCGAATCAGGTGATAAAAAAATAGAAAAAAAATTCGGCCCACGTTTCCATTGACGGGGGGTGTTTTGTGTAATTCACTGGATTTTTGATAATTTTTTCAGATTTTAAAAAATGGGCATTCGCAATCGACTTCAAAAATTTATAAAAAATGAACGGTTTGATTGAAATTTTTTTTCAAATTTAGGTCGCGTTTTTTACAGTGTAGAATGTTAGAAAACAACCTGAAATGATTTTGAGATGGTCGGGATTTAACACTGGTCGAGTTGGCTTGGAATGCCCCATATACAAAATCTTCTATAGCTTTTTTCGGTTGTCTGACTGTTTTTAAGAACGGAAATTCCGGACACATCGTTAGTCGAATCGGAATCAGAATTTGCATCGGAGTTGGAGTCAGAATCATCGATTTTATTTTCCCCTTATCTTGGTTGGACTTCAGATTGTTAACCTTGGCATTGTCTTCATTGACTCTTGTGGGCGTCCGTTGCTTTCGGTATTATCATTTTCAGCATATATATTGCCCTGTATATAACAAATCTCTACCCCAATACATAAACTTCATTATTTCACAATAGAATGCTGTTTTAGATAATCTGACAAATTACCGAAACTTGCGATGAGGTCTTTTTATTCTTTGAATTTGCAGTGCGTCGATTCGGTTTGGAACCCTCTGCTGTTGAAACGTCTCTCTACTACTCTGAGAATTGCCTGGATTAATATTTCTTACGGCAGATTTGTCCAAATGCACAGTACTGCTGTTTCGTTCCGAATCTTCTTTCTCTGATATCTCGGACTATAACATAAACATTGTTCAATTTGCATCCGATTAACTTTGTTTAATAATAAGATTCTGTGTTTAAAATTATGAAAACTTACGACCGTTTCTGTTGAAAACAAGTGCTCAGTATTAGACGAAATTACTTTTTTCGCAGATTGAATCCCATCAAGTGCCTCCAGCATCTTTTTTAGTGCACATACGTTTCCTAAAATATTGTGCAATGAAAATATATAAAAATATTGAATATATCTGCAGCTAAGAAGAAGGCGATGTAAAGTTACAAAACTGCCAATAAGCGCTACTTATTCATTTTCGCATTTATATATAACAAAATACACAAACGCCGCTGTACAGAGGTTTGGGTACTACTCGAATGAAAACACGTTACAAATAATTTTTTGACAAATTAATTATCAATAATTATTCGAAGTACATAATAACAATAGCATGAAAATAGTATTTAGCCAAATTTATACTTTTTTGTTCTGAAAAAAAAATATTTGTTCGTTTCTTAAATTAATTATTCCTTATTATTTCATCAGGAAATTTTTTGGAATGATTTTTCATTTGAGTAGTACCCATTCTGGTGTTGTAGAGAAGTTTAAAGTTCATTAACTATTTTGTTCATTAATTATTCCTTATTATTTCATCAGGAAATTTTTTGGAATGATTTTTCATTTGAGTAGTACCCATTCTGGTGTTGTAGAGAATTTTAAAGTTCATTAACTATTTTGCAGCTTCTAGAAAGGTATTGCAGACAGAGTGGATAAACTTTCTTTCAAATAACCCATCTATTATTAGAAATAAATTTTGATGTCAATAACATTCTACTTAAATAATTATCTATTCAAGTAACCAGGAATTGTCAAGTAAAAAGTATTAACGATCAAGTATAAAGTATGTCATACTGCAATAGAACCTTACAGAATCTGATAACTTACTTGAGACTGCAATGACAAAGCCATCATAACAGGGCCAACCACCAAGTGGTTCTTTCTTGCTTTTATGCCACTCCATCACGTAGCTCAAGGATGGATCGGTTTCTGATTTGAAATCGTCAAATCAAAGTTTTTAACCCATTCTATAGATACTCCATAAGTGTACTTTTTATCATCCTCGCCCCCAAGCCACTTTACCAAAGCAAAGTATTCCGTCAACCTGGATTTAAAAAAACCCCATAAATGGAATGTGGTACAAGCAAATTATAGTAACAAGCCAGAACAAATCTTTACCTACGAAATAATTCTGGTCTATCATCATATTATCTAAAAATACAATTGTAACCGCAACATAGAAATGTTTTTCTAAATAGCGCAATGAAATTTCTACTTTCGATTAACTCAAAAAGGGCAAGAAAATTCAAGCCCTTTGCATGGTCTTCTTTTACATAACAATCTACTAAATTATTCTCGTTTTCGAACCTCCCAATAGCCCGAAGTTTAGTGGAGTTGAGGAAGATATGGGAACAAAAAATTTCAAGAATTTAATTGACCTTCCCAAAAATTTTCTTCCCTATATTTGGAATAGAAATTGGATCTACCGAAAAAAATATTACATGGTAGTAAATGTATGAATATTTTAAGAGAGTTGTCGCCTAAAATTTCTGAAAATAATACTGTGATGCAATTTGACCATGAAGTCTTGGATCTTTATACCAATCAGTACCCAAAGAATCCCTTAAAAATTAAACATTTTTATAATTGAAATATTTTTTTCGCATCTCAGTTTGACGGTTTAATTATTGTTCCATTTCCAACTTCCCGAGAGGTTCAGGTTGCACCGATCAACCAAATTAGCGTTGCAAGGTCTTGTTCGTTTCATAATAAAATTTTCCCATTTGGAATATAGAAATTTCTGTTTGAAGCGGTTACGTAAAAGACATATACTTACTTCTGTAGTAAATTTTTCTTTACGGTGTGACGTTTTTAAAAATTTTCCTCAAAAAAAAGAGAATTAGAACTTGCGACGCCAGTTTCATTCAGCGGTGCAGCTCAAATCTTACAAGGAGATGAAAATTAAAAAATATTTGCGACAATGAAATGTTCTGGATAAGAATTGTTTTAATTATGCAATTCTTTAGAGCAATAGAATTTTTTTTCATGACTTATCATCGTCATGACGTTTTAACCCACACTAGTCGAATTTTTCTTCTAAATGACATGTCACCAAATTCCAGTCATACCAGTAGCAATTTTGTTTTACTTGTCACTATAAGATACCAGGTGATCGATACATTAGTTTTCTACGAATATAATTTTCTTCACAGTCTTGAATTATTTTCTTTAGCTCAGTAATACAGCTCGGGAAAATGAATCGCGATAAAAAAAAAACCCTCGTATTTATATTTTGAGACAATTTTGGCATGCTTTTCTTCATATATCATTGAATAAACCCTTATTACATCGATATTTACGATTTATTCGTCAAGTTTCAATAAATCGATAAATTAATGGGTACCCTGCTGACACATAATGTTATAAAAACGTTGTTAAGACGTTTACAAAAACACGCAAAAACGTCTCTTTTAAATGGTCGAAAAAACGTATTGAAAACGTATTTTAAACGTTTTTTGGCTGCAACGTTTTTATAACGTTCTGTGTTAGCAGGGTAAATACTGACTTGGGCATGCACTTAAACTATTTTTTTCTGTGTGTTACCCTACTGCCATACTTGATTAACTTATTACCTTAGTAAGCCGTTAATAAAGTCATGGAAACAGTTTCGAGAACTTACCTGCAATAGAGGTTATAAGAATTGAAGATACACAAATAGTTTTAAAAAGTTGCGCCACAAAGGATTTCTTCACAGACGTTGTTTTGACGTGAGGTTATGGACACAGTCGTAGTGTAGATAAGCGTGCGATGTATTCCTGCGCACGGTCTCTGCATAGAAGTTACACTGGATGCATTGAAACATTTCTGAAATATTTCTGACATATTTCGTGCCGTGTGGGTGGTTGGATCAATGATACAGAAAAAATTGAACGCCGCTTAAACTGTTTCGGAGGAAACGGGCCTAAGCCAATCAAAGGCATGCCACAGCCTGTTCTCAAATTAAATAATATAACCCTTAAAACGTGGTATAAAATTTATCTTGAAAATTAACGATCTCATAATGACCAATTCGTAATTCATATTGTAAAAATAAAAAAATTAATAGAAAAAAACATCCTACTTATTGACCATTGGCTGGCACGGGATTTTTCCCAGTGGTCAGGCTGGGCTCAGCATTTAGTGGCGCAAGCACATAACTGATGTTTGCTGTTTACGTCCGTGTTCAACCTCAAAAACCTCGTGGCCAAGCCGGATGCGATAGTGAATATGATGAAACGATCCGCGGAAGAGGCTGGTCTGCATTCCAAAAGTAAACCAAGATTTTATAAACGCTATAACGAACATGAAAGTACTCTGGAGATTCCGAAGAAAACGGAAAGATACTGGAACTCAAAAATCATGTAATTATACATCCTTTCACTTATTCTTATGGAATGTTTCTGTAGCTCATGTGCTCCACTTATTAAGAAAGTATGAGCTTTTTTTTTTAGTGATTTGTAATTTTGCTTTAAAACAATTGTATTTTGTTCTATTCGAAACTATATATATACCACCCTCAGTGATATGCAGGTCGACGAAAGCTAATATATGCAACATGCTGAAATATAAATGTATGTAACATTGTGAATGAATTATTTATATTTTCTCAGAAATGATAAATCTCAAGGACCAACGGAGAGATTATCCAACTGTGATCCTGAAAAAACTCTCACTGTGAGTATTTTTGAATCCATTGACCTCGGACCAACTAATTGCCTTCTCTCACTCTTCTTGTGGATTAGCGCATAGTCGAGAGCGTTGAAACATCAAGTTAAAAAAAATATTTCCCAGTCCTTTACTCTTTTGAACCTTTCCAACATATTTTGGATTTGCTAAAAAGCAATGGGTTCATTATTGAAGAAAATAATATTTGTCACAATAGCTGTTGCCATGTTTTGCAAAGATATGTTTCAAAATAGAAAGTATCTTTAATAGTATAAAGTAAGCGGTAGATTATGGTGGCTCGGACTTCTGATGTACAGCATCCTTTGAATCGTATATCATTTTACTGTTATAAATATTAAATAAAAAAGAAACTAAATAAATCATTCAATTCCCGATTTTACGAAAATATACATCGCTGCTTTGTTTCCAACACAGTGGTTTTTTCAATGCACTATATTACTTAGATGCAAGTTTGTTTTTTAAATACTTTTTTACATAAGTTTTGACTTGTATAAAGTTTTTTGTATTTTACGATAACATTGCAACTTATCTAATCGATTAGATGCATAATAATGCGTTCACTGCATTCAACAAAGCGAAATACATATTTAAGACGGTTTGTGATAGATAAGCTGACTAATCTTTTTGTTCCAATAATTTCGCTTCGACTGTGATCACCTGGATTATTGGGATTTCCGCAGTCTCAAATATACAATGAAGCAATATGCAATTGTTTTTAACTTATCGAAGTTAAAAAACTGTATCGAAAACGATCATTGTGTGGTTGCACTGCAGTGATGTATATCTTTATTCTTTCAATAATTCCAAAATATTTTCACGTGCATGAAATGCATTCGAACGAGCCGGTGGTTAAAATGTTGGGAAATTGCTTGAAATTGTCCATGTCTCTTCTATTAAATCCCGATTATAATTGGGTTAGTGATTTGCCATTTGTACATTGTTAAAGGAATCATTGGAGAAAGATGAGATTGATGGTCACATACACTGCCAAGCAGTTATTCGCAGACCTTACAACAATGACATACAGTACACGGAAAGATTAAAAATTGATGCTACGGTGTCAATACTGTAAGTATGATGTATTGCAACCAATGGAATAAGCCCTTCAGATTAAGGTCGATAATGTAAACGCTTATTGTAGGATATTTCAAACGACTCTGAAGAACGCTTTGGCGATATTCCTGAAGAAGTATCTGAAAACAGCTCAGAATTATCATCAGAAATCAACTCTACTGAGTCAGTCAGAACTGAAATTCAACAAGCTACACAGTGTACACGCGAATTTCCGATGCCCGTACTGATTAGAATTCTGTTAATGATGGCGACGAAATTGCGGCACAATAGTACGTACGCGGCAGTTGATGATTTCTTAACCGTGTTTTTCGTTTTGACCGATTTTCCTGAGGTACAAGCGTCCAAATATTATTGGAAACAAATTTTAAGCAAATATTCTACGTGTTTGGAGGTACACATTTGCCGTGAATGTCAGCTATACGTAGGAAAACAGACAAATAATCTCCTTCGCTGCAATTCCTGTGGTGAAGTGGTTGATACGAAATCAAATCTGAATTCTAATAATGCATTCCTTCATATACCGTTAACTTATCAACTAAAGGAAATATTTGAGCTAATGGGTGCACACCATCTTTTCTCGGAGAGACGCCAAAAACTGTGCAAATATTCTATAGAAGATATTTTCGATGGTCGAATGTACAAAAAAAATGTGCGCAAGGACATGATAAGTATTAATTTCAGTGTTGATGGGGCTCCAGTGTTCGACAGTTCGAACTTCTCTATTTAGCCTGTTTTATGTACAATTAATGAGTTGGAACCGAAAGAGCGAAATATCAATGTACTCCTGACCAGTTTGTGGTTTGGACAGGGAAAAACAATTATCAATGAGTACCTAAAACCTTTTGTCATTGAATGTCAGCAGTTATTCGCTGAAGGATTTACTTACACCTTTGAAGGTACAGTTTATACGAAAAAGTATCGCGTGCTCGTTGGAGTTTGTGATTCAGTTGCTCGGCCGATGGTAAGGAACTCAACTCAGTTTAACGGAAATTATGGATGTGGTTTGTGCCTCCATCCGGGGAAAGCAGTACCTAAAGGTAATGGAACAACTCACGTTTATCGTTTAGATAAATCCCACAATACTTTTGGAGAGGGTCTGAGAATACACGATGATACCCTTCGACATGCTAATAGAAAGGAAAAAGGCATGAAAGGTCGATCTGTAGTGTGTGATATCCCGGATTTTAACATAATAAATGGCTTGGATGTAGATTGGATGCATTGTGTAGCTTTAGGCGTATGTAGGCGGATCGCCAATTTACTCTTCACCTCTAAGTACAGCAACAAGGAATTTTATTTTGGACATCTTATCCATGATGTAGATAAACTTCTTCTGTCATTACATCCAAGTTCAGACATTTCGAGGACCCCGTGAATAATATTTGACCGATGTCATTGGAAGGCTCATGAGTGGTTCATCTTCCTATTGTTCTACAGCCTACCAATCTTTCACGCTCTCTTACCTAAAAAATACGTACTTCATTGGTCTTTATTGGGTGATGCTATGTCAGTATTATTGAAAAAATCAATCATGCCATCAGAAATTGCAATGGCACATATGTGGCTCGTATATTTTATTAAAGGCTTTCAGGAATTGTATGGAGAAGAACATGTTTCTTTTAACGTGCATTTGCTCGCACATTGTGCAAGTATCCCCCATGGAAATTTATATGGTTGACATATATGCACAAAATATATATAACATATATTTTATATAGGCGACATATATTCCGCCAAAAATTTGTATAATTCAAATATATTATGCATATATGCGATAAATATATGACACGTATATGATCAATATACAGTTATATAGAGCAAATATATTTTCAATATAAATTATTTATAGTTCCAGTGTAAATGACATATATGCGAAATATAAGAAAAGATATACGATGGGTATATGGCGCATACATGATCTATGTACATTCTTTACAAAATCAATATATTTCAAATATAAGTGCTTTACGGTCCTGATATAAACTTACATATATGCATCGTGTGTGGTAGATGTGCAGTGTATTGAGACAAGGGAATTCATATAACCCTCGCTCGGCGAGGATAATCCCAATTGACACTCTTGGCGCCATCCCTCGAGATCTAGGGGCGACACGTCGAATATCGACGGGACCGCATGACGACAGAGTCGTCAAAGATGGGCTGCCGAGAGTGGGACAAGTGACAAAGGGCATGCGCCGAACTGCGTGAAATATCGAGCGACGCATGCAAAATCACTTCTCCCGTGCCGATCACCCAAGACAGACGCGTCGCAACCACGTGCAAAACCCTTTTCGTAGAGACCCGCTTAATAGCACGGTAGCAAATTATATCGAGACAGCCGTGTTCATCTAATGATATCGGTAGAACGTGTGAAAGAGTGAGACGGAAGAGCGGATTAGCCAGGGACGTGTGAAAGAGCGAGCGAGCGAGAGCGAGACGGACGACATTGTGACACTTATTGTTAAATAAAGAGATCATCGAACAAGTAAGTACTCGTCATATTGCTCTGTCTATCTGTTCCTTCCCTGGTGCTGCGATATCGGGAGATCCGGTGGGCCGCGGGGGGCCGTGACGTCGCACAAGAGTCCGCCTGAGGTGGTCGTATAGTCGGGTTACCGAGAGTGTGAAGAAAAAGATAAATTCGTGGGATGGTCATCCCACTGGCGCCCAATAATCATTCACATAATTGACGTAGAGAAGTTCGAGAAAACTAGACCGGCGACGAGGTTTTTGCGTCCCGCCGCGAATAATCAAATTGTCGTGTCTCAATGGCGCCCAACGTGGGGCCCTCTTGTGTGACGTCAGTATAGAGAATTGTGCGTATTATAAGAGAGACGATAGAATTTTGCTAAGAGAAAAGAAATAAGAAGAATTCGTCGAAGAAAATTCTAGTCGTGCTGAAATAATAAAATTCTGTATGAGTCGTGACGGTATGGGAGAAGTCATTGTAGTCCGAAAATACCACATGTTCGAAGTCTATTATATTTGAAGAGAAAATTTCGTCAGCTCTCAAAGAGCCTCGTCAAGGCCAGAGTTGTTATTGTGAAGCGTAAACACGAGCGCGTAGAAGCCCGGCATAAAGGGTCGTGCACACGAGAAAGAAAATCTTGACACGAAAAATATCTTTCGCTTACAAAGGGCGTTTCACACCGAACATTTGGAGATAGACTTGTAACATCTTTCGAAGAAAATCAACGACGTAAAATTTTGTTAAAATTATAATGATAATTATTTTCGAATATTAAATAAGTAAAAATAATAAAATTAATAAAATCATTAAATATAAACATCAAATTATTTCGAAATTATACTGGTCGATAAAATTTCAAAATATTAGGATATCAATAAATTATTATCGAACAAAAATTTAATAAATTAATTGGCTCGTTCGAAACAATATTTAAGAAACTTTATAATTTACTTATCAAAATTTAATCCCGAAATTCGTGTAGCCCGTCTCATTGCGAATTATTATAACTATTATGAAATAAGATTGTCAAGTATACCGATCTTTCATCGTGGCACCAGATACTCCATCGCTCATCACCTATCGCTCTGTCATTACATTTCTGTGTTTCCTGGGTGCATGCGGTAAGATTTATGTTTAGACGATCGTACCAACACTATTCATGCAAATCGTATGAAGTCTGCGAGACAATTATTGCCCTTGTTACGTCCCGCGACTTTCGGGACTTTTGCATCGATTTGAGATTACTTATATCTTGTAATTCTCAATAAAATTCAATACGAGGAAAGGGACCCGGTCATACGAGAGAAACGTTTTTTTTTTCTTTGGAGAACTCGGATAGTTCGGGCTGTCTTCGTCGACACGAATATGGTCTCAAGTGAGCATAAATTATCGAGGGGTGACGCCATGGCGGCGTCGATATCGCAACTCTTTATAACAAAACGTCTATCGTCTGGCGTGAAGAAAAACATCCGTCGATGCTGAAGAAATCTTTGGCCATGGCATCAGATTACTCAGAAGTGGTGGGCCTTTGTGCACAACGAAAAGCAATGTGCATGGGACACTAATACAGGCTGAGTGCAAAGTCTCTGCCTTCGTGAGAACCACAGGCGGTCTCTTTGGGTGTGTGTGAGAAGGAAAGCAGGAGAGACCGAGCGTGTATGCCTCATCTAAAGCTAAGTGACCGGTGATCCTCTTTTTCCTTATCCCCGAATGAAGACTTTATGAACTAAAATCCCGAAAGTACGTGAGTGAACGGATGTAAAAATGTAAAATCAAGAATGAGCATGGGTACCTGGGTCAGGTCATCGGTGATGGTAAAGGTGGCGTTAGATTATAGATTGTTGCATTTAAATGTTTCATTTTATTTTAAACTAGTTCGGAAATTCCATGAATCGAAATTGGTCGAAGAGAAGAGAATTCTTCTTTGAATCTTTGTTGTTTTTCTTTTTTCTTGCTCCGAAATTATGGGAAGTTTTAGCCTTGTTACGACTTTTGGGAACGGCGTCTGGAAAAAGTCATCGGATAATTCTCATGGGCGGTCTACATGAGCTCTGCACGTTATCGATAAATTAACGCAGTGGTCGAGTCAGGAAGACTCGATGGAAGAAAGATTTCGACGAAGCACCCAATCATCGACGACCAAAATTAAACAAACTTTTGAGAATATCTGTTTATGCTTGGACTGTTATTGGACTCCAATTTAATGAGCACTGAATGTTTATGCTGCACGAAGGAAACGCCGAGTCTATAGCCAAAGAAAGAGAGCAAGCAGCGCTTTGTCCCAAGTCCTGGGATTCAGAAGGCGTATGTCCCATCGACATACGAATCCAAGCTCTCGCCTACGAAGGAGGGGCGACACCAAAATTCGGCATCGAATCCAACAAAGACCTCAAAAGCGTAGCAAGCGCATTATTTAATTTACGTTTTCCTTTTTAATTAACAACGACCAAATTCAAAGATTTCAGGAGATTTCGTAATGCATGGGTAAAGGTTTATGTGGAAATGAAAGTTGTAAACGAATCCTTTTCCTATAATAATTACGAGTTTGATGAATGAATGTATGTGTGATAGTTGCGTGACCATGAAGATAGATCTTTCCTGTAATGACAAGTAAGAGAAATGATAAAGCCGGAATCATAAAATTGCACAAGATCCGGAGTATATAAATAAAATTTCAATTGTTGTAACAAATGCAGAATCTGAATAACTGGTTAATAATTATGAGAATTTTGAGTAGTTTGGATACGCTAAAATAATTTCCTTTCGTATAATTATTGGAAAGAATTAATTATAATCCAAAAGAAATAGCATGACATACACCATTGCATCCGAACCTCCGCATGGTAAATAGTTATAAAGAAATAGGAACGAATAGAATGAGAGGAAAGATCGAACGAAATCCAGAGCGAGAAAGATACAGGGAAACAGAGGAGAAGTTGTCGCCGAACGAGAGTACGAATGGGAAAAGACGAATGGATGTGTATGTATGTGTGTGTGACATCGAGAGCCTATGACGGGTCAACGCGTGGCCCGTAGGAGAAGTCAAATGCAAGCATGGAGGGATGAGAAGGAGAGAGTGACCAGAATGAAGAAGAGGGGTTTACTCCTCCACTGTGTGGTACCTCCAAAACGAGGGATAGAGTGAGTGAGAAAGTAAATACGAAATATGTAAGTATGAGAGAGACAGAATGAGCGTCTTCATGAAAAGACGGCGTATGTATGAGAAAATTCGTTTTCTGATTATTAGGTAATAATGAAATAATTATTATAAAGGAATGCAGGAGTGAATATTATATTATAAGGATGAATTCGTGTTAATCATAAGTATAAATTTTCGATTATATAGATTCCAGGGGATCATCGGGGATGCGAGGTGGAGGCGGCGGAGGAGCCTGGAGCGTCTAAGGCGTCTAAGGGCGTACCTCCCCACCGCCGAAACTAAGCCATCCTAGAGGACCCTATATAAGACCGGGTAATGAGCCCGCGGGTTGTTCGTTAGAATGGGGAGAAATCTTAAGTAGGCGGATTGTTCGTCAGAGTCGGAAGAAAATTTTAAGTAACGAATCGCTGGCAGTCGGAGGCCAGAGTAGATCTTAGTTTTAAGTCGCGGTATGTTAGAGTCCGGAGGAATTTTCTTAAAGCTAAACCGCTGTCCGTCGGGTCCATTTTATTTTCGTTATAGATTTTCTTTTTATAGTTTCTGTCACAGCATTTCCAGTTTTATATTTGTATTTTCATTCAACCGTTTAAGTAGCCGTGGCGGCCCGAGCATTTGTATTTTTTTTTATGTTTATCTTTATTTTTGTTGCGAACGAACATTTATTTTCTTTACGTGTGAACATTATCTTTTGAAGACCAATATATTTTATTTTCATGTGAACATTATCTTTTGAAGAACAATACATTTTTTCCTTTTGTGTGAACATTCTCCTTTTTGTGGTGGGCACGGTTTTCGTTCTGTGTCGTGTTCTTCCCCAACGGCTGATTTGTAATTACGTTCATCGTTTCATCATCGCCTCAGTCGTTATTCGCCTTTTGGTTATTCATCTCCTTCGCGGATTACTTTCACTCAGGTTCGATCACCAAAGTAGTAAGTATCTCGAAATGTTTTTTCGCATGTGTCAGTATATATGCGTTCGTGTTGCGCGGTGTCTCCGACCCCGGTCGACACCCCATGACGGCTCGAGGCCCGTAACCGAAGCTACCGGGTTACTCACCGTTGAAGGTCTTTGAAATGTTTTCTGTCGTTGTTTTCCCTTTTCGCGTTATTTTGTCGTTTTAGATTCAGATTTTTGGTGTTAAATTCAGTTTTATGGAAGTTCAGATTTTTGTGTTAAATTCAGTTTTATGGAGATTCAGATTTTTGTGTTTTATGGAAATTCAGATTTTTGTGTTAAATTCAGTTTTATGGAGTTCAGATTCTTGTGTTAAATTCAGTTTTATGGAGATTCAGATTTTTTGTGTTTTATGGAAATTCAGATTTTTGTGTTAAATTCAGTTTTGTGAAGAGTTATGTCAATTTAACTTCAGTTTTGCGAAAAGTGTCTGACCAAAATTATTTTCTCAATTTTATCTTCCTCATGCTTAAGTTCAATTCTTTGTCCAATTTATTTCGCGTCGTTTAAAATTATTTTTATTTTTGTTTGTGCAATTCGATTATTTCAATGTTCCGAGTAAATCGCTCCGAAAAACCTGTTCGTGTTTCAATCGATTGTAGGATTATTTTTCGTGTGAATTTATTTTCTCCTAGGAAGTGCTCATATTTGTAAATTCAGTGAAATATCTGCGAGTTAAATTCATTTGAGTCATTCACGTTTTGTTCCGGAAAATAATGGATCAATAGTGTTTTTTTTTTTTTGTGTTGATCACTTGATATTCATTTCTAATATAAATTTTATGCATCATCCGTGGTTAAAATCATTTTTGGAGATTTTTGAATTTCTTTGAGTGATTAAATTCAATTGAGTCGTGGTTGAGTAAACTCTGTGTTATTTCTTTGCGTGAGTTGTCCTGTCAAATGACCATGGACCTTTTCCAATTAAAAATGTTCGGGAATTAGCGTTGGTACGACGGTAGCACGAGGAAACTCAATCGGGTTCTCTGTGCTGCCGTCTATGTCACTAGCTCGCGGGGACTCAACGCGCGGGCAGCGAGGAGCTCGCGCAATGGGCGCTAGTTTGCTCGTTTCCCGCGGGCGGCACCACCTCCTGGGGCTACGCTTCACGGGATCGACGCGACGCGCAAGGCTTGTGGGGAGAGCGCCGTCATCGATCGCCATGTTGACTTCTTCAGTCTTGGATCACTGTTAGAAGCGTGCACGCGTGTCACCCGGCTTCCAAAATTCTACCTCCAGAAAATTTCCGTTATTCTTCAACGACACCAAAAAATATTGCTCAAAAAATACTCGGGGATAGTTCTGTATCAGTTTAGCATACAATTCGGGCTCACACGAACATCTCTCACTACGATTCATCGGGATTGACTCGGCACGGTTACCGGGCACGCTTCGACCACCATCTTGGGCCGTCGACCACGTGGTCGACGCTTTCTCTTGTTCACTCGACATCGAGATTATATCACGTTATACGGGTTGGATTCGGGTATTATCGAGATATTCATTACGGGTTTTTTTTTTAATTTGTGTGAAGTCTGAGACACTGTTAATTGAATAAACCGTTGGGACTTTTTTTATACATTAAATCCCCGATCTCTCTGCGCAAGTTCTTCCACCTACCCCAGACTCCGTGAAAAAACATTGTAGTAGCGGTCATTTTAATACTCGCGATAATTTCGTTTGTCCTTGTAGTTTGCGCGGATAAACCCCAGGAGGCTTATCTTGAGGATGGCCCTGTAGTTTATTTTCTTCCGCGTCAGTAACAGTTTAGTTCCCGTGTTATTCAGAATTTATTTAATGTAATCATACAATTTTTGTCCCTTTATATTACGAGTTTATTTGTCCGATTTTGCTGAATTACAATTTATTAGTCTTTTCCGATGTATCTCGCGAAAATTAAAGAGTTTTGTTCGTGAGATTTTATTTTAATTTGCCATTGTTACCAAATTATGCACTCTCCGCCCATCCTGAGCAATTTTCCGCAAGGTTAGGCTCGAAACAGGGCAATAACCTGGCCAATGCCGATTTTATCTCGAATAACGTGTTAAAGGGAAAGCCGCGCTTTTCTTGGCCGAGATGAGAAAAATCGAGGGTCAGGACGTAACACCCTCATAAATACCCGATAATACGGAATATCAAAATAAAAATTTTAGAGTTGAGCCTGACGGCATAACATTCGAGCATCTTCAATCGTTCAAAAAAAAAAAAAAAAAAAAAAAAAAATTTCTCCTCAATAATTAAAATTCATTATTACATAAACTAAGTAAATTTCGCGATGGCAGACGGGGATGATGTGGGTAAAACTACGGGAGCCATACCGGAGAAAAGGACTGGCGAGACGACAGTAGATACCGATTCGTCCCATTCACATGACGAAACAGAAAACCAAATTAACGCGTCTGGTTTTGTAGACATCGCGTCCTTCTCACGACTCGCGGGAGAACTCGATCGCGTCAAACGTGAGCTAGAGAGCATAAAAAGTAATTCAGATCGCATGACTAACATGCAGATAGAATTACGTAGAGATATGAGAGAAATACTTGCCCCATTTCTCGGCGGAGACCCCCCAGGCAGACAAATGGACCAAGTCCCTCTAGCAAACGTAGAAACAAATCGGGGAGGCGACGCGACGGCCGAACAAGAACGAATCGAATCAACCCCAATAGAAGAACATTCGGTAGCTATTGGGGGGGAATCGTCAGTCGCCAAGGTGGGAAAAGTCGCCGGAAATATCTCAAAAAATTTGTCTGTCGAGGCATCGCGTGTACACTCAGGTGGGGGGGGGGGGGGTGAAGTTCCAGCCTCTCGAGCAGGCACGGGTAGGCAAGGCGGAGAATTTGAAAGGAGGGCCCCGGGGCTTATATCAAAATCAGTTAGTGATGGGTCACGCGTTAACGAGGCTAAGAATGTTGAGACGACTGTAGAAGTTTCGAGAAACTTGATAGGCGCAGAAGCGGGAAGTTTGAGGACCACCGTGGCAAGGGTTCAGGGGGGAAGAGATCGGGAGAAAACGAGAGGTCGTGTTCCTCCGAGAGTAAATGAACCTCCGCCAGTTGAGTCCAGAAGTTCCGCGGAGAGCGATAGCGTGAGTTCGGAGGGAAACGTCGTCGTGCCAAGGGTGCGAGGAGACCGACGGAAGGCTTCAATCCGGCTCAAGGATCAACAGGCTTCCTAGGAGAGGGGGTTAGGCGATCTGGGAGAGAAAGGAGAGGTAGCTCCGGTCGGTAGCATGCCGAGGACGCGAGTCGGTTTTCAAAATAGGCGGCAATTCGGTCTTCAAGCCCGAATTAACTCAGGAGAATCCGGAGACAAGGGTTCGAGTTCTAGTGAGGGTGGGGGAGAGGATAGGCCGATAGGGCAGCAATTCAGCCTTCAAACTCAGGGTGAGTCAGAAGGGTCCGACGACGAGGGATCGAGTCACAGCACGAGTGAGGAAGGGAAGAGGCTGACGGTTGAGAGCTTACACGATCAAGGGGAAACAAGGTCGAAGAAGCATCGTGTAGTTAGCGTGGGAGCGCCAATATCCTCAGAGGACGATGATAATTGGCATTCGGTTATGACGTACGAAAAGTTGTCTCCACCGAAGATCAGTAGGAGATACATGAGAGTTCTAGAGTCGCGCGAAAGTCCTGCTAGCGAAGAAGAGCACGATATCCTAGACCAGGTAAGCGACGATGAGTTCACAACGTGTATTAAATGTATGACGACCGACGAAGGTCACGTGGGGACGATGAGCTTAGCTAGGAACGCCGCGATGAAATTTTTCGGAACCGAAGAATACGGTCCGAGCAAATCACGCGAAGGGTTCTCGCCGCCCACAAGAATTTGTAGATTAACAACTAAAGCCATAATAGGAGGTCGAGAAGGGACGGTACTGTTAGATAGCGGGGCGACTCGCAGCGTGATGAGTGAGGAATTATATCTGCTCCTGAAGGAAGAAGCTGAGCAGGAATTGATGGGGGATCCGGCGAAGGCGAAAGGCGCCGTGCTCGCGGATGGCTCAGTCGTATATGCGCTAGGAGGAGTACCGTTCAAGGTCACAATCGACACAGTAGAGACCATCGTGTGGTTCACGATATTTCCGACAATATCTCCAGCCGCAATATTAGGGCTAGACTTTTGGATAACCGCAGGCGTACAGATCAACGCCCCAGCACGAATATGGGGGTTAGCCGGCCGAGAAAATATATTCGCGTTCGAGGAAACGGAATACTCGAGCGACGACGCGCTAGGTAGTATAACCTTGCCTGAACGCGAGGAGCTCCAACAGCTCTTAAACAAACAATTCGCGCAGTTCGACTCGAACCTCGGTAGGGCAACGACCATAGTGACGCACAAAATCGAACTATTAGACGAAACACCGTGTCGACAAAAACCATACCGTAGAAGCCCACCTATTCAAGAGGCCGTCAATAAAGAAATAGATAGGCTCTTAGAAAAGGGATACATTCGCGTAAGCGACAGCGATTGGGCGAGTCCACCTGTCGTAGTCAGGAAAAAAGACGGTAAGATTCGATTTTGCATTAATTACCAACAATTGAACAAACAAACACGAAAGCCTGCATACCCGTTACCAAACATGCAGAGAATACTCGCGTCCTTACATCACGCGAAAATAATATCGACCATTGACGTAACTGAGGCCTTCCACCAAGTTCCAATGGAAGAGTCCAGTATTAAATACACCGCATTTCCCGTAGAAGGTCGCGGATTGTTCGAGTGGGTCCGGATGCCCTTCGGGCTCACAGGTGCTCCGAGCACGTATCAAAAATTGACCGACGAACTCCGCGAACGAATAAAGAGAAAACTCCGGGATAAATCACTTCAATTGGAAGAAAAAGTATACGAATACTTAGACGATTGGATCGTTATATCCGACACCTTCGAAGAACACCTACAATTATTGACAGTAATACTCGAGACATTCAGAGAAGCCGATCTCTTAATAAATCGCGAAAAGAGTCACTTCGGCTGTGCGGAAGTACGATTTCTCGGGTTCATTGTGGATCATAACGGGTTACGCCCTGATGAGGAACGAATACAACCGATTCTCGATTATCCAAGACCCACTAATCGTCGCGAATTACGTAGATTCAACGGCCTAGTAAACTGCTACCACTGACATATCAAAGATTTCGCGAGGATCACTGGCCCACTCAATCGACTGACTAGCGTCAAAGTCGCGTGGCAGTGGACCGACGTCGAAGAGGAGGCGTTCCTACGAACCAAGGCCGCCTTAATCAAGGCCTCTCCTCTAGGGGTACCAGACGCGAAATTACCGTACAGACTTTACACCGACGCGAGCGATTCGGGATTAGGAGCCGTTCTGACTCAGTATAACGAAACCGGCGAACACGAAATCGTAATCTCTTGCTTGAGTAGACCCCTCACCAAAGCGGAGAAAAATTATAACGCGACCGAGAGAGAATGTCTCGCCATGATCTGGAGCTTAAAGAAGCTACGCTGTTATCTCGAAGGTCTTCCTTTCACAGCTTATACCGACCACGCTGCTCTAAATTGGTTACAAAACCTTAAAGACCCTCTAGGCCGTCTCGCTCGATGGGCCATAGTATTATCAGAGCACGACGTAACGATACGACATTACCGAGGTACGCAAAACGAAGCGCCAGACGCCCTATCTAGACTCTATAGCGAGGACAACATCGATTCCGTGTTGGCCGTCACGGTGGGCGAAGATTACGGTGCGATTAAGAACTGGTACGCGGAAAAACTTCGAGTTGTAAGTAAATACCCTGACAGATACCCTGACTGGAAAATCGAGGACGATAAATTATATTTTCACCGAATAAATCGGTTGAAAGACGCACTCGGTGATTTAAATCCGTGGAAACTCGTATTGAGAGACGACCAAGTTACAGATTGTCTGACTTCACACCATAATGACCCGCAATCCGGACACCTCGGAGCCGATAAAACATACGCTCGCATCCGCGAAAGATACTATTGGCCCGGCATGTATCGCGATATTGTAGAATACGTCGGTCAGTGCGAACAATGCACCCTTACGAAGTTTAGCCAGGCAAAATCTAAAGGTCTTCCCGGACAACGTCCCCCAGTCGAGCCGTGGGCGATAGTTTCGATCGACACCGTAGGCCCTTATACAAAGTCGTCCTTGGGAAATTCTTACGCTCTCGTGATCGAAGATATTTACACGCGTTATCTCGAGATTATCCCCATACGCGAAGCGACAGGGAAAATCGTATCAAAACACTTACAAAAATTATTCAATCGTTGGGGATCGCCTATACAGCTGATAGCCGACAACGGCACCGAATTTATCAATCGGGATGTAAAGTCGTTGCTCGAAAAACACGGAGTAGACTTTACCCCCACGGCAATCGCACATCCGAGTGCAAATCCCGTAGAACGAATTAACCGAACAATTAAGCCAATGATCGCGGCTTACATTGACGACAATCAAAAGGTCTGGGATAGGAATATAGACGAACTACAGTTCGCGTACAACACGGTAGTGCATAGCTCACTGGGTGTCTCGCCGTTCTATTTAAATTTCGGTAGGGATCCCAGGGCCGCCACCGATCTGCCATGCGTGAAGTTCGTCGATCCCGAGAGTCCCTTGCCAGGTATCGAACCTTGGAGGGAGCGAATGGACCGCATAATCGAATTGAGGGATTTAGTCGAGAAGGTTATGCTCAAAGCCCAAGCTCGAACACGTAAACAGCATGTTGGTACGACGTCACCCCCTTCTTTCACCTTACAAATCGGCGATCTAGTCTATTACAAGAATAAGAAACTTAGCAATAAGGCCGCTGGCTACAGCGCAAAATTGGAAACAAAATATCAAGGCCCCGCCGCAGTAGTCAGTCTTCACGGCACGCATGTAGTCGGCTTAAGCGATCAGCATGGAAACGACTTGGGGCAATACTATGTGCACGATCTCAAAATACCTAGGCGTAGCGCGCGAACTCAGAAGTAACCCGGTATTCACCCATCTAGAATGACCGACGAAGACAGCACACCGACCAACATCGAGGAATGCCTCCGCCGGATCCGCGAGCTAGAAGACAGCGTCGCGATTCACCAACGCCGTGCTACCGAGCTCCGAGAGCTCCACATGAATCCCGCCCCGACCGAGACAACGGAAGTTCAAATATCGGAGACCGAGCAACACGAGGATTGCTCATCAGGGTCCGAGACCGCCTCGACCATATTCGGGGACGGTGGGAACACCATAGGGGATCTGGTCTCCACGATTCTCAAGGGGTTAATCTCGGACAACAGGCCCGCCAATGTCACGACCAGCGTAAGTCCAGACTGGCGCGGCGCCGGACGTCTCCCGACTATCAAGACGGACCAATCGAACACCAAGACGCCCACCGAGATTGCGTCACCTCCCGAGGCAAGGGGCGCAATCAGCCGCCCCGAGAGAATCCAGGTTCTCGAGGAGAACGACGACGGGGACGACGGGGCTGCGAAGTGCGGGGACCTGGTCGGTCATAACTTTACAGGCCACCTGACACCGGCCGTGCGAAGCCAATTTAGCACCAGCGGAGCGACGCCTCCGCCCCAGGACCGCCGGATGCAACATGCCACGACGAGCACGCGGTCGATCGACGACCGCCTCCCGCTAGGTCGGACGGCGGCCCCGAACGCCCCGCGTGACGGGGACAGAAGGGATTTCGGCCTGATCCAGGCACGGCATCAGCCGCCTGCGTCCCTACTGAAACCCCTACCAAGACTAGCCCCCCCGGCCAAACCAATGTCCGGAGCGGAGGAGATCGCCAAGATGGTCTACACCCGGATGTACGAAGAAATCACGGGGGAAGAACGTCCACGTCCACCGAGTCCCGAGAAAGATTCGGCTCTCTTGGAGCTGGGCAAATTCGAGTTCGGCTACAAGGAATTTGCAAAAATCATGCGGACGACCTTGGCCCGGTACGAGATACGTCGGCCCGACCAAGCGATATCCTCGTCCATGCGAAGCGTGGGGACCCAATCGTGGGCAACACAGTCGGCCTTCCACCCGTCAGGCGGATGCGCCAACTGCCGGATGACTGGGCACCGCTTTAAGGAGTGCCGCCTCCCGCTGAGACGAGACATGTGCCACCTCTGTGGACAGGACCAGGTCACCGCAATCTCATGCTTCCGCCCTCATGGGCACGAGGAGGCTCAGTCAAAGGGTATTTGCCAAGGGTGTGATATGAAGCTCAGCCTCTTCAATCCATCCTGCCGAGCATGCCACGACCGTTACCCGGGACATCTTCGTTGGCTGTCGTCCCACGGAGCTCTACCGGAGGACCTCATCCAGCGGTACGAGACGTCCGCCTCTTCGCGGGACTCGACCACCACACCCCGAACATAATAATATTATCATTAGCCATGTAAGAATCGATCTCGAGTGCCATAATTCAGTAAACCTCGAGTCATAATAGCGGCTCAGTAGAATAGGAAGAAGACCGACTATAGACTAAGAGGAAACCCAAACTGACTAACAAGCTCAGTATTATAGCACTTAAGAGACGTCCTTTGTGTGTTTCGTAGAGCGCCGGGAGAGGCCACACGTGGAAATTCTTTTGTTTCACTTTATTTTACTGCCGAAATACACGAGCAGAGAACTATCAAAAATTATCATATTTTATTTTATTCCAAAAGAGCCGGACCAAGAGGCCAAATTATTATTTGTTTCAAAACATGTGAAGCCCTCCTTGTAATATAGATTGGTGTTGGGACCAAATAAACGCTCCATATTTCATTTGTGTTGTCTGATCATAAAACTCTCCTCATTGCCACCCTTACCCAATTCAAAAGGATCGAGAGAGCAATCGGCGAGGACTGCCACAGGTTCCGAGTCCGCAAGTATGAATTTCAGAAGCGAGCGGTGTTGCGGACCGTATATCTCGACCGACGCGGTCGACGTAACGAAGCAGCCAACCAGCGAGCTGCCAAGCGAAGATAGCCAGCACTCCAAGCCGGTTTGAGGGAAGTCTGTCGAGGAAAGTCAGAAGAGACGCCGAGCAAGGGTTCAGAGGGGAAGAGCTGAGACAAGGGAATTCATATAACCCTCGCTCGGCGAGGATAATCCCAATTGACACTCTTGGCGCCATCCCTCGAGATCTAGGGGCGACACGTCGAATATCGACGGGACCGCTTGACGACAGAGTCGTCAAAGATGGGCTGCCGAGAGTGGGACAAGTGACAAAGGGCATGCGCCGAACTGCGTGAAATATCGAGCGACGCATGCAAAATCACTTCTCCCGTGCCGATCACCCAAGACAGACGCGTCGCAACCACGTGCAAAACCCTTTTCGTAGAGACCCGCTTAATAGCACGGTAGCAAATTATATCGAGACAGCCGTGTTCATCTAATGATATCGGTAGAACGTGTGAAAGAGTGAGACGGAAGAGCGGATTAGCCAGGGACGTGTGAAAGAGCGAGCGAGCGAGAGCGAGACGGACGACATTGTGACACTTATTGTTAAATAAAGAGATCATCGAACAAGTAAGTACTCGTCATATTGCTCTGTCTATCTGTTCCTTCCCTGGTGCCGCGATATCGGGAGATCCGGTGGGTCACGGGGGGCCGTGACGTCGCACAAGAGTCCGCCTGAGGTGGTCGTATAGTCGGGTTACCGAGAGTGTGAAGAAAAAGATAAATTCGTGGAATGGTCATCCCACTGGCGCCCAATAATCATTTACATAATTGACGTAGAGAAGTTCGAGAAAACTAGACCGGCGACGAGGTTTTCGCGTCCCGCCGCAAATAATCAAATTGTCGTGTCTCAGTATACATGTTCAATATATATATTTTATAAAGCAAATATATTTTAAATATAAATTATTTATAGTTTCACTGTAAATGACATACATACGAAATCTATAAAAAGATATACGATGGGTATATGGCACATAATATACCCGCAAGGGAAAGTCTTGTAAATATAATAATATGATAATATATATTTATTCAGCATTTTTTAACAGGAATACATACACTTCCGTACACAATGATATCATAACTTGGAATTCAATTTACAAGTTGACATGTGTTCTAGTGTATACAGGGTGAGTTTTTTATCTTGAGACATCGAAATATCTCAAGAAATACGCCTCGTACAAAAAAATGTCTAGAATGAGAACTGTTTGATTTCGAAGGGGAAAATGGACTCTAAAAACCGACCCCCTACCCCAATCCCTTAAAGCGGGAGGGGTAGTAACTTTGAAACTTCAAATGGGAATCCCTAATTTTTATTGCAGATTCGAATTCTACATGAAAAAATACACAAGTTTTGTATAAAAAAAATTTTTCGATTCAAGACAAATGGCGCTTGAATCGCGAAAAATCAAATTTCGAAAAAAATCAAAAAATAAAAAAAAAATACAAATAGAACTTTTGATTTCGAAGAGGAAAATTGACTCTGTGAAAATCAAGCCCCCACCCCATCCCCTAAATGGGGGAGGGGTAGTAACTTTGAAATTTCAAATGGGAACCCCTAATTTTTATTGTAGATTCGAATTTGGCATGAAAAAATACACACGTTTCATTGAAATTTTTTTTTTCCATTCGAGACAGATGGCGCTTGAATCGCGAAAAATCAAATTTAAAAAAAAAAACGAAAAATCAAAATCGAAAAAAATTTTATGAATAAAACTTGTGTATTTTTTCATGTAGGATATGAATCTGCAATAAAAATTAAGGATAATGCCATAATTATTAATAAATAATTATTAATAAGCTTACCACCCCTCCCGAATTTAGGGGTTGGGGTGGGGGGTTGATTTTCACAGTCAATTTTCCCCTTCGAAATCAAACAGTTCCAATTCTGCACATTTTTTTGTACGATGCGTATTTCTTGAGATATTTCGGTGTCTCAAGATAAAAAAACTCACCCTGTATACATAGGATGAAGTATTTCTTGTTCGCTCAATACAATTGGAGGCTGTATAAGTGCTCTCAGCACTTGTCCGCAGTCTAAAATAAAAATAAAACTATCCTAAATGAAATTAAAAACGATCCCTGACGGGTAAAAATAAAAGAAAGAAAGAAAGAACTTCGTCTTAAAAGAATAAACATTATCACATACATTTGTATTTGTATTTGCTGCTAGGAATTATCTAACTTATGATTGTACTTATTAGCATTTCTCTATCTATACTTTTCACAGCCTCTCGTATTGCAGTTTTACGCATACGAGATAAAAAATTTATTATGGTGTTACAAAGTTCAGGTGTTAAACAATTTATCAGTTTCGCTGCACAGTAGGAGAAACTCTTATGGCCTATACTCTTTGCAAACCGAGGAATTAAACATTTATTATTCGTTGTGCTTCTCGTCACTCTCTCATTTTAAGTTTGATTCGTAAAAGAAAGTTTGAGTGATTTGAGTTGAGAGAAAGAATTGAGTGATGTCATTTTTTACGGCGTGTGAAAATTTTTTATTTTTATTCAACAACATTTTTTATATTAATTTCGGTAAATACAAATATTTATTGTGGTAAGGATTGGATACATGTTTATCGTCAGAAGTGTACACTTTGAAATGTTTTTTTCAACGATCGGAAAATAATTCTCTTATTTGAGAGTTTGAAAAAAAAGTGGAATGTTTATATTTCACCGATCGAAAAATAATTTTCTTATTTGAGAGTTTGAAAAAGTGAAATGTTCATATTTCAACGGTCGAAATATAATTTTCTTATTTTCGAGTTTGAAAGAAGTGAAATGTTTATATTTCACCGATCGAAAAAAAATTTTCTTACTTGATTTTGAAAAAGTGAAATGTTTATTTTTTACCGATTGAAAAATAATTCTCTTATTTGAGAGTTTCCAAAAAAGTGGAATGTTCATGTTTTACCGATCGAAAAATAATTCTCTTATTTGAGAGTTTGAAAAAAGTGAAATATTTATTTTTTACGGATCGAAAAATAATTCTTTTATTTGAGAGTTTCAGCAAAGTGAAATGTTATTAATTCAACGATTGAAAAATAATTTTCTCCTTTGAGAGTTTGAATAAAAATCCGACATAAATTATTTTTTAATAAATGTGCTCGCTTGTTCAGAGAAAACACACACACAAACTTCTGCTGCACGGAACCTACGCGTCTTCGGCATGACGCCTGTACAAGGCTCGCAACTGTGCGCATATACGGCAAAGACAAATTGCAAATATGGTAATTTGGCTCGCGTTTATCAGGACGCCAGGGCGCTGTATCAAAGACGCGAGGCCCCGCGACTCGTCGCCCTCTGTCGGGGTTTTCGCGAGGCTCCACTCGACGCGCGTACCGCGCTCCCCTGGTGCGCGCCGTGGCACATGAGAGAGTCTCTTTCGATACTTAGTTGCGGAAAAGGCCGCTATGCTGCGCATTCAACCGAGAACGTTCTCCCATGCGAAACTTTAACCAGTAGCATTCATAATTGAGCTGCTGTAACGGAACGTGTAACTCTCTACGGGTTCAAAAAAGCTTAGTTGAAGACAAATGAAAACCTGAATTTGTTCAAATATGATTTTCATCGCTAAACTCTTTTCGCAATCATCATGAAACGAACTAAACGTAAAGACGCTCCTTGCTGTTTGGTTGCGTACCACTCAGAGTTGCGAGATTTCTGTATATGTTCTATGCGTATAATCATATGCAACCCCCTTTACATGTTAAAAAAAAATATTCAGATTTTCGATTTATATGCACATTGTATACCTATGTATAAGGTGCTGTAGGTGTAGGGTTCATTTATATTATATGCTGCCTATACGTAAATGTTTCAAACGTGTAATTTTTTTTACACATGAAATATATGCGGCATATATGCATGTATAAAAATGCCATACATGTTTTTTACATGTGACTTATATGCTGCATACATGTACGTACAAAATGTGTATATCTTGCTTACAAATGGACTATGTTTTGCATGTATGTTACGTATAAAATGTGCATATCTCGTTTACAAATGGATTGTATGTTGCATGTATGTTACATATAAAATAGGTATATCTTATTTACAAATGGATTATATGCTGCATGTATGTTACGTATAGAATGGGTATATCTTGTTTACAAATGGATTGTATGCTGCATGTATGTTACATATAAAATGGGTATATCTTGTTTACAAATGGATTATATGTTGTATATACAGGGTGTATACTAACCTACTGATCACATTATAAGGACCGTGTCGGGCGTCGAAAACGGAGCAGAAAAGTCCTTTTCGAAAAATTTGTGAAATCAAATTTGGTGGAGTGATTAGCGATTTAAAATCGACCAAGGTAGACCAACGTCGACCAATAAGCGCTCGATCGAAGAGAAATTTCAAAAAGTTGAGATAGTGGAGGGGACGGCGTCGGTAGAAGCGGGGTTCGTGAAACAAAACGCTCGCACACCCACACCGTTGAACACCACACGGACGAACGAGAGAGTAACAAATAAACGCTAGGCGTGCGACCATGCTTGTCGCAATGGCCCAGCTTATGAGAATAAAAACAAATGACGATAATAAGCTGGAAAATAATTTTTTCGCAATGATGAGTAAAAATTGATAAAAAAAATTTGCTAATTATTTATGATGGTGGCTTTTTCAAATGTTGGTATTTAAAATAAAAAATTTCGACAAAATCCTTTTATTACAGGTGTGACGATCCCGCATTACATCCAAGTAGACAATGCAAATGAGAGAGATTAATCGGTGGCCGTAGCGCAGTGGTTAGCGCTCCCGCTTGCAAGCCGAAGAGTCCCGGGTTCGAATCCACGGGCGGCACACTTGATTATTTTTCTCGTCGTCTTGGATCGTCACCACTCATCACCCCGTTCGACCATCACACAGGACCAAAAATAATAAAAAGGCGGAGAACTGAAAAAAATTGCATCTTCTCTAGGCAGTCGCCGAAAACATTTTTTCGCGAAATTCTAAACGGCAAATCTGTCCAGGATAGTCTCGAATTATTTAAAAAAAAACTCATTGTACAGGCGGGTTATGATTCCGGTTCAGAAGATTAATTAAATATTTAATTACATAATAATTTTTCCCACGTATAGAAAAATTTCCCAACTATGGGCAATATTTTTTCCAAGTATGGGAAAATTAAATTTTACTCCAAATTTGGAAATCGTCCCCGAATCATTTTTTGAAACGACCTTTTCAATTCGTAGCATACTTTCTGCTGGTCAGATGCTCGGAAATACTTTTAAATCTCAACCCAATTTTTGTTCCACATACTTGGAAATTTTTCCCATGCGTGGAAAAAATGTATTTTCCCAAGTATGAGACAAATTACCCAAGTATGGGAAATATTTTTTCCCAGGTATGGGAAAAATTTCTCAAGTATGGGAAAATGATATTGTTACGTCCCGCGACTTTCGGGACTTTTGCATCGATTTGAGATTACTTATATCTTGTAATTCTCAATAAAATTCAATACGAGGAAAGGGACCCGGTCATACGAGAGAAACGTTTTTTTTCTCTGGAGAACTCGGATAGTTCGGGCTGTCTTCAAATCAAGCCGTCGACACGAATATGGTCTCAAGTGAGCATGAATTATCGAGAGGTGACGCAATGGCGGCGTCGATATCGCAGCTCTTTATAACAAAACTTCCATCGTCGGGCGTGAAGAAAAACATCCGTTGATGCTGAAGAAATCTTTGGCCATGGCATCAGATTACTCAGAAGTGGTGGGGCCTTTGTGCACAACGAAAAGCAATGTGCATGGGACACTAATACAGGCTGAGTGCAAAGTCTTTGCCTTCGTGAGAACCACAGGCGGTCTCTTTGGGTGTGTGTGAGAAGGAAAGCAGGAGAGACAGAGCGTGTATGGCTCATCTAAAGCTAAGTGACCGGTGATCCTCTTTTTCCTTATCCCCGAATGAAGACTTTATGAACTGAATTCCCGAAAGTACGTGAGTGAACGGATGTAAAAATGTAAAATCAAGAATGAGCATGGGTACCTGGGTCAGGTCATCGGTGATGGTAAAGGTGGCGTTAGATTATAGATAATTGCATTTAAATGTTCAATTTTATTTTAAACTAGGTCGGGATTTCCATGAATCGAAATTGGTCGGAGAGAAGAGAATTCTTCTTTGAATCTTTGTTGTTTTTCTTTTTTTCTCTTGCTCCGAAATTATGGGAGGTTTTTGCCTTGTTACGACTTTTTGGGAACGGCGTCTGGAAAAAGTCATCGGATAATTCTCATGGGTGGTCTACATGAGCTCTGCACGTGATCGATAAATTAACGCATTGGTCGAGTCGAGGAGACTCGATGGAAGAAAGATTTCGACGAAACACCCAATCATCGACGACCAAAATTAAACAAACTTTTGAGAATATCTGTTTATGCTTGGACTGTTATTGGACTCCAATTTAGTGAGCACTGAATGTTTATGCTGCACGAAGAGAACCCCGAGTCTATAGCCAAAGAAAGAGAGCAAGCAGCGCTTTGTCCCAAGTCCTGGGATTCAGAAGGCGTATGTCCCATCGACATACGAATCCAAGCTCTCGCCTACGAAGGAGGGGCGACACCAAAATTCGGCATCGAATCCAACAAAGACTCCAAAAGCGTAGCAAGCACATTATTTAATTAACGTTTTCCTTTTTAATTAACAACGACCAAATTCAAAGATTTCAGGAGATTTCGTAATGCATGGGTAAAGGTTTATGTGGAAATGAAAATTGTGAACGAATCCTTTTCTTATAATAATTACGAGTTTGATGAATGAATGTATGTGTGATAGTTGCGTGACCATGAAGATAGATCTTTCCTGTAATGACAATTAAGAGAAATGATAAAGCCGGAATCATAAAATTGCACAAGATCCGGAGTATATAAATAAAATTTCAATTGTTGTAACAAATGTAGAATCTGAATAACTGGTTAATAATTATGAGAATTTTGAGTAGTTTGGATACGCTAAAATAATTTCCTTTCGTATAATTATTGGAAAGAATTAATTATAATCCAAAAAAAATAGCATGACATACACCATTGCATCCGAACCTCCGCATGGTAAATAATTATAAAGAAATAGGAATGAATAGAATGAGAGGAAAGATCGAACGAAATCCAGAGCGAGAAAGATACAGAGAAACAGAGGAGAAGTTGTCACCGAACGAGAGTACGGATGGGAAAAGACGAATGGATGTGTATGTATGTGTGTGTGACATCGAGAGCCTATGACGGGTCAACGCGTGGCCCGTAGGAGAAGTCAAATACAAGCATGGAGGGATGAGAAGGAGAGAGTGACCAGAATGAAGAAGAGGGGTTTACTCCTCCACTGTGTGGAACCTCCAAAACGAGGCATAGAGTGAGTGAGAAAGTAAATACGAAATATGTAAGTATGAGAGAGACAGAGTGAGCGTCTTCATGAAAAGACGGCGTATGTATGAGAAAATTCGTTTTCTGATTATTAGGTAATAATGAAATAATTATTATAAAGGAATGCAGGAGTGAATATTATATTATAAGGATGAATTCGTGTTAATCATAAGTATGAATTTTCGATTATATAGATTCCAGGGGATCATTGGGGATGCGAGGTGGAGGCGGCGGAGGAGCCTGGAGCGTCTAAGGCGTCTAAGGGCGTACCTCCCCACCGCCGAAACTAAGCCATCCCAGAGGACCCTATATAAGACCGGGTAATGAGCCCGCGGTTGTTCGTTAGAATCGGGAGAAATCTTAAGTAGGCGGAATGTTCGTCAGAGCCGGGAGAAAATTTTAAGAGATCGAATCGCTGTCCGTCGTGTTAATCTATTTCTCTTTATATACTTATCATCGTTTGGCCTCAGTATCTCCAAATTTATTTATTTTACTTTTTTTTCTATTCAAACTGTCTCCGTGGATTTCGATACAAACATTTTATTTTTTTTCGATACAAACATTTTTTTTTTGCGAACGAACATTTTATTTTTGTGAACGAACGGTTTATCTTCTTTTGTGAACGAACATATTTTTTTTTGTGGAATAAAATATTTCACCGCTTATCAATCTCGGCTGAACATTCACTTTCACCGCACCATCATCCCATCTGCACTGAATTGTTCATCGTCTTCGTCGTTTTATTCATCGTATTCTATAATCCTCCATATTCATCCAGTTCGATCATCAAAGTAGTAAGTATCTCAAAATGTTTTCTCGCATGTGTCAGTATATTTTCGTTCATGTTGCGCGGTGTCTCCGACCCCGGTCGACACCCCATGACGGCTCGAGGCCCGTAACCGAAACTGCCGGGTTACTCACCGTTGAGGGTCTATGAAATATTTTCGTCGTTGTTTTCCCTTTTCGCGTTATTTTTGTCGTTTTAGATTTAGATTTTTGGTGTTAAATTCAGTTTTGTGGAAGTTCAGATTTTTGTGTTAAATTCAGTTTTATGAAGATTCAGGTTTTTGTGTTTTATGGAAATTCAGATTTTTGTGTTAAATTCAGTTTTGTGAAGAGTTATGTCAATTTAACTTCAGTTTTGCGAAAAGTGTCTGACCAAAATTATTTTCTCAATTTTATCTTCCTCATGCTTAAGTTCAATTCTTTGTCCAATTTATTTCGCGTCGTTTAAAATTATTTTTATTTTTGTTTGTGCAATTCGATTATTTCAATGTTCTGAGTAAATCGCTCCGAAAAACCTGTTCGTGTTTCAATCGAATGTAGGATTATTTTTCGTGTGAATTTATTTTCTCCTAGGAAGTGCTCATATTTGTAAATTCAGTGAAATATCTGCGAGTTAAATTCATTTGAGTCATTCACGTTTTGTTCCGGAAAATAATGGATCAATAGTGTTTTTTTTTTTGTGTTTATCACTTGATATTCATTTCTAATATAAATTTTATGCATCATCCGTGGTTAAATTCATTTTTGGAGATTTTTGAATTTCTTTGAGTAATTAAAATTTAATCGAGTCGTGGTTGAGTAAATTCTGTGTTGATTTTTGTTTTTGTGAGGGTTGTCAATCGACCATGGACCTTTTCCAATTAAAGATAGCTGTCGTTGTAGTAGCGGTCATTTTAATACTCGCGATAATTTCGTTTGTCCTTGTAGTTTGCGCGGATAAACCCCAGGAGGCTTATCTTGAGGATGGCCCTGTAGTTCATTTTCTCCCGCGTCAGTGAAAGTTTAGTCCCGTTTTTATGAGAATTTATTTAATGTGATCATACAATTTTTGTCCCTTTATATTACAAGTTTATTCGTCCGATTTTGCAGAATTAAAATTTATTAGTCTTTTCCGATGTATCTCGCGAAAATTAAAGAGTTTTGTTCGTGAGATTTTATTTTAATTTGCCATTGTTACCAAATTATGCACTCTCCGCCCATCCTGAGCAATTTTCCGCAAGGTTAGGCTCAAAACAGGGCAATAACCTGGCCAATTCCGATTTTATCTCGAATACCGTGTTAAAGGGGAAGCCACGCTTTTCTTGGCCGAGATGAGAAAAATCGAGGGTCAGGACGTAACAATATTTTACTCCAAATTTGAAAATCGTCCCGGAATTATTTTTTGAAACGACCTTTTAACTCGTAGCCCAATTTTTAACAGACAGATGCACGAAAATACCTTGAAATCTCAGGCCAATTTTTGTCCCATAGTTGGGAAAAATATTTTTTCCCAAGTATGGTTAACATTTCCCAATTGGGAAAAATATTTTTTCCCATGTATGAAAAATTTCCCAAGTATGGGAAAATTATA
Organism: Rhorus exstirpatorius; assembly: GCA_963564615.1. Lineage (NCBI taxonomy): Eukaryota > Metazoa > Arthropoda > Insecta > Hymenoptera > Ichneumonidae > Rhorus > Rhorus exstirpatorius. The sequence goes on from OY751315.1 coordinate 497,276, forward strand.
TTTTACTCCAAAATTTCCTACTTGAGAAAAATATTATTTCCCTGTATGGAAAAAATTTCCCAAGGTCGAGGAAAATTTTCCGAGTATGGGGAAATTATAGATTACAACGAATTCAGAAATCATCCCCGAAACATTTTTTGAAAAGACCTTATCAACTCGTAGCATAACTTTTGCTAGCCAGATGCTCGAAAATACTTGTAAATCTCGGGACAATTTTTTTCCACTTACTTGGGATTGTTTGCCATACGTGAAAAAAAATTATTTTTCCCAAGTAAGGGAAATTTTTTTTCCCAAGTATGGAAAAAATTTCCCAAGTATGTAAAAAATATATTTTGCTCCAAATTTGAAAATCATCCACGAATTATTTTTTTCAACGACCTTATTGACTCGTAGCAAACTTTTTGCTAGCGAGATGCTCGAAAATACTTTCAAATCACAGGCGAGTTTTTTCCCATACTTGGGAAACATATTTTTCCCCAAGTATTGGAAAAATTTCCCACTCGGAAAAAATGTTTTTTCCCATGTATGGGAAAAATTTTCCAAGCATGGCAAAATTATATTTTACTCCAAAATTTCCTACTTGGGAAAAACGTTTTTACCTACTTATGGGAAAATTATATTTTGCTCTCAATTTGAAAATCATTCACGAATTATTTTTTCTAACGACCTTATTAACTCGTAGCAAACTTTTTGCTGGCGAGATGCTCGAAAACACTTTCAAATCTCAGGCCAATTTTTTCCCATACTTGAGAAACATATTTTTCCCCAAGTATTGGAAAAATTTCCCACTCGGGAGAAATGTTTTTTTCCCATGTACGGGAAAAATTTTCCAAGTATGGGAAAATTATATTTTACTCCAAAATTTCGTACTTGGGAAAAACGTTTTTACCTACTTATGGGAAAATTATATTGTGCTCCCAATTTGAAAATCATCAACGAATTATTTTTTTTAACGACCTTATTAACTCGTAGCAAACTTTTTGCTAGCGAGATGCTCGAAAACACTTTCAAATCTCACGCCAATTTTTTCCCATACTTGGGAAACATATTTTTCCCCAAGTATTGGAAAAATTTCCCACTCGGGAAAAATGTTTTTTTCCCATTTACGGGAAAAATTTTCCAAGTATGGGAAAATTATATTTTACTCCAAGCTTGGGATATATCGAAAATCGTTTTAAAAATCGAAAATCCCCCTGCAAGAAATGGGATTCGTGTTGTTTGTTGGATGGTATGGTCTTGTTTTATGGTAAGATATTATCGGCCCTGCTATCGCAACGGATTTGATCTCCAGCGATAATTTCGAGCGCTCATGTACTCGTATAGCTACAACTGGCGGGGAATACGATCCGATCCCCCGAATTGCGCACTGTGGCAGATGAAATCAACACTTCCAATTGCACGATACCATTCTACTGCATATTCGTAGACTTACGATGCCCTCGTAATGTTTTATTTCATCTGCCTGAGGTGTTCGCAAGCGCCCGTTGTTCGACGAAAGGAAAATAGACGAGATAACATTCTATTCCTTTCAATGCCTCGAGATGAAATCCATCTTCTCGATCGGACATTTAAATTTTTTTTAATATTCGACTACTCTACATTTCATATTTTAGACTCATTTCATCTCCGGCTTTCACGGAGAATGATCGGCTAGTGGTGCGGCTTGAGTTAAAACGAAAATCGTTTCAAAAATCGAAAATCCCCCTGCAAGAAATGGGATTCGTGTTGTTTGTCGGATTGTATGGTCTTGTTTTATGGTAAAATATTATTGGTCCTGCTATCGCAACTGATTTAATCTCCAGCGATAATTTCGAGCGCTCATGTACTTGTATGGCTACAAGTAACGCGAAATACGATCGAATCCCCTGCATTGCGCAAGGTGGCAGACGAAATCAACATTTCCAATTGCACGATCCCATTCTGCTGCATATTCCTAGACTTACGATGCCCTCGTAATGTTTGATTTCATCTGCCAGTGGTTTTCGCGAGCGCTAGTTGTTCATGAATGGAAAAAAGACGAAAGAACATTCTATTCCTTTCAATGCCCCGAGATGAAATCCGTCTTCTCGATCGGACATTGAAATTCTTTTTTAATATTCGACCACTCCGCATTCGATATGTGAGACTACTTTCCTCTCAGGCATTCATGGAGAATAATCGGCGAGTGGCGCAGCTTGAGAAGAGTGAAAAATCGTTTCAAAAATTAAAAATCTCCCTGCAAGAGATGGGATTCGTGTTTTTTGTTGGATAGTATGGTTTCCTTTAGTGGACAAAATATTATTGGTCCTGCTATCGCAACTGATTTAATCTCCAGCGATTATTTCGAGCGCTCATGTACTCGTATAGCTACAAGTGACGGGAATTACGATCCGATCCCCCGCATTGCGCACTGTGGCAGATGAAATCAACATTTCCAATCGCACGATCCCACTCTACTGCATACTCGTAGACTTACCATGCCCTCGTTATGTTTGATTTCATCTGCCTGCGGTTTTCGCGAGCGCTCGTTGTTCGACGAAAGGAAAAATGCTGAAAGAACATTCTACTTCTTTCACTGCTCTAGATGAAATCCGTCTTCTCGATCGGACAATTTAATTTTTTTTAAATATTCGACTACTCCACATTTAATATTTAAGACTACTTTCCTCTCCGGCTTTAATGGAGAATGGTCGGCTAGTGGTGCAGCTTGAGATGAAACGAAAATCGTTTCAAAAATCGAAAATCTCGCTGCAAGAGATAGGATTCGTATTGTTTGTTGGATATTATGGTCTTGTTTTATAATAAAATATTATCGGTCCTGCTATCGCAACTGATTTAATCTCCAGCGATAATTTCGAGCGCTTATGTACTTTTATGGCTACAAGTGACGAGAAATACGATCGAATCCCCTGCATTGCGCACTGTGGCAGATGAAATCAACATTTCCAATCGCACGATCCCATTCTACTGTATATTCGGAGACTTGCAATGCCCTCGTTATGTTTGATTTCGTCTGCCTGCGGTTATCGCGAGCGCTCGTTGTTTACCGGAAGGAAAACAGACGAGATAACATTCTATTCCTTTCAATGCCTCGAGATGAAATCCGTCTTCTCGATCGGACATTTAATTTTTTTTTAATATTCGACCACTCCACATTTAATATGTGAGACTAATTTGCTCTCAGGCTTTCATGGAGAATGATCGGCAAGTGGCGCAGCATGAGAAGAGTGAAAAATCGTTTTAAAAATCGAAAATCTCCCTGCAAGAAATGGGATTCGTGTTGTTCGTTGGATTGTATGGTCTTGTTTTATGGTAAAATATTATCGGTCCTGCTATCGCAACTGATTTAATCTCCAGCGATAATTTCGAGCGCTCATGTACTTGTATGGCTACAAGTTACGAGAAATACGATCGAATCCCCTGCATTGCGCACTGTGGCAGATGAAATCAACATTTCCAATTGCACGATCCTATTCTGCTGCATATTCCTAGACTTACGATGCCCTCGTAATGTTTGATTTCATCTGCCAGTGGTTTTCGCGAGCGCTCGTTGTTCATGAATCAGATGGACCCGAAGTCCATGCTTGTTTAATTTCCTATGATCGGATAATGAGCAGCTCAATCCCAAGATTCTCATTTAAACACTTTGAGAGGTGAAACGAATGATGAGTATAGCACGAAAAATTAAAAAATAATATCAGGGATCAGATGGACCCGAAGTCCATGCTTGTTTCATTTCCTATGATTGGATAATGAGTAGCTCGATCCCGAGATTCACATTTAAACACTTTAGGAGGTGAAACAAATGGCAAGTATAGCTCGAAAATTATAAAATAATTTCAGAAACCAGATGGGCCCAAAGTCCATGTTTGTTTCATTTCTTATGATTGGATAATGGGTAGCTCGATCCCGAGATTCACATTTGAAAACTTTAGGAGGTGAAACAAATGGCGAGTATAGCTCGAAAAATTATAAAATAATTTCAGAAATCAGATGGACCCGAAGTCCATGCTTGTTTCATTTCCTATGATCGGATAATGAGCAGCTCAATCTCGAGATTCACATTTGGACACTTTAAGAGGTGAAACAAATGGCGAGAATAGCACGAAAAGTTAAAAAATAATATCAGGGATCAGATGGACCCGAAGTCCATGCTTGTGTCATTTCCTATGATTGGATAATGAGTAGCTCGATCTCGAGATTCACATTTGGACACTTCAAGAGGTGAAACGAATGGCGAGTATAGCACAAAAAATTATAAAATAATTTCAGAAATCAGATGGACCCAAAGTCCATGCTCGTTTCATTTCCTATGATTGGATAATGAGTAGCTCGATCCCGAGATTCACATTTAAACACTTTAGGAGGTGAAACAAATGGCAAGTATAGCTCGAAAAATTATAAAATAATTTCAGAAATCAGATGGACCCGAAGTCCATGCTTGTTTCATTTCCTATGATCGGATAATAAGCAGCTCGATCCCAAGATTCTCATTTAAACACTTTGAGAGGTGGAACAAATGATGAGTATAGCACGAAAAATTAAAAAATAATATCAGGGATCAGATGGACCCGAAGTCCATGCTTGTTTCATTTCCTATGTCCGCATAATAAGCAGCTCGATCTCGAGATTCACATTTGGTCACCTCACGAGGTGAAACAAATGGCGAGTATGCAACGAAAAATTATCAAATAAATTCAGAAATCAGATGGATCCGAAGTCCATGCTTGCTTCATTTCCTATGATCGGATAATGAGCAGCTCGATCTCGAGATTCACATTTGGACACTTTAAGAGGTGAAACAAATGGCGAGAATAGCACGAAAAATTATAAAATAATGTCAGGGATCAGATGGACCCGAAGTCCATGCTTGTTTCATTTCCTATGATTGGATAATGAGTAGCTCGATCCCGAGATTCACATTTGAACACTTTAGGAGGTGAAACAAATGGCGAGTATAGCTCGAAAAATTATAAAATAATTTCAGAAATCAGATGGACCCGAAGTCCATGCTTGTTTCATTTCCTATGATTGGATAATGAGTAGCTCGATCCCGAGATTCACATTTGAACACTTTAGAAGGTGAAACAAATGGCGAGTATAGCTCGAAAAATTATAAAACAATTTCAGAAATCAGATGGACCCGAAGTCCATGCTTGTTTTATTTCTTATGATCGGATAATGAGCAGCTCGATCCCAAGATTCTCATTTAAACACTTTGAGAGGTGGCACAAATGATGAGTATAGCACGAAAAATTGAAAAATAATATCAGGGATCAGATGGACCCGAAGTCCATGCTTGTTTCATTTTCTATGTCCGCATAATAAGCAGCTCGATCTTGAGATTCACATTTGGTCACCTCACGAGGTGAAACAAATGGCGAGTATGCAACGAAAAATTATAAAATAAATTCAGAAATCAGATGGATCCGAAGTCCATGCTTGCTTCATTTCCTATGATCGGATAATGAGCAGCTCGATCTCGAGATTCACATTTGGACACTTTAAGAGGTGAAACAAATGGCGAGAATAGCACGAAAAATTATAGAATAATGTCAGGGATCAGATGGACCCGAAGGCCATGTGTTACGTCCCGCGACTTTCGGGACTTTTGCATCGATTTGAGATTACTTATATCTTGTAATTCTCAATAAAATTCAATTCGAGGAAAGGGACCCGGTCATACGAGAGAAACGTTTTTTTTTCTTTGGAGAACTCGGATAGTTCGGGCTGTCTTCGTCGACACGAATATGGTCTCAAGTGAGCATAAATTATCGAGAGGTGACGCCATGGCGGCGTCGATATCGCAGCTCTTTATAACAAAACGTCCATCGTCGGGCGTGAAGAAAAACATCCGTTGATGCTGAAGAAATCTTTGGCCATGGCATCAGATTACTCAGAAGTGGTGGGCCTTTGTGCACAACGAAAAGCAATGTGCATGGGACACTAATACAGGCTGAGTGCAAAGTCTTTGCCTTCGTGAGAACCACAGGCGGTCTCTTTGGGTGTGTGTGAGAAGGAAAGCAGGAGAGACAGAGCGTGTATGCCTCATCTAAAGCTAAGTGACCGGTGATCCTCTTTTTCCTTATCCCCGAAAGAAGACTTTATGAACTAAATTCCCGAAAGTACGTGAGTTAACGGATGTAAAAATGTAAAATCAAGAATGAGCATGGGTACCTGGGTCGGGTCATCGGTGATGGTAAAGGTGGCGTTAGATTATAGATTATTGCATTTAAATGTTCAATTTTATTTTAAACTAGGTCGGGATTTCCATGAATCGAAATTGGTCGAAGAGAAGAGAATTCTTCTTTGAATCTTTGTTGTTTTTCTTATTTTCCTTGCTCCGAAATTATGGGAGATTTTAGCCTTGTTACGACTTTTTGGGAACGGCGTCTGGAAAAAGTCATCGGATAATTCTCATGGGCGGTCTACATGAGCTCTGCACGTGATCGATAAATTAACGCCGTGGTCGAGTCGAGGAGACTCGATGGAAGAAAGATTTCGACGAAGCACCCAATCATCGACGACCAAACTTAAACAAACTTTTGAGAATATCTGTTTATGCTTGGACTGTTATTGGACTCCAATTTAATGAGCACTGAATGTTTATGCTGCACGAAGAGAACGCCGAGTCTATAGCCAAAGAAAGAGAGCAAGCAGCGCTTTGTCCCAAGTCCTGGGATTCGGAAGGCGTATGTCCCATCAACAGACGAATCCAAGCTCTCGCCTATGAAGGAGGGGCGACACCAAAATTCGGCATCGAATCCAACAAAGACCCCAAAAGCGTAGCAAGCGCATTATTTAATTTACGTTTTCCTTTTTAATTAACAACGACCAAATTCAAAGATTTCAGGAGATTTCGTAATGCATGGGTAAAGGTTTATGTGGAAATGAAAATTGTGAACGAATCCTTTTCCTATAATAATTACGAGTTTGATGAATGAATGTATGTGTGATAGTTGCGTGACCATGAAGATAGATCTTTCCTGTAACGACAAGTAAAAGACATGATAAAGCCGGAATCATAAAATTGCACAAGATCCGGAGTACATAGAAGTAGTGTAACAAGGAGAGTTCTAACCCAAGATCCCTACCCCGACATTTACCGACATTCTTTAGCTCAGACATGAACCACTTAGCCGAGACACAAACCCCGGAGGGCTATCTCGATGAGCCAGAATGCACGGAGCCGATCGGAGGGGGGTGGGGGGCGGGTCTCTAACAACTGAGGGCACCTAATCTCTTATTGGTCGAGACTTGGGGGGGGGGGGGCTAGCTTTGAGGGAGGTATTGGAATGCCGCTATGTCTGGCAGCGGCGGGGCGCCTTATTTTTCATCGCGACATTTTATTGATGATTATCAGTTAGACTGGCGTCTCTGTAGGGCGGGGTGGGGGGCTAGTTTTGAGAGTGGTATTAGAATGCAGCTATTCTGTATATCTGGCAGCTGCAGTGCAGCTTGTCTTGGCATTGGAATGTTGTTATCTCTAACAAGTAAATAGCGGACTAGAGCGTTAGATTTTTCAACCGCCCACGACGCTACCCCCGCAGGGCTACCCTCGTAAATTTAAGAGAGGGGATATGCTTGTCGAGACACGTTAATCTCAGTGCACTACGTAATTTTTACAAAGGCATTAGAATGCTACTTAACTGGCGCGTCTGTCTGTCGCCTCCTCATTTCCTGTCATAAATCACTGCTGGTCACGTGCTAGGTGTCCGACTGCAGCCTGGAAGAGGCCGAATCGTGAGGTCATAAAAGCCCACCGCGACGCTACCCCCTGCAGTGCTACCCTTGTAAGCGCAAAAGAGGGATATATGCTTGTCGAGACACGTTAATCTCAGTGCATCATTTTTCGCCATACCTTTTAAGATAGCATTGGAATTTTGTCAATTCTATCGGCAGAGTGCATTTTGCGTAATCTTACGATGACATTGGAATGTCGTCTAGCAGTTAGACTGTTACGTCAAATCTTGTGGCCACGCAACGCTACCCCTGGAACCCTATGTTTAATCTATGGCGACCCGAACGAAGATGTACTCGTGCAACTGATATACCTGCTGATGCTGATGGTCCATAGAATAGTGGGGGGGGGGGGGGGAGTGGGAGTATATATTGCTGGCTCCAATCGTTTAACCCTCCATTAACACTTGTGCAGTCTTTCTTTCTTCTCGGGTTATTTTTTCACCTGATATGGATACTCATAAGTGTAAGAAGCTCATTTCCATTATGGAAAACGCTTATTTAATTTCACAAAAAAGATCATCACCAGCTATAGCAATAAGGTGGATTAGGGAGGGGGAAAAAAACGTGAAACTATTGACGAAAATTTACCGGCGCGAATGTCCCTCAGTGCATGAGAAAATGCGCATTCAAGCGACAATTGCGTCGGTATTATCGGAGATAGAAAAATTGAAGAAAAGAGGAGCTGGTTCTGAAGCAGCTGATAAAGTGCGATGGAAGGATATGGAGACGGCGTTTTAAAAAAGAATCCAAACAGGCATAGTCATCAACCTTCAACATAAAGATCTCGATGCTTTCCTCGATGATTCTAAACCCTTGATCCTCGCCAAATTGGAAGCTGCATCCCAGCGTTATGGCAATTTAAAGGTTAACGTAATATTAGCGTGCAAGTTTCAACTTAAAAAAATAGGTGAAACTGCGTTGGAGGATAAATTTTTTAACACGCGGAATGAGGCAATTCTTCCCTCTACGAACATCAACATGTGGTTCCAGGAGCATGTAAAAGATCAGTTGTTGAAAAAAATTGAGGAATCTCATGGGAAAGAGTCTGGTTGGTCACTGCACGAAGTATCCAACCTAACTGTGAATTTTAATCAATACGTGCCACTCCGGGGAGGCACATACGTTAGTGTTCCGAAAGATATTCAACAAAAGCGTGCTGTAGTCAACATAGAGAGCAATGACGAATTTTGCTTTTTATGGGCAGTCACTGCTGCACTTTCTCCGCCAGTTCTAAAATGCAATCGAGCAAGCTCTTACAGACATTTCAGTGAAGTTTTACAGTACAAAGGTTTGGATTTTCCAATGACTGTAAAAAAAGTGCCAACCTTTGAAAAAATGAATAACCTTAAAATTAGCATTTACGGTGTTGATAATCAGAGGAAAAACAGTGTAATAGTGCCGATATATATCAGTAAACAAACATCTCCTAAATCAACAATTCACCTTCTCATGCTCGAGAGTGACAGGCATGATTGTGATGACGATGATCTTGCGAGTCCTATCCATCACTTTGTATGGATAAAAAACATTTCGCGCTTAGTGAGCTCGCAGATTTCTAACCATAATGGTAAAACATGGTTGTGTGACAGGTGTCTCTGCCACTTTCAAAGCGAAATCATGCTGCAAAAGCATATCCTCGACTGCACGAACCAGTGCCGAGTATCTTTTCCCGAGGGTGATGCAAAATCCATAAGGTTTAGAAACCATAAGCATAAAGAGAATGTTCCGTTCGTGATATATGCTGATCTCGAATGTCTCCTGGAGCCGATTGCACCTACGGAGGAGGCGAATACTATGGGCTACCAAAAGCATGTACCGCATTCCATCGCCTACTACTTCCACTGCTCGTACGATGATACCATTTCGGAATTTAAATCTCATCGAGGTTTGGATTGTATTGGGTGGTTCATGGACGAATTGACGAATATCGCGAGCTTGGTGAATACCCGGTTGGCGAACATCGTACCAATGGAGCATCTCAGCGATGACCAGCGAAGTGCATTATATTCTTTAACCATTTATCATATTTGCGAGAAACCTTTCGAAAATAACGAGTTGAGAGTTCGAGATAATTGCCATTTTACAGGGAAGTATCGCGGGTCCGCACACACTGGATGTAATTTAAATTATAAAAACTCTCACGCGGTGCCGGTTATTTTTCATAATTTATCGGGATATGACGCTCATTTTCTGATTAAAGCATTGGCCATAGCATTCGAAGGTGCGGTTTATCTTCTGCCAATTAATAAGGAGAAATATATTTCATTCACAAAAAAAGTCCAGGGCACGTTTGTAGAGTTCAGGTTTTTAGATTCATACAGATTTATGGCGTGTAGCATTGAAAAATTAGCATCGTACTTGGAGAGCGATGAAAAACAAATAACTCGTAAGCATTGTAATAATGCAACGGAATTCAAGCTTCTGACTAGAAAGGGGGTTTACCCATATGATTATACCGATTGTTGGATGAAACTTGACGAGACTGAGCTACCATCCAAAGAGCAGTTTTATTCTAGGCTAAATAATGAGGAAATTTCCGAAGATTCATACGCTCACGCCATGAATGTCTGGAAAACTTTCAAAATATCAACGTTAGGAGAATATTCAAATTTATATCTCAAAATCGATGTTCTTCTTTTAGCTGACATTTTCGAAAATTTCCGACGCAGCTGTCTATCGACATATAATTTAGATCCGTTGCACTATTATACAGCTCCTGGACTCGCTTTCGATGCGATGCTTAAGTTAACAGGTATTGAACTCAAACTCATCACTGACGTTGATATGCTATTGTTTATTGAAAAAGGTATCAGAGGAGGTCTTGCTCAATGCTCAAATCGCTATGCAAAAGCAAATAATCGATACATGGGAGAGGATTTTGACTCATCGAAGCTTGAATCATACTTAATGTATTTCGATGTAAACAATCTTTATGGTGCAGCTATGGTTCAGGCTTTGCCATGTGCTGGATTCGAGTGGGTGGAAAACTTTGATAAATCGGATATTGACAATATCCCTGTCGATTCTCATACGGGGTACATATTCGAGGTTGATTTAAAATACCCCAAGGAGCTGCACGAATCTCATAAAGACTTACCACTTTGTCCGCACCATTACAGGCCACCCACCTCCAAAAATATAAAATTAATGACAACGCTATTAGAAAAAGAAAAATATATAATTCATTATCGAAACTTGCAGCAGTGTCTCAACTTGGGCTTAAAATTAAAGAAAATTCATAGAGTTTTAAAATTCCAACAGAAACCATGGATGAAGCCATACATTGATTTAAATACTGGATTGAGACAAAAAGCTACCAATGCGTTTCATAAAAACTTGTATAAACTACTCAATAATGCAGTTTTCGGGAAAACAATGGAGAATGTGAGAAAGCATCGAGAAGTGAAGCTTGTTACTGAGTGGGGTGGTCGGTATGGAGCTCGAGCTCTAATCGCTAGGGCTACTTTCCACAGCTGCACTGTATTTGACGATGATATGGTCATCATCGAGCTCAACAGAGCAAAGGTGAAATTTAATAAGCCATTGTATGCAGGGTTTTCAATCCTTGACTTATCAAAAATTTACATCTACGATTTCCATTATGAGTATATGAAAAAACAGTTTGGGCAAAAAACTCAATGAATGTACACCGACACTGATAGTCTTATATATAATATTACAGTGCCTAATATATATGATGTCATGAAGCTCGACATAAACAAATTTGATACCTCCGATTATCCTCTTGACAATCCTTATGGGATGCCTTTAGCGAATAAAAAGGTGTTAGGGTTAATGAAGGATGAGAATAATGGACAGATCATGGAAGAATTCGTGGGCCTGCGCACCAAACTATACGCTTACAAGGTTCGAGATGATGACGTAGAAAAAAAGCGTGCTAAAGGTATTCGAGGATCTACGTTAAAAAGAATCAGATTCGATGATTATAAACATTGTCTTTTCCGGCATGAGAATCTTGTTGAAACACAAAATTTAATTCAGTCGAAGAAGCATGTAGTGCAAACTGTAAGACAAAGAAAAGTCGCTTTAAGCTGGAATGATGATAAAAGAGTTCTCTCCGCTCATACGACTGATACTCTACCTTGGGGTTATGAGCGCAACACGAAAGAATGTTTGTAGTTAAAAAAATAAATAAATAAAATTAAAAATGCGATAAGCTGGCGTGGTGAACTATGATTGGCATGAAAACTGTGAATACATTGTGTATGAATTAATAAAATTGATACGCTGGAGAAAAAAATATATTTAAAAAAAAATATATTGAAACCGATTTTTTCTTAATTAATATCCTGTCCAACAAAATAATCCTGTGAGAGATGGGATAGAAGGTGGCGATTGAAAAGATCAATAATGTTCATTTGTTAAAATATTTTATTACACATCAGATTTCCTTATCCAACTATTGTGGGCATTGTCGAAACCCAACCATTTTACAAACATTTCATTCCCACGCGTTTTCAATACTCGTTCAATCAGATAAATATCGGGATTTTCAACTCTGAGTAACTCTTGCTCATAAAAACCACCGGGGATGGGTGCATCTTGATAGTCCTTCAGACTGAACGTCACAGGGTTCGTATTTTTCACTTGATGTATTGTAAATATTTCCGTTGTCCAGTTTGGAGTATAACCCTTGGCAAATATATTTTTGAATTTGCTTATCCTCACTTTGTCACCGCATCGGAATTGCGTCGACCTTTTTTTCAAGGGTTCTCGAGTCGTAAAATCGCGTTGTAACAGCTGCTTCTCATTCTTCGAGTTCACGTCTTTCGGCTTCATTTTAATTGTGCGATGTACACTATTGTTATATTCGGAAATCAAATTTTTGAGAATATCGGTCCACTTGTAGCTTCCACGAAGACTAAATTGCATCCACATTTTATTTTTCAAGGTACGATTAAAACGCTCGCAAATTGATGCTTTCAAATTACTGTATGTCGAGTACATATGAATATTATACTTTTTCATGAGAGTTTGAAAATCGGCATTATAAAACTCTTTGCCTTGATCAACATGTAGGTTCTCTGGTATGCGTCCCTTTGCAAGTATAGATCTCATGGCGCTCGTTGTATCTTTAGCGTTCTTGCTCCTCATTGGCACGGCCCAGGCAAACTTGGAGAAGACATCGTTGACGGTTAGGAGAAATTTATGATTGCCGTTTTGCTGCGCGTAAGCCGACATGTCAACAAGGTCCGCTTGCCAAGTCTCATCCAAGCCTCGTATATCCACATGCCGACGAGGATAGTTTCTGCGTGCGGGCTTATGTAGTTCCTGCACCAGCGCTCGCTTCTTCTCGCTCATTTTTTCTCAAGGATGTTTAATCGAGCGTCAATCTGGGAAAACATGCTAAGCATGGACACTCGTACGTTTTTCGTACCAGCATTCGGAGTTTTGAGAATTTCTTTTTATCTTGGTTGTAAGATCTTCAGTTATTTGCGCACTAATTCTCTCTATTTTATTCCGTAAGTCGGTATTTAACGTGTCGCATTTATCTTTTATAGTAGTTTCAAAACCTTCAACCAATAGCGTTCTACTTTCATTTATTTCCTCACGTAAGTTCTTAGTTACGTTTAGGGCTTTAGCATTCAGCACCTTTAAGCTGATAGCGTCATGGTCCGCTTCGGGAATTCCAACGTTGCAGAGTCGCTTGTTCTCCAAATCGTAATGTCCGTCTTTTGTAATCTTGAATCCAATGCCCGGAGGACCGCGATTGAGCGCACTTTTATTACCCAGCTGCCGTCCAAACACGTCGACACTCATTTTGTGAATGCGCGAAATTGCGATGATGAATGTATTAATAAATGATTTGAGCCTCACGCAATTCTTCAATAATCGATATGATTTCATTCGAGTGAGATAAGTTTCCGGCTGCTTGAGATGCGAGGAGTAAACGTAGGCGGTCCACTAGTTCATTGGGATCGTCCCAATAAATATAATCGAATCTCGCGTCTTTTCTAGCCACTTTATACTTTGGCATACCTTTACCCGTATGCGTATCAACCATTTTCGCGATATAAGTCTTGAATTTCAAATTTTTATCCGTCCGTATTGCTTCATCTGCTTTATAATATTTCTTCTGGGCATTCGTGGTAATTACAATGTTCTCATAATTTTTCAAATCGTTGGATGTCAGATCCTCAACGCGGGGCACTTTTTTGAACAACAGTTCCGCTAATCCAACAGTTTTTGGATAATTTTTATCTCGTACACGAATATGCTGAGAATCAAAAAATATTGGAGAATCTCCAATCATTAATTTATTGTTAGCGAGGTTTCGTATACCGTATGAGACATCCATGGTTGATTTTCTATTTGTCTGCAGCAATACTACATACTTATTTATTAATTCATCAACATTCACAGCTGTATCCTCCTCCTGCTCTCCCCCTTCATCACCGTACGCAGACTGGAAAGACAAATCTTCCAACATTGGATCATCTTTAACTTCATGGTTGCCATCCTCAATATGTTCTTCTTCAACACGATCTTTGACTTCCTCCTTAAGTTCCTGTTTCATCTCTGGCGTCTCGTTTTTCCGCATCACCAATTTTTCCAATGGCGTGACTATTGGCTTAAAGACATTTTGCATTGCCTGTTCAGCATTGTCTTTGCCGATTTTTATCATCCGATGTTTTCGTCGGATTGCATCGCTCGCTTTGACAATTTGACGCAATACGTCTTTCTTCTCCTCCAAAAGTTTATTCATGTTGCCACCCTCGAGTCAGAGATGATACTGTCTCCAATGAACGTTTACTTATGACTGAGAAAAGAATCGAACCCTCGTCTATATCTACCCTCATTCATTTGACTATCCTTGTCGATCGTGATGAATCCATACTTGTCGTCATTCCAGCATTCTGAACACATATTTTTAAACTGTGTATATGACATATCAGTATTGAGATGATCATTGTACACATGTTTAAGGTCCATCTCATCTTGCTTAAATAGAACCACAAAATTTGTATTGTCACGCACGAGGTGTTTAGGAATACGAGCATAGGTCTGGCAAAGATAGAAATAATCGACATTTTTGTGTCGCCCCATGGCGAAAGAGGCTCTCATATTGTACTGTTTTTCACATGCCACATCATCGAAGATAAATATTGAGTTGGGGTGTGCATCGCTTGGTGTCACCACCTGTTCGTGCTCATTGAATGGAAAATATTCAACACCACTCACAGGCTTCAGTAATCGTGCAAGCAATGTATATTTTGGCTGATTGAGGGATTTAGAATAAAGGTAGACGTTCTCGAATCTCAGACCATTAGGATGCGTTATGAGGGAGAGTAAAGCGTTCGTTTTACCACAGTTCGAGGGGCCACAGAATACTGCCCGAATGCTATTAGTCAACAAATCGCCATGACGTTTTTCGCGCGGTTCACCACCCCGCATAAATTCATCGAAATTCATTACAGGCAGTTCATGCGTCTCCATCCTGAGCACGACTTATGGGGAAAAAAAATATAAATAGGGTTTTATAGGGATTATTCACCAGTCGAGCAGTCGTCCCCGATATGATCGGTTGTGCTTTGGTCAATAGTCTGATTGACAAGCTCCCTGTCGAGCTGCATCTACCTGGGTATCAGTATTGCGGACCTGGTACAAAGTTATCTAAACGTCTTGCACGAGGTGATCGAGGTATCAATCCATTGGATGCAGCCTGCAAGCAGCACGATATTGCGTATTCAAAAGAAACTAGCCTCGAAGCGAGAACTTTGGCCGATAAATTACTGGCCGAGCAGGCTTGGAAACGAGTATACGCCAAAGACGCGGGTATTGCGGAGAGAGCAAGTGCTTGGGGTGTGGCAAACATCATGAAGGCCAAAACTAAGCTAAGCATGGGGCATTGCGTGAAAAAAACAAAATTAGGCATGGGACAGAATAAAATCGTTGATGAGAAAAGCCGTGGCCGAAAAGGTGCTCGGAAAGGTAGCAACAAGGCTAAAATTAAATTGCGCATTTTACCAGCGCCTCGTAAAATTGGGGGGTTTTTGCCGCTCCTCCTGCCGATATTTGCCGGTCTGAGTGCTGCAGGAGCACTGTCAGGTGGCGCTGCTTCTATCGCTAAGGCTGTAAATGCGGCTGAAGCTGCTAAGCGGGAATTGGATGAGAGTAAGAGACATAATAAGATGATGGAAGCTGCTGCTTTGGGTAAAGGTCTGCATCTAAAACCATACAAGAGGGGGACGGGTCTTGGTTCAAAAAACGGAAAGTCACGCTGCCTCCCCAAGCCTTAACTGATGCTGATCTGCTCAAATATGCGAAAATCATGGAAATTCCGCACTTTCGCGGAGTTTTTATGAGAAATAAAAAGTCCGAAACGAAAGTCCGAAGAAACGAAAAGTGGACCGGCAAAATGCGAATCAGCAATTATCAATTTAGATGAGGATATGGGACCTGGTACACACTGGGTTGCATACAAAAAGAGGGGGGAGAATGTCATGTACTTTGATAGTTTCGGCAATCTTCAGCCTCCAGTCGAGTTGATGAAATATTTTGGTGTTGGTAGCGTGAATTATAATTATAAGGGATATCAGAAGTATGGTACAGTCGAATGTGGGCACTTATGCCTAAAGTTTCTCTGCCAGCAATTGAGTGGCAAAGAAAAATATTCTCTATATAAACGTGCATAATGATGAATATAGAATCAGTTGACTATGTGCCGTCGTCATGGATGATAGTTTTACACTAACTATTTCCGGGACGTCATCTACACTTGAAGCTCAATATTTTCCCCACATCGAACTTTCACCCCACAAAAATTACACTTTAGGGCTCATTGAATTACTAACCTTCAATTCTATTCCTAATATAGCCGATGGTAATAATAAAATTTATGTGGGAGACAAGATATTGACTATACCGACGGGTAGCTATGAAATAGATGACATTGAGAAGTACGTGCAGGCAGAGTTGCCGAATATTTCTATTAAGATTAAACCCAATAACATTACTCTACGTAGTGAAATCAAGTGTAATCGTGATATAAATTTTATGCCTAATGATTCTATCGGCTCTCTCTTGGGTTTCACACCGCGTATTCTTGTAGCCAATAAAAGGCATATATCTGATCTCCCAGTAGCCATTCTGAAAGTGAACGCCTTGCGTATAGAGTGTAGCATTACCGCCGGTGCCTATATTAATGAGCGAAAAGCTCATACGATTCACGAGTTTTTCCCGTTCGTACCATCCGGATATAAAATCATTGAAGTTCCATCGCACGTCATTTATCTGCCAATCACGAGCAAGACAATGGATAACATCCAGCTTCGGATAGTAGACCAAGACGGAGATTTAGTAAATTTTCGCGGCGAAGTCATAACCATACGATTGCATATAAAATCATGGGTATAGTCTTCAATAAAATCCATAATACCAAGTCATCATGGATGAGCGTGACCAGTCGCCGATCGACCCTCAAAGTGCTAACACCTCAGAACGTAATACTTCTAAAGAATTTGGGTCTGACAGTAAGCGGAAAAAGCGCATAAGGTATTATTTATTCTGTGCCCTCTGCATCTGCTGTGTAAAATGGAGGAGGAAATAGTAAATATCCAAAGTCCCATCGTCTTCGATGAATCTATAATACACTGCGAGATTCATGCTCATAAGCCGTATGCATCGTCAACCTTTAACAACAGCGATGAGATACGTATTTCCGTCCAACATCAGGATCTATGTCTTCTACCAAGCAAAAGTTTTATACATATATGCGGAAAACTGACTAAAGCCGATGGTGCAGCGCTTGCCTCCACAAGCCTCGTCAATAATGCTATTTGCTTTTTGTTCGAAGAAGTACGATATGAGCTCAACGCTATTGAAATTGATCGAAACAAAAATGTAGGTCTTACGAGTCTAATAAAGGGATATTCATCTCTGAGCCCCGGTAAGAGATCTATGCTCGAGAACACGGGCTGGCTTGATGTTGAAGAAACGACGCAAATCATAGATGCAGCGGGCAACTTTGACGTATGCATACCGCTAAGTATGCTGCTCGGTTTTTCCGAAGATTATCGAAAAATCGTCGTAAATGCCAAGCATGAGCTGATTCTATCGAGATCGAAGACTGATGATAATGCTATTGTGCAGACGGCTGACGAGGAATTCAAACTCGTATTGCAAAAAGTAGAATGGCTTGTACCATACGTGACAGTCTCCGATCAGCGTAAAATACAACTTTTAAAGTTTATCGGCAGAGATGCGCCAATCTCCATGAGGTATCGTACGTGGGAACTGTATGAATATCCGCTGCTCCCCGCAACCTCGAAGCATGTTTGGACCGTCAATACTTCTATTCAGCTGGAAAAACCGCGATATGTCATTCTCGCTTTCCCGACTGTTTGGGAATATAAGAAGTAGTAGAGCTATGCCGATTCCCCACCATGCCGCCGCCATCTTGTTATTCATGCCGCCATTTTCTGCGGGTTCGTGTCCGGACTAACTGCAGATTCCTGCGCCCCGGCCCCCCCCGTTTCCAACGGCCGGTAAGGTAGATATCTGTGGATAAGATCCCTACATATCTGCAGCCGGTAAGGTAGATATCTGTGAGATAAGATCCCTACATATCTGCAGACTCCTGCGTCATAATGCAGGTTTCCCACGGTCGGTAAGGTAGATACTCGATAACTTCGTGGAAGATTCCGACGTATCCAACCCGGGATTACGTGCGCTCGGCAAGCTAGATTCCCCTGCTAACCCGTCACAGATTTTTGCTACCCCCACCCGCGGGGGTCTTATGACGCCCGATATTGGGAAACTGGACAAAATCTCAAATATCAATCAAACGTCAATGTTTTGATGGTTCTGCACGTCGTCAACAGATAGCGCTGATATTCAAAGGCTAAAAGGCGGCAAATTTGAGTCCCCGACAAAATAATCGATATTTCAAAAAATCGATAAGTTTAGCCTTTGAATATCAGCGCCATCTATAGCGGGATTTGAACCCTACGTATCCAGCCCGGCCATCGGTAAGGTAGATTCCTGAGGTTCTTGTCCGGACTAAGCGATGTTTGGATGGTTCTGCACGTCGCCAACAGATAGCGCTGATATTCAAAGGCTAAAAGGCGACAAATTTGAATCCCCGACAAAATAATCGATATTTCAAAAAATCGATAAGTTTAGCCTTTGAATATCAGCGCCATCTATCGCGGGATTTGAACCCTACGTATTTAACCCGGCTATCGGTAAGGTAGATTCCTGAGGTTCGTGTCCGGACTAAGCGATGCTTGGATGGTTCTGCACGTTGCCGAGAGATGGCTCTGATATTCAAAGACTAAAAGGCGGTAAATTTAAATCTCGAACAAAATAATCGATATTTTAAAAAATCGATAATTTTAGCCTTTGAATATCAGCGCCATCTTCCGCGGGGATATGATCCCCGCGTATCCAACCCGGCCATCGGTAAGGTAGATTCCTGAGGTTCGTGTCCGGACTAAGCGATGTTTGGATGGTTCTGCACGTTGCCGAGAGATGGCTCTGATATTCAAAGGCAAAAAGGCGGTAAATTTGAATTCCGGTCCGAGGCATCCCTTGACTGATTCCCGGGGTGGGGTTCGTGTCCGTGCTAACCTTCGATCGATGGATTCCCCGTGGTTCGTGTCCGGGCTACACTCCCTCCCCTCGGGTACCATGAGGCCCGATATTGGGATGCCATGAAGCAGGATATTGGGATACTCACAGCCGGGATATCACGAGTCAGGATAATGTGATGCGTATGAATTCACTAACTTTCACAGTTAATATTCATTTATTTATTAATTCTCTGCTCACCCATACATCTATATCAACTGTTTTCCAAGTTTTTCGTCCCCAACGTGAATGATTAACAGTCAATAGTTAATAATTAATAATTAATAGTTAATAGACAATAGTTAATAGTTAAAGAGAGCGCAAATGATTCTTCTCTCGGCGAATCCTTGCATTCATCGCAGCTGATGGGCTAGCGCTCTCATCGCGAGATGGATATCCATATAAATTCTCCGACTTTTACAGTAAATATTCATATTATTTATGAGTTCTCTGCCCAACCATACATCTGTATCAACTGTTTCCGGAGTTTTTCGCTCCCAACGTACATTTTTAATGGTAAATAGTTAATAATTCATAGTTGATAATTAATAATTAATAGCGAATAGTTAATTATTAATTGTAAATAGTTTCACAGTGTAGATTTTACCATGGCATATATGTGCGATTAAAAGTATTTGTACCGCTATTGGAGCGCAAAAATGACTCCTCTCTCTCAGCGAATCCTTGCATTCATCGCAGTGGGTGGGCTCTCATCGTGAGCGTCATTATCAGGGAATCCCCGCATCCGTTGCAGTGGGCTAGCATTCTTATCGGGCAGTCCTCGCGTTCGTCGCCGAGGACTAAAGCCCTTAATGAGATAGGCGACTGACCGAGGGTGCAATTTGAATTGGGATATATCACAACTGCGATAATTCTGACACCTAGAGAGGATGCAATGGTACTCTAGGAGTTTATATTATACTTTACGCTCCTGAGTCAATATACAAGACAGTCAGCTCAGGCAGATAGCAATCGTGGAAATCTCTGACAACGCCGAACTCCTGACGTTTTTCGTCAAACCTTCAACGCCATGGAACTCTCTACCAGCGAAATACAAAACGATGAATTCATGACTAGAACGAAATTTTCATGGAATACGATGGAATTCAGGCGACACACTGTACGAAGCTGCTGGAACAGTAATTCGAGCTATCTTGAAACAAGCCCGACTCATCTACGTGAAGGGATTCGAGAAGAAGACGTGGTAAGGGCTATTCACGGATTCGTCGGCACATATTGTCGATATGGAAACTCTCGATTGTTCATCATTGCAGAAATTACCGAAAATATCAAGCAACCGAGAATGTTCTCATCATCCCCATGACTCAAAATATAATTGCGAACACAAACGTGAAATATTTAAGGAGCTGGTACATCAGGCATTGTGTAAACGCAGGATTTTTTAAATAAATAAAATCATTTTATCGAAAAATATATGTATGTTTTTAATTAATTAAACCATAGGAAATTGTTTTACATACATTCGGATTCAATCCAACTTATACATTTTTTTATCACACGTCATCTATAATGTTTTTTTACTTTATTGAATAATGTGCACTTATGGATTCAAACTCTTTTTTCATTGCCATCGTCGTTCGCGTAGAATCACGATCCCATAGTAGTCGCGATGGATTGATGGTTTGATAGCGTCAGATGCGTTTGAATTGTATGCTGTTGTATTTCCCACCGAAATAATTCATGTGGAGTTGATTTCTGTGGACAGCTTCTATCATCACCTCCAATGTTTCCTTATTCTCGTCGAACGCTTTCACGAATCTTGCAGGTAAGAATACGGCGAATTCGTTGCTGATGCCAGCCACGATGCTCTTCCCGAATTTTGTCTGGATCACTTTCAGGTTAGAGATTGGATAATCTGTCTGAACGGAAAGTTTAGCCAATTTTTTGTTGGCAAAAATTCCGCCATTATTCCCACCTTGTTGATACTTGCGATATCCATTTCGACTTATTGATGTACTTTTCAATGAATTTACGATGAACCTCAGATCCGACCTCATACGTATAAGATTTTTTCACTTCTTAAATATTTTTCAAAGTAGGAACAATCGTGCTTTAAGCTCACGTTGCCTGTCTTGCATGTCAACTGTTGCAGTTCAAGCGTACATCTTGATAATATATAGGCCTTACAAATTCTCAACTCCCACCAACTCTCAATTCCAGGACCCAATAGGATTTTTCACGCTTTCCTCCGCCCACACTTTGCGGCGACACATTTCACAATTCCGTACAGGGCCATCGATATGAGTCATGATGTGGGGTGTATTCAAATGTTCCATACAAGGCAGATATGACATAACTTCGGCGTCTGCACGAAGATTTTCGGGTAAACGATCATAAAACATATGAATTGATCGACTAAAATATTTTAAAAGCATAGGCTTCGTTATATTCTTAAGATCGCACCTTGATAATTCCCACGGATATTTGGCTCCGAGAACGCCATCGGGATATCCGTCCATGTTGACAGCAAGAACGCGACTAAGCGCATCGCAGTAAAAAATCCTATTGGGTCCTAGAATTGAGAGTTGGTGGGGGTTGGGAATTTGGAAGGCCTATATATATATATATATATATATATATATACTAGGGGGGCTTCGCCCCCCTGCGCGCTTCGCGCGCCAACCCCCCGTCTTGTGTTTGTGTCAGTGATTAGAGAAAAACATTCTGTAAAGATGTTTTGAAAAAAAATTGTTTATATTTGTGTTTATTGGGTTTGGGATATGAGTTTGGGTTGAGTTTGGGTTTGATTGAAATATCGATATACCGATATATCGATTACTGAAACGGTTCAATATATAGATATGTCGATTTCTGACACCGTTCAATATATGGATATATCGATTCTTGACACGGTTCGATATATCGAAATATCGATTTTTGACACATTTCGATATATTTATACTCGATTCGATACATCGATATATCAATTCATCAATTCTAGACACAATTCGGTATATCGATATATCAACTTATCGATTCGTGACATGATTCGACGTATCGATATATCAATTTATCGATTCTTGAAACGATTCTGTTTTAGGTTGAGTGAAGATTCGCCGCATTTGAATAAAAATTTTTTTTTTCGTTTTATCGAATTTATGATGAATTATTTCTGGTAAAAGTACTATTTCATTACAAATTCGATAAAAAGAAAAAAAAAAAATTTAATTCAAATGCGGCGAATCTTCCACTCAACCTGAAATTCTCCTCTTTTTACATACATTTTTTTTCTACCTGAACTAATTATTTCAGGTGTGGCCCGTTGGTAAATCAAAAAAATTTCATTATATATTCGATGAAAAGAAAAAAAAAAATGTTCAACTCAAATGCGGCAAATGTTCCACTCAACCTAAAATAATCATGTGTTCGGATAAAATTTTTTTTCTACCTAAACTAACTATTTCAGGTGTGCCCCGAAAAATTTTCATTATAAATTCGATGAAAAGGAAAAAAAAAATTTTAACTCAAATGTGGCGAATCTTCCACTCAACCTAAAATTCTCATCTTTTGACATAAATTTTTTTTCCTACCCAAACTAATTATTTCAGGTGTGGCCCGTTGGAAAATCAAAAAATGTTAATCATAAATTCGATGAAAACGAAAAAAAAAATTTTTAACTCAAATGCGGGGCGAATCTTCCACTCAACCTAAAATTCTCATATTTCGACATAAATTTTTTTTCACCCAAACTAATTATTTTAGGTGTGGCCCGTTGGAAAATCAAAAAATTTTCATTATAAATTCGATGAAAAGGGAAAAAAAAAATTTTAACTCAAATGCGGCGAATCTTCCACTCAACCTAAAATTCTCATCTTTTGGCATACATTTTTTTTCTACCTAAACTAACTATTTAAAGTGTGGCCTGTTGGAAAATCGAAAATTTTTCAATATAAATTCGATGAAAAGAAAAAAAAAAATTTCAACTCAAATCGGGGCGAATCTTCCACTCAACCTAAAATTCTTATCTTTTGACATAAATTTTTTTTCTACCCAAACTAATTATTTCAGGTGTGGCCCACTGGAAAATCAAAAAATTTTCATTATAAATTCGATAAAAATGAAAAAAAATCTTTTAATTCAATTGCGGCGAATCTTCCACTCAACCTAAAATTCTCATCTTTTGACATACATTTTTTTTCTACCTAAACTAACTTTTTTAGGTGTGGCCCGTTGGAAAATCGAATTTTTTTTTTTAAACACCCTAGTATATACATAACATGTATATACATGAAAGGAGATGGAATTTCTATTATATCAGACTTTCAGATGGGTCGAGTTGAAACGGAATTCCCGATATATCCGGTTTTTAAATCGGTCAAGTTGAGACGGAATTCCCCATACATTAGGTATTTAGATAAGTCGAATTGAGACGAAATTACCCATATATCACGGTCGATTTGAGATGGAATTTCCCATATATCAGGCTTTTAGAGAGGTCGAGTTGAGACGGAATTCCCCATATCCGGCTTTTAGAGAGGTAAAGTTGAGACGGAATTCCCTATAGATCAGGTTTTTAGATAAGTCGAGTTGAGACGGAATTCCCCATATATCAAGATTTCAGATAGGTCGATTTTAGACGGTACTTCCTATATATCAGGCTTTTAGATAGGCTGATTGCAGATGGAATTCCTCATATATCACGTTTTTAGGTAGGTTGATTTTAGACGGATTGATATATCGATTTATCAAAAAACAAAATTCGGCATAAATCAATATTCGATATATCGATATTTGATAAATCGACATTCGATATATCGACATTCGATATATCGACATTCGATATATCGATATTCGATATATCGATTCATATCGATTCATATCGATATATCAATACATATCGATATATCGATACATATCGATATATCGATACATATCGATATATCGATTCATATCGATATATCGATACATATCGATTCGATATATCGATACATATCGATTCGATATATCGATACATATCGATATATCGATTCATATCGATATATCGATTTATATCGATTCATATCGATATATCGATTCATATCGATATATCAAGTTGAGACAGAATCACCAGACAGAATTATCAGGCTTTTAGAAAGGTCGATCTAGACGGAATTCCCTATATATCAGGCTTTTGGAAAGGTCGATTTTAGACGGAATTTCCCATATATCAGGCTTTTAGAAAGGTTGATTTTAGACGGAATGCCCCATATATCAGGCTTTTATAAAGGTTGATTTTAGATGGAATGCCCCATATATCAGGCTTCTAGATGGTCGATTTTAGACGGAATTCCCCATATATCAGGGT
Source organism: Rhorus exstirpatorius (assembly GCA_963564615.1). Lineage (NCBI taxonomy): Eukaryota > Metazoa > Arthropoda > Insecta > Hymenoptera > Ichneumonidae > Rhorus > Rhorus exstirpatorius. Next base: position 521,895 of record OY751315.1, read on the forward strand.
TTCAGATAGGTCGATTTTAGACGGAATGCCCTATATATGAGGCTTTTAGATAGGTCGATTTTAGACGGAATGCCCCATACATTCTTGACACGGCGGCGGCGGCGGCGATATCTTTATATAATATAGAACGATATATATATATATATATATATATATATAATGGTGATAAATAAAATAAATATTACCTCGTTTTACATATGAACATTGTCTCTTTATTTATAAATCAACCTTATTTATCCAGCTATTGTGCGAATTGTCGAATCCCAACCACTTAACATATGCTCGATCTCCACGTTTCTTGAGCACTTTCTCCACGAGATAAACGTCGGGATACCGTGCTTTCAGAAGCTCCTCTTCATAGAAGCCTCCGGCGATGGTTTTATCCTGATAGTCCTTCAGCTTGTACGTCGTTGGCTTCGTTGGTAGTACTCGATTCACGGTGAAAATTTCAGTTGTCCAGTTGGGTGTGTAGCCTTTCTCGAAAACGTGTTTGTTCTTGCTAACTCGTACCTTGTCACCGATTTTGAACTTGGGTGCTCTTCGGCGTCGATTATCGCACGACAAACGTGGGATCAGCATGCTGGCCGCTGTGACTTCCCTCGGCTTCATCCTGATAGTTCGATGCTTGGTGTCGTTATAGGCTGCTACGAGAGCCGGCAAAATGTCGAGCCACTTGTAAGTACCACGCAGGCTGAATTTCTGCCACATCTTGTTCTTGAGTGTTCGATTGAAACGCTCGACGATAGATGCTTTGAGATTGCTATACGTTGAGTAGCGATTGATGCGGTATCGTTTCATGAGATCCTGGAAGCTCGCATTGTAGAATTCTTTACCATTGTCAGTCTGCAGATTCGTGGGTACTCGATCTTGACGAAGCACCGAATCCATGGCAATCATGACATCTTTACCAGTTTTTCGCTTCACAGGCACAGCCCAGGCAAACTTGGACAGCACGTCGATGATTGTGAGCAAGTATCGAACACCTGCGTTCTTTCGAGCGTAGGGTTGCATCTCGACAAGATCAGCTTGCCAGGTCTCATCGAGACCTCGCACGATGAACTTGCGACGTGGATAGTTGTGACGAGCGGGCTTATGCAGCTCTTCCACCAACCTCTGATGCTCCATCTTGTGTATCGACGATTGTAGTGTTATATACCAGTCTCTCGTTCAGTTGATCTTTTAGAATCTTTGCCTTCAGCTTATCGAAATCCTCTCTCTGTCGAGCTACGATGTGATAAACTTCAAGCAATTCCTGCTGAATCAGACGTTTTACAACACCCAGATTGACAGCTTCATGCGGCTCGTTTGAATCAGCAACGTTGCACAGCCTTTTATTATCGATATTGTAGTGGTTGTCTGGAGTAAGCTTGAATCCGAAGCTTGGAGGACCTTGTGCACCCTTAGCTCGATCTAGCTGTTGACCGAACACGTTGACGCTCATCGTTCGACTGAGCCTCCTCCCACTCGCATCCCCATTATTATTGAATAATTCCAGCCTCACGCAACTCTTCAATGATTGAGAGAATCTCGTTGATGTGACTTGGATTTCCAGCTGATCGTGAAGCGAGCAGCAGACGTAGTCGATCAATCAGCTCGTTAGGATCGTCCCAGTACACGTAATCCATTCGTGTATCTCTCCTAGCAATTTTATATCGAGACAATGCTTTACCGCTCTTTCGAGCTGGCGAAGCACCAATCAATGGTGCTATATAGTTTTTGAACTTGTTGGTGTTTTGTCTGTGAACGGCCTCGTCTGGACTGTAATGTTTCTTGTGTGCATTCGTCATTTGTATGATTCTTGCATAATTACTCTGATCTTCGGCACTTATAAGATCCGCATCGGGTTGTTTTCTGAAGAGCAGTTCGAGCAGGCCGATATTCGCTAGATATTTGCTATCACCAACATTCACGTACTCTTTATCAAAATTTATCGGTGAATCGCCAATCATCGATGTACCATCGAGCAGCTTGCGAACTCCGTAAGTCGTATCGAGATACTTTTTCCGATTTTTGTTGAGTAAGCGCAGATACTTGTCAACCGTAGAGTATATCTTTTCCCCCTCCTCCTCATCATCATCATCATCGTATGCAGTTTTAAATGAACCTTCCAACTCTTGACTGTTAACCTCCTCCTCCTCCTCCTCCTTCTTTGGATTTAAGTTCTTAATTTCATCCTTAATTTCACGCACGTTTGTGTCGGTAGCGCTAACGAGTCGTTCCAGCGGGTTAATGATCGGCTTGAAATTTTCATTGAGGGCTTTTTCCATACTCTGCTTGTTCGTTCTGAGAAGCACATATTTGCGTTTAATCGCATCCCGCAGCTTTTCCATCTGACAGAGAGTATTTTTTTCTCGACGAAACTCAGTCATCGTGCTATCGCTTCGGTTATCGATCACGTACTGGCAGTTTCTCGAGGTGTGTTCGCTATACTTATAGCAAAGCAGTCGAAACCCTTCCTGTATCTACCGCTATCGAGTCCTCTACGATCCTTGTCGATCACGAGAAATCCATGATTGTCATCGTTCCAACATGTTGAGCACAAACCCCTGAACTGCGAGTATGTCATATCCATATTCACATGATCGTCATAGATATGCTTGAGATTCACATCGTCTTGTCGAAATATCGCTAGCAGGTTAACGTTATCGCGCACCAGATGTTTCGGAATCTGAGCATACGACTGGCACAGGTAGAAGCAATCAACATTTTTATGCCTACCCATACAGTAGAAGGCTTTAACGTTGTCTTGCTTCTCGCAGGCTATATCGTCAAATATGATGATTGAGTTGGGATGAGCATCCTCGGGTGAGACAACTCGATCGTGTTCGCTGAAGGCAAGGTATTCGACACCCTGCACGGGGCTGATCAATTTCTCAAGAAACTCGTACTTTGGCTGATTCAGAGACTTGGAGTATACATAGACGTTTTCGAAACGTAGTCCATTGGGATGTGTGATGAGAGAGAGCAGTGCGTTCGTCTTGCCACAATTCGACGGACCGCAGAAGACTGCTCGAATACTGTCTGGCAGTAATTCACCATGTCGTTTGCAGTCTCTTTGACGCTGCTCGGTGAGAGTATCGAAATTCGCCACTGGCAGCTTGCGTGACTGCTCTCGGAAGTCCATAACGTACTGAACTCTAGAGTATAAATAAGAGCTCTTATATACCCAACAGTTTCATTCGTCGACTGACCAGCGTTATGGGCAGAGGTCTCCTGAACAGTCTCATTAACAAGCTGCCGGTCGAGCTTCATATACCGGGCTATCAGTACTGTGGACCAGGCACAAAACTAGCGAAACGCGTCGCTCGCGGCGACCCTGGTGTAAATCCTCTGGACGCAGCCTGCAAGGAGCACGATATCGCCTACTCGCACAATCGCGACAGCGTTGAAGCGCGCAACAAGGCTGATCGAGTGTTAGCTGAAAAAGCCTTGCAACGTGTCTTGACAAGGGACGCCGATGTGAGTGAGAAGGTTGCAGCTTACGCAATAGCAAACACCATGAAGCTAAAATCCAAACTCGGTATGGGGATGAAAAAGAAGAAGAAGCCTACGATCACGCTCTCAAGGATAGTGAGGGCTGCCTCGAAGTCAACCGGAAGCAACTCGCGTGAGATTATTCGCTCAGCGCTGAGTAAGGCTCGTGACGTTGTGAAGAGAGCCGGTGGACGGAGCAACGTGCGCATGCCGCGCGTACTATCAGTTCCTAATAAAGTCGGTGGATTCTTACCGTTCCTCATCCCCATGTTTGCTGGACTGAGCGCGACGGGGGCGCTGGCAGGTGGTGCTGCGGGTATAGTGAAAGCAGTAAATGATGCAAGTGCTGCCAAGCATCAGTTGGGGGAGAGTCAGCGACACAATAGAACCATTGAAGCTATCGCACTTGGTAAAGGTCTCTACCTGAAGCCGTACAAGAAAGGGTTCGGCTTACATCTACAAAACAAGCAAAAAAAAAAAAGTCCGATTGCCAGCTCGGGCACTAACGGATGTTGATCTACACAAGTATGCTCGAGAAATTCCATATTTTCGCGGTGTATTCATGAGAAACGCTTTACCTACGGGAGGACCTCATTACCGCGAATCAGCCATTATTAATCTCGATGATGCTGATGGAGCGGGGACACACTGGGTGGCCTATCGAAAAAATGCCAACGACGTCGGGTACTTTGATAGTTTTGGAGATCTTCAACCACCTCGGGATCTGATGGAATACCTCCGAGTCAAAAACATCAAGTACAATCACGTGAAATATCAGGATTACAATACGTACGAGTGCGGACATCTTTGCCTGAAATTCTTATATAAGAGCTTGTAGTGTGTGTATTTTAAACCATTCGAGCACGATCTGTCATGGGAGATTCATTGACTCTCAGCCTGTCTGACACATCCTCAGTACTTGAAGCACAATACTTCCCTCCCATCGAGCTTTCACCCAGCAAGAACTACGTTCTCGGACTGGTGGAGTTTCTATCATTCAACTCTATTCCCAATATCGATACGGGTAAAAACAAGTTTTACGTGGGTGATGAAGTGATTGTGCTACCGACTGGAAGTTATGAGATTGAAGACATTGACGTATATTTGCGGGAGGTTCTTGAACCAAAAGGTATTTCTCTCAGTCTCAAACCCAACAACAATACGCTGCGTAGTACACTGAAGTGCACTCACGTCGTTGATTTTCGACCGAAAGACTCCATCGCTCATCTCCTCGGTTTCGCTCAGCGCGAGCTATCGCGTAACACGACTCACAGCTCAGAATTGCCTGTATGTATTCTCAAGGTTAACGTACTGCGAGTCGAGTGTAATATCACTTCAGGAGCGTACATCAACGGGCGCAAGGTTCACATGATTCACGAATTCTTTCCGGCTGTACCATCAGGATATAAGATCATCGAAGTCCCGTCACAAGTCATTTACCTCCCGATCGTCGCCAAGGTCGTTGATCACGTGCAAGTACGCATAGTCGACCAGGATGGTGAGCTGGTGAATTTTCGAGGTGAAACGATTACAATCAGGCTGCATATCAAGGAAACGAAATAATGGGTATCGTCTTTGAGAAGAAGATTGGGCAAGGATATAAAAGAGATCCAGCATGTCATCTACCGAACAGTCGACAACGAGTGCCGAAGACGATAACACGTCGCAACATTCAGTTCCTGCGAAGTCTCGGACTCCAAGTTGGAAGGAAGTAACGTGTGTACTATTTTGCTGCTATGGAAGACGCTCTGCACGTACAGTCTCCCGTCGTCTTCGACGAATCCGTAACGCATTACGAGATTCATTCGCATCAACCATACACCGCGTCAGCGTACAATAACAGTGATGAGATACGTATATCCATTCAGCATCAGGACCTGTGCCTCTTGCCCTCACGAAGCTCACTGCATGTGTGCGGGAAATTGGTTAAAGCAAACGGGGGAAACGTCACATTAACGAAGCTCGTAAACAACGCTATCTTACATCTTTTCGAGGAGATTCGTTATGAGATCAATGCTATAGAGATCGATCGAAACAAGAATGTTGGATTGACATGTCTGATGAAGGGGTACGCGTCGTTTAGTCCGAGTCAGAGTGCAACAATTGAAAACGCAGGCTGGCTGAATATCGAAGAGACCAACCAACTGACCGATGATAGCGGGTACTTCGATGTATCCATACCCCTCGCGATGATTCTCGGCTTCGCCGAGGACTATCGAAAAATCGTTATTAATACAAAGCATGAGCTGATTCTCACGAGATCGAGAAACGATTTGAACGCCGCTGTGCAAACAGCTCTGGAAGATGGATCCTACGAGGATTTCAAGATTGAACTAGCCAGAATCGAGTGGATGATGCCCTACGTGACGCTAACGGCCAAGCGCAAGATACGCCTGCTCAGCCATATTGATAAGGACATCGTGATGCCGTTTCGATGCTGGGAGTTGTATGAGTATTCCACTCTCCCCAGCACAACAAAACACATTTGGACTGTAAAAACGTCCAATCAGCTTGAGAAACCGCGTTTCATCATTTTGGCCTTCCAGACCAATCGAAGAGGAGTAAAAAATGTAAACGCTAGCCGCTTCGATCACTGCAACATCACCAGCGTGAAATTGTTTCTCAACTCACAATGCTATCCGTACAGCAGTCTGAATCTCGATCTGACACGAAATCAGTATGCGCTCTTGTACGAGATGTATACCAACTTCCAGAATGTGTATTATGGCAGGAACTCGGAACCTCTGCTGACGAAGAAAGACTTTCTCACACATGCTCCGATTATCGTGATCGATTGCTCGAAACAGAACGACGCGCTTAAACTAGCTCCAGTCGATGTTCGCCTGGAACTGGAGACTAAAGTCAATTTCCCTGCTGGAACTACGGCCTACTGCATGATCTTACACGATCGAATGGTGGACTACAATCCCGTGAGTGGGGATGTAAGAAGACGCGCGTGAGACACCTCAAGACCTTGAAGTTACAGAGTGTCTACGATGCCTGAAACACTTTCCGAACGAATCACGTACCCCAATGCAATGAGAGTGTAAATAATGTATATGCAACTTCAAATAAAAACGATTTTTTCTCATACCGAGTTCATGGAGTTCGATTCTATCAATATGATCACACATTTATACCATATCCCAAATAAAATTTCCCGCTGATATTAAAAGGTTGAAATTTCGAATTTTTTTTAAATATTAATTTTTTTCCAGGAAACTTCTCATTTCTGTATCATTCAAATGTACCGCCTTTTGGCCTTTAAATATCAGAGCCATCTCTTCGTGACATGCAGAACCATTGAAGCATCGATTTACAATTAATAATTAACTATTCGCTATTAATTATTAATTATCAACTATGAATTATTAACTATTTACCATTAAAAATGTACGTTGGGAGCGAAAAACTCCGGAAACAGTTGATACAGATGTATGGTTGGGCAGAGAACTCATAAATAATATGAATATTTACTGTAAAAGTCGGAGAATTTATATGGATATCCATCTCGCGATGAGAGCGCTAGCCCATCAGCTGCGATGAATGCAAGGATTCGCCGAGAGAAGAACCATTTGCGCTCTCTTTAACTATTAACTATTGTCTATTAACTATTAATTATTAATTATTAACTATTGACTGTTAATCATTCACGTTGGGGACGAAAAACTTGGAAAACAGTTGATATAGATGTATGGGTGAGCAGAGAATTTATAAATAAACGAATATTAACTGTGAAAGTTGGTGAATTCATACACATCACATTATCCTGACTCGTGATATCCCGGCTGTGAGTATCCCAATATCCTGCTTCATGGCATCCCAATATCGGGCCTCATGGTACCCGAGGGGAGGGAGTGTAGCCCAGACACGAACCACGGGGAATCCATCGATCGAAGGTTAGCACGGACACGAACCCCACCCCGGGAATCAGTCAAGGGATGCCTCGGACCGGAATTCAAATTTACCGCCTTTTTGCCTTTGAATATCAGAGCCATCTCTTGGCAACGTGCAGAACCATCCAAACATCGCTTAGTCCGGACACGAACCTCAGGAATCTACCTTACCGATGGCCGGGTTGGATACGCGGGGATCATATCCCCGCGGAAGATGGCGCTGATATTCAAAGGCTAAAATTATCGATTTTTTAAAATATCGATTATTTTGTTCGAGATTTAAATTTACCACCTTTTAGTCTTTGAATATCAGAGCCATCTCTCGGCAACGTGCAGAACCATCCAAGCATCGCTTAGTCCCGACACGAACCTCAGGAATCTACCTTACCGATAGCCGGGTTGAATACGTAGGGTTCAAATCCCGCGATAGATGGCGCTGATATTCAAAGGCTGAACTTATCGATTTTTTGAAATATCGATTATTTTGTCGGGGATTCAAATTTGCCGCCTTTTAGCCTTTGAATATCAGCGCTATCTGTTGGCGACGTGCAGAACCATCCAAACATCGCTTAGTCCGGACAAGAACCTCAGGAATCTACCTTACCGATGGCTGAGTTGGATACGTAGGGTTCAAATCCCGCGATAGATGGCGCTGATATTCAAAGGCTAAACTTATCGATTTTTTAAAATATCGATTATTTTGTCGGGGATTCAAATTTGCCGCCTTTTAGCCTTTGAATATCAGCGCTATCTGTTGGCGACGTGCAGAACCATCAAAACATTGACGTTTGATTGATATTTGAGATTTTGTCCAGTTTTTCAATATCGGGCGTCATAAGACCCCCGCGGGTGGGGGTAGCAAAAATCTGTGACGGGTTAGCAGGGGAATCTAGCTTGCCGAGCGCACGTAATCCCGGGTTGGATACGTCGGAATCTTCCACGAAGTTATCGAGTATCTACCTTACCGACCGTGGGAAACCTGCATTATGACGCAGGAGTCTGCAGATATGTAGGGATCTTATCTCACAGATATCTACCTTACCGGCTGCAGATATGTAGGGATCTTATCCACAGATATCTACCTTACCGGCCGTTGGAAACGAGGGGGCCGGGGCGCAGGAATCTGCAGTTAGTCCGGACACGAACCGCAGAAATCTAGCTTGCCGACGGAATTAGGTAGAACAAGATGGCGGCATGAGGCGGATCTGGCCTAGCTCTACTACTATAAGAAAAAGAAGAACGCGAGTAACTTCGATCATTGTAATCTCGCCGATGTTAAACTATATTTGAATTCGCAATGCTATCCATATGGAAATTTGAACCTAAACATACAGCAAAACCAGTACGCCCTACTATACGAGATGTATGCAAACTTCCAGAATACTTATTACAACAGAGAAGCGGAGCCGTGGTTAAAAAAATCCGAGTTGCTCAAGTATGCCCCTTTAGTCGTCATCGACTGTTCAAAGCAGAACGATTCTCTCAAGTCAGGCCCCGTTGACATTCGTCTTGAATTTGAAGCAAGAAATAATATTCCTGCTAATACATCCGCGTATTGCTTGATTCTACACGATCGTATTGTTGAGTACAATCCAATAAGTGGCGGGGTAAAAAAATTAGTATAAAACCTTCAACGATGAACCGACTCTCTTCAGTCAGCACCATGGACTTTATCGTCGATATTCAAGGCTTCAGGAGACCCATAAACGAATTTGTGCTAAAAGAAATAGCATTTGTAGAAATCTCTGACAACGCCGAACTCCTGACTTTTTTCTTCAAACCTCCAACGCCACGGAACTCTCTACCAGCGAAGTACAAACCGATGAATTAATGGCTGGAACGAAATTTTCATGGAATACGATGGAATTTTGGCGACACGCCGTACGAAGCTGCTGGAACAACAATTCGAGCTATCTTGAAACAAGCCCGAACCATATATGTGAAGGGATTAGAGAAGAGGACGTGGTTAGCGCAATTCACGGATTCGTCGGCACATATTGTCGATATGGAAACTCTCGATTGTCCATCATTGCAGAAATTATCGAAAATATCAAACAACAGAGGATGTTCTCATCATCCCCATGACTCAAAATATAATTGTGCCAACGCAAAAGTGAAATCTTTAAGGAGCTGGTACATTAGGAATTGTGTAAACGCAGGATTTTTGAAATAAATAAAAATATTTTATCGAAAAATATATGTGTGTTTTTTATTGAAATAAACCATAGGAAATTGTTTTACATATTTGGCTTCAATCCCACTCATACATTTCGCACCACACGTCATCTATAATGTTTTTTTTTTTTTTTTTTTACTTTTTCAACCGTGCGCACTTATGGATTCAAACACTTTTTTCAGTGCCACCATCGTTCGCGTAGAGTCACGACTCCATAGTAGACGCGATGGATTGATGGTTTTGTGGCGTCAGATGCGTTTGATCTCTACGCTGTTATATTTCCCACCGAAGTAGTTCATGCAGAGTTGATTTGTATGCGCAGCGCCAATCATCTCTTTGAATATTTCTTTGTTCTCATCGAACGCTTTCACGAATCTTGCAGGCAGGAATACAGAGAATTCGTTGGTGATATCCGCCACGATCCTCCTCCCGAATTTCGTTTCGACTATTCTCAGGTCGAAGATCGGATGATCTGTCTGAACGGAGAGTTCAGCCAATTTTTTTGTTGGCAAAAATTCCGCCATTATTCCCACCTTGTTGATACTTGTGAAATCCATTTCAACTTATTGATGTATTTTTTAATCTGTTTGTGATGAATCCCAGATCCTCTCTCCAACGTATAAGATTTTTCACTTCCTCAATATTTTCCAAAAGCAGGAGCAATCGTTCTTTCAGCTCACGTCGCTTGTCTTTCATGTAAACTGCTGCAGTTCAGGCGTGCATCTTGAGCTTATATAGGTCTTCCGAATTCTCAACCCCCACCAACCCTCAAAACTAGGACCCCAATAGGATTTTTCTCCACCTACACTTTGGAGCGACACATTTCGCAATTCCGTACAGAGGCTGCAGGGCCATCTATATGAGTCATGATGTGTGGCGCATTCCAATGCTCCATACAAGGCAGATATGACATAATTTCACTGTCGGCACGAAGATTTTCAGGTAAACGATCATAAAGCATGTGAATTGATCGACTAAAGAATTTTAAAAGCACAGGCTTCGTTATATTCTTAAGATCGTCACTTGATAATTCCCACGGATATTTGGCTCCGAGAACGCCATCAGGATATCCATCCATGTTGATAGCAAGAACGCGACTAAGCACGTCATAGCGACATTCCATGAACATCAATGCCTCATTTTCCAACGGTTTGTCAAAATCTCTGGCGTCATAGTCGGCACTTTGGACGTATATCCACCACTGTGCAGGCTCAAGCGTGTTCAGACATGCAATATAGCATCATCCGCTCTCGAAGGCTCGAGGGTTCGAAACACGTTGAAACACGTCGATCACGCATATTTAATCAGTATTGCATTTTCCGTCAAATTTTTTCTTCATCAATACAGATTCAATCAGTTTACCGCATTTTTCAATTCTTAATCTAAATCGCTCACGATCACGTGCTACTTCTTCCCACCGGCCAGGGCGAGCGGCTCTGTACGCATAATCCCATGCATACATTACATGAATTTTAGCTCGAGTATCGAATCGAACGTGCTTTTCCATATTTTAAATCTGTTCTTCATCCCAATTTCATCGCGGTTGGACAAAGGATCCAGCGCGACACCCTGCGCTATTCACGCACCAGTCAGTGATGGGGAAACGCTTATATACATGCAGCCTGAAGAATAGCTGTAAGGGACACTTGATCGTTTTTCTTTCAGGTATCAAGGAGCAGCCATGCCATATCATAGGCGCCTCTAAGATTTTATGACCTCATGATTGAACCTTTTCGAGACTGCGGTCGGACACTTAGCACGTGACCAGCAGTGATTTATGGCAGGTAATGAGAGCGCAACAGGCAGACGCGCCAGTTAAGTGACATTCCAATGCCATCGTAAGATTACGCAAAGCGCGCTCTGCCGATAGAATTCACGGAATTCCGATGCTATCTTAAAAGATAAAGTGAAAATGATGCACTGAGATTAACGTGTCTCGACAAGCATATATCCCTCTTTTGCGCTTACAAGGGTAGCACTGCAGGGGGAAGCGTCGCGGTGGGCTTTTATGACCTCACCATTCGGCCTCTTCCAGGCTGCAGTCGGACACCTAGCACGTGACCAGCAGTGATTTATGACAGGAAATGAGGAGGCGACAGACAGACGCGCCAGTTGAGTAGCATTCTAATGCCTTTGTAAATATTACGTAAAGTGCACTGAGATTAACGTGTCTCGACAAGCATATCCCCTCTCTTAAATTTACGAGGGTAGCTCTGCGGGGGTAGCGTCGTGGGCGGTTGAAAAATCTAACGCTCTAGTCCGCTATTTACTTGTTAGAGATAACAACATTCCAATGCCAAGACAAGCTGCACTGCAGCTGCCAGATATACAGAATAGCTGCATTCTAATACCACTCTCAAAACTAGCCCCCCACCCCACCCTACAGAGACGCCAGTCTAACTGATAATCATCAATCAAATGTCGCGATGAAATAAGGCACCCCGCCGCTGCCAGAGATAGCGGCATTCCAATACCTCCCTCAAAGCTAGCCCCCCCCCCCCCCCCGCCCCCAAGTCTCGACCAATAAGAGATTAGGTGCCCTCCAGTTGATAGAGACCCCCCCCCCCCTCTCCGATCGGCTCCGTGCATTCCAGCTCATCGAGATAGCCCTCCCGGGTTTGTGTCTCGGCTAAGTGGTTCATGTCTGAGCTAAAAAATGTCGGTAAATGTCGGGGTAGGGATCTTGGGTTAGAACTCTCCTTGTTACACTACTCATAGATAGAATTTTCAATTGTTGTAACAAATGTAGAATTTGAATAACTGGTTAATAAATATGAGAATTTTGAGTAGTTTGGATACGCTAAAATAATTTCCTTTCGTATAATTATTGGAAAGAATTAATTATAATCCAAAAGAAATAGCATGACATACACCATTGCATCCGAACCTCCGCATGGTAAATAGTTATAAAGAAATAGGAATGAATAGAATGAGAGGAAAGATCGAACGAAATCCAGAGCGAGAAAGATACAGAGAAACAGAGGAGAAGTTGTCACCGAACGAGAGTACGAATGGGAAAAGACGAATGGATGTGTATGTATGTGTGTGTGACATCGAGAGCCTATGACGGGTCAACGCGTGGCCCGTAGGAGAAGTCAAATGCAAGCATGGAGGGATGAGAAGGAGAGAGTGACCAGAATAAAGAAGAGGGGTTTACTCCTCCACTGTGTGGTACCTCCAAAACGAGGGATAGAGTGAGTGAGAAAGTAAATACGAAATATGTAAGTATGAGAGAGACAGAATGAGCGTCTTCATGAAAAGACGGCGTATGTATGAGAAAATTCGTTTTCTGATTATTAGGTTATAATGAAATAATTATTATAAAGGAATGCAGGAATGAATATTATATTATAAGGATGAATTCGTGTTAATCGTAAGTATAAATTTTCGATTATATAGATTCCAGGGGGTCATCGGGGATGCGAGGTGGAGGCGTCGGAGGAGCCTGGAGCGTCTAAGGCGTCTAAGGGCGTACCTCCCCACCGCCGAAACTAAGCCATCCTAGAGGACCCTATATAAGACCGGGTAATGAGCCCGCGGGTTGTTCGTTAGAATCGGGAGAAATCTTAAGTAGGCGGATTGTTCGTCAGAGTCGGAAGAAAAATTTTAAGTAACGAATCGCTGGCAGTCGGAGGCCAGAGTAGATCTTAGTTTTAAGTCGCGGTATGTCAGAACGGTCAGAAAATCCGGAGAAATTCTTACGCGAAAATCGCTGTCCGTCGGGTCAGATTATTATCATTTAGCCTCATTTTCATTTTTTTAGAATTTTTCTCTTGTCTCCGGAATACCGTTTGTAGAGTATCAAGACCATAGACTTGTTTTGTCTTTTGTTTTCCTTCCAAATAAAATTATTGAATCAGTGGAGATTTATAGTATTGAACTTTTTCTTTTTCACCGCTTATTTTTCGTCCCATTTTTCCACGGTTTTCTTTCATCTTCGTCGCGAAATACCACTATCAGCTACGTCGGATTATTCCAATTGGCATCCATCTGTTTGTCGTCATATTCGTCTCTCATTGTCATCGGTGCATCATTTCGTCTGCTATTACCATTGTCTGTGTCAATCATCACCGTCGATTTACCTTTGTACCCGTTTCAATCATCAAAGTAGTAAGTATTTTAAAATGTTTTCTCGCATGTGTCAGTATATTTTCGTTCGTGTTGCGCGGTGTCTCCGACCCCGGTCGACACCCTATGACGGCTCGAGTCCCGTAACCGAAACTACCGGGTTACTCACCGTTGAAGGTCTATGAAATATTTTCGTCGTTGTTTTCCCTTTTCGCGTTATTTTGTCGTTTTAGATTCAGATTTTTGGTGTTAAATTCAGTTTTATGGAGTTCAGATTCTTGTGTTAAATTCAGTTTTGTGGAGATTGAGATTTTTTGTGTTTTATGGAAATTCAGATTTTTGTGTTAAATTCAGTTTTGTGAAGAGTTATATCAATTTAACTTCAGTTTTGCGAAAAATGCCTGACCAAAATTATTTTCTCAATTTTATCTTCCTCATGCTTAAGTTCAATTCTTTGTCCAATTTATTTCGCGTCGTTTAAAATTATTTTTTATTTTTTTTTTGTTTGTGCAATTCGATTATTTCAATGTTCCGAGTAAATCACTCCGAAAAACCTGTTCGTGTTTCAATCAATTGTAGGATTATTTTTCGTGTGAATTTATTTTCTCCTAGGAAGTGCTCATATTTGTAAATTCAGTGAAATATCTGCGAGTTGAATTCATTTGAGTCATTCACGTTTTGTTCCGGAAAATAATGGATCGATAGTGTTTTTTTTTTTGTGTTTATCACTTGATATTCATTTCTAATATAAATTTTATGCATCATCCGTGGTTAAAATCATTTTTTGGAGATTTTTAAATTTCTTTGAGTAATTAAAATTTAATCGAGTCGTGGTTGAGTAAATTCTGTGTTGCTTTTTGTTTTTGTGAGGGTTGTCAATCGACCATGGACCTTTTCCAATTATAGCGCTTTCCACTGGGGAACTCAGTGCAGATTTTTACATGCGAGTGAGTGAGACAAAGATGCACTGAGTACATATGTGTCTCACTTACTCTCATCCGAAAAACTTGAGTCGGTGCGCACTCGGTGCACCAGTGGAAAGCGCTATTAAAGATAGCTATCGTTCTAGTAGCGGTCATTTTAATACTCGCGATAATTTCGTTTGTCCTTGTAGTTTGCGCGGCTAAACCCCAGGAGGCTTATCTTGAGGATGGCCCTGTAGTTAGATTTCTCCCGCGTCAGTGAAAGTTTAGTCCCGTTTTTATCAGAATTTATTTAATGCGATCATGCAATTTTTGTCCCTTTATATTACAAGTTTCTTTGTCCGATTTTGCCGAATTACAATTTATTAGTCTTTTCCGATGTATCTCGCGAAAATTTAAGAGTTTTGTTCGTGAGATTTTTATTTTAATTTGCCATTGTTACCAAATTATGCACTCTCCGCCCATCCTGAGCAAATTTCCGCAAGGTTAGGCTCGAAACAGGGCAATAACCTGGCCAATTCCGATTTTATCTCGAATAACGTGTGTTAAAGGGAAAGCCGCGCTTTTCTTGGCCGAGATAAAAAAAATCGAGGGTCAGGACGTAACACATGCTTGTTTCATTTCCTATGATTGGATAATGAGTAGCTCGATCCCGAGATTCACATTTAAACACTTTAGAAGGTGAAACAAATGGCAAGTATAGCTCGAAAAATTATAAAATAATTTCAGAAACCAGATGAACCCGAAGTCCATGTTTGTTTCATTTCCTATGATTGGATAATGAGTAGCTTGATCCCGAGATTTACATTTGAACACTTTAGGAGGTGACACAAATGGCGAGTATAGCTCGAAAAATTATAAAATAATTTCAGAAATCCGATGGACCCGAAGTCCATGCTTGTTTCATTTCCTATGATCGGATAATGAGCAGCTCGACCCCAAAATTCTCATTTAAACACTTTGAGAGGTGGAACAAATGATGAGTATAGCACAAAAAGTTAAAAAATAATATCAGGGATCAGATGGACCCGAAGTCCATGCTTGTTTCATTTCTTATGTCCGCATAATAAGCAGCTCGATCTCGAGATTTACATTTGGACACCTCACGAGGTGAAACAAATGGCGAGTATGCAACGAAAAATTATAAAATAAATTCAGAAATCAGATGGATCCGAAGTCCATGCTTGATTCATTTCCTATGATCGGATAATGAGCAGCTCGATCCGAAGATTCTCATTTAAACACTTTAAGAGGTGAAACAAATGATGTGTATAGGACGAAAAATTAAAAAATAATATCAGGGATCAGATGGACCCGAAGTCCATGCTTGTTTCATTTCCTATGATCGGATGATGAGCAGCTCGATCTCGAGATTCACATTTGGACACTTTAAGAGGTGAAACAAATGGCGAGAATAGCACGAAAAATTATAAAATAATGTCAGGGATCAGATGGACCCGAAGTCCATGCTTGTTACATTTCCTATGATTGGATAATGAGTAGCTCGATCTGGAGATTCACATTTGGACACTTCAAGAGGTGAAACAAATGGCGAGTATAGCACAAACAATTATACAATAATTTCAGAAATCAGATGGACTCGAAGTGCATGCTTGTTTCATTTCCTATGTCCGCATAATAAGCAGCTCGATCTCGAGATTCACATTTGGACACTTTAAGAGGTGAAAGAAATGGCGAGAATAGCACGAAAAATTATAAAATAATGTCAGGGATCAGATGGTCCCGAAGTCCACTCTTGTTCCATTTTCCATGTCCGCATAATAAGCAGCTCGATCTCGAGATTCAAATTTGGACACCTCACGCGGTGAAACAAATGGCGAGTATGCAACGAAAAATTATAAAATAAATTCAGAAATCAGATGAATCCGAAGTCCATGCTTGTTTTATTTCCTCTGATCGGATAATGAGCAGCTCGATCTCGAGATTCACATTTGGACACTTTAAGAGGTGAAACAAATAACGAGAATAGCACGAAAAATTATAAAATAATGTCAGGGATCAGATGGACCCGAAGTCCATGCTTGTTCCATTTCCCATGTCCGCATAATAAGCAGCTCGATCTCGAGATTTAAATTTGGACACCTCACGAGGTGAAACAAATAGCGAGTATGCAACGGAAAATTATAAAATAAATTCAGAAATCAGATGGATCCGAAGTCCATGCTTGTTTCATTTCCTATGATCGGATAATGAGCAGCTCTATCTCGAGATTCACATTTGGACACTTCAAGAGGTGAAACAAATGGCGAGTATAGCACAAAAAATTATAAAATAATTTCAGAAACCAGATGGACCCGAAGTCCATGTTTGTTTCATTTCCTATGATTGGATAATGAGTAGCTTGATCCCGAGATTCACATTTGAACAATTTAGGAGGTGACACAATAGGCGAGTATAGCTCGAAAAATTATAAAATAATTTCAGAAATCCGATGGACCCGAAGTCCATGCTTGTTTCATTTCCTATGATCGGATAATGAGCAGCTCGATCCCAAAATTCTCATTTAAACACTTTGAGAGGTGGAACAAATGATGAGTATAGCACAAAAAGTTAAAAAATAATATCAGGGATCAGATGGACCCGAAGTCCATGCTTGTTTCATTTCTTATGTCCGCATAATAAGCAGCTCGATCTCGAGATTTACATTTGGACACCTCACGAGGTGAAACAAATAGCAAGTATGTAACGGAAAATTATAAAATAAATTCAGGAATCAGATGGATCCGAAGTCCATGCTTGTTTCATTTCCTATGATCGGATAATAAGCAGCTCGATCTCGAGATTCACATTTGGACACTTTCAGAGGTGAAACAAATGGCGAGAATAGCACGAAAAATTATAAAATAATGTGAGGGATCAGATGGACCCGAAGTTCATGCTGGTTCCATTTCCCATGTCCGCATAATAAGCAGCTCGATCTCGAGATTCACATTTGGACACCTCACGAGGTGAAACAAATGGCGAGTATGCAACGAAAAATTATAAAATAAATTCAGAAATCAGATGGATCCGAAGTCCATGCTTGTTTCATTTCCTATGATCGGCTAATGAGCAGCTCGATCTCGAGATTCACATTTGGACACTTCAAGAGGTGAAACAAATGGCGAGTATAGCACAAAAAATTATAAAATAATTTTAGAAATCAGATGGACCCGAAGTCCATGTTTGTTTCATTTCCTATGGTTGGATAATGAGTAGCTCAACCCGAGATTCACATTGAAACACTTTAGGAGGTGAAACAAATGGCAAGTATAGCTCGAAAAATTATAAAATAATTTCAGAAACCAGATGGGCCCGAAGTCCATGTTTGTTTCATTTCCTATGGTTGAAAAATGGGTAGCTTGATCCCGAGATTCACATTTGAAAACTTTAGGAGGTAAAACAAATGGCAAGTATAGCTCGAAGAATTATAAAATAATTTCAGAAATCAGATGGACCCAAAGTCCATGCTTGTTTCATTTCCTATGATCGGATAATGAGCAGCTCAATCTCGAGATTCACATTTGGACACTTTAAGAGGTGAAACAAATGGCGAGCATAGCACGAAAAATTATAGAATAATGTCAGGGATCAGATGGACCCGAAGCCCATGCTTTATAATTTTTCGAGCTATACTCGCCATTTGTTTCACCTCCTAAAGTGTTCAAATGTGAATCTCGGGATCGAGCTACTCATTATCCAATCATAGGAAATGAAACAAACATGGACTTCGGGCCCATCTGGTTTCTGAAATTGTTTTATAATTTTTCGAGCTATACTTGCCATTTGTTTCACCTCCTAAAGTGTTTAAATGTGAATCTCGGGATCGAGCTACTCATTATCCAATCATAGGAAATGAAACAAGCATGGACTTCGGGTCCATCGGATTTCTGAAATTATTTTATAATTTTTTGTGCTATACTCGCCATTTGTTTCACCTCTTGAAGTGTCCAAATGTGAATCTCGAGATCGAGCTACTCATTATCCAATCATAGGAAATGACACAAGCATGGACCTCGGGTCCATCTGATCCCTGACATTATTTTATAATTTTTCGTGCTATTCTCGCCATTTGTTTCACCTCTTAAAGTGTCCAAATGTGAATCTCGAGATCGAGCGGCTCATTATCCGATCATAGAAAATGAAACAAGCATGGACTTCGGGTCCATCTGATTTCTGAAATTATTTTATAATTTTTCGAGCTATACTCGCTATTTGTTTCACCTCCGAACGTGTTTAAATGTGAATCTCGGGATCGAGCTACTCATTATCCAATCATAGGAAATGAAACAAACATGGACTTCGGGCCCATCTGGTTTCTGAAATTATTTTATAATTTTTCGCGCAATACTTGCCATTTGTTTCACCTCCGAAACTGTTTAAATGTGAATCTCGGGATCGAGCTACTCATTATTCAATCATAGGAAATGAAACAAGCATGGACTTCGGGTCCATCTGGTTTCTGAAATTATTTTATAATTTTTTGTGCTATACTCGCCATTTGTATCACCTCTTGAAGTGTCCAAATGTGAATCTCGAGATCGAGCTGCTCATTATCCGATCATAGGAAATGAAACAAGCATGGACTTCGGAACCATCTGATTTCTGAATTTATTTTATAATTTTTCGTTGCATATTCGCCATTTGTTTCACCTCGTGAGGTGTTCAAATTTGAATCTCGAGATCGAGCTGCTTATTATGCGGACATGGGAAATGGAACAAGTATGGACTTCGGGTCCATCTGATCCCTGACATTATTTTATAATTTTTCGTGCTATTCTCGCTATTTGTTTCACCTCTTAAAGTGTCCAAATGTGAATCTCGAGATCGAGCTGCTTATTATGCGAACATAGGAAATGAAACAAGAATGGACTTCGGGTCCATCTGATTTCTGAAATTATTGTATAATTTTTTGTGCTATACTCGCCATTCGTTTCACCTCTTGAAGTGTCCAAGTGTGAATCTCGAGATCGAGCGACTCATTATCCAATCATAGGAAATGAAACAAGCATGGACCTCGGGTCCATCTGATCCCTGACATTATTTTATAATTTTTCGTGCTATTCTCGCCATTTGTTTCACCTCTTAAAGTGTCCAAATGTGAATCTCGAGATCGAGCTGCTCATTATCCGATCATAGGAAATGAAACAAGCATGGACTTCGGGTCCATCTGATCCCTGATATTATTTTTCAATTTTTCGTGTTATACTCATCATTTGTTTCACCTCTCAAAGTGTTTAAATGAGAATCTTGGGATCGAGCTGCTCATTATCCGATCATAGGAAATGAAACAAGCATGGACTTCGGGTCCATCGGATTTCTGGATTTATTTTATAATTTTTCGTTGCATACTCGCCATTTGTTTCACCTCGTGAGGTGTCCAAATGTGAATCTCGAGATCGAGCTGCTCATTATGCGGACATGGGAAATGGAACCAGCATGAACTTCGGGTCTATCTGATCCCTCACATTATTTTATAATTTTTCGTGCTATTCTCGCCATTTGTTTCGCCTCTTAAAGTGTCCAATTGTGAATCTCGAGATCGAGCTGCTTATTATCCGATCATAGGAAATGAAACAAGCATGGACTTCGGATCCATCTGATTCCTGAATTTATTTTATAATTTTCCGTTACATACTTGCTATTTGTTTCACCTCGTGAGGTGTCCAAATGTAAATCTCGAGATCGAGCTGCTTATTATGCGGACATAAGAAATGAAACAAGCATGGACTTCGGGTCCATCTGATCCCTGATATTATTTTTTAACTTTTTGTGCTATACTCATCATTTGTTCCACCTCTCAAAGTGTTTAAATGAGAATTTTGGGATCGAGCTGCTCATTATCCGATCATAGGAAATGAAACAAGCATGGACTTCGGGTCCATCGGATTTCTAAAATTATTTTATAATTTTTCGAGCTATACTCGCCATTTTTGTCACCTCCTAAAGTGTTCAAATGTAAATCTCGGGATCAAGCTACTCATTATCCAATCATAGGAAATGAAACAAACATGGACTTCGGGCCCATCTGCTTCCTGAAATTATTTTATAATTTTTCGAGCTATACTTGCCATTTGTTTCACCTCCTAAAGTTTTCAAATGTGAATCTCGGGATCAAGCTACCCATTATCCAATCATAGGAAATGAAACAAACATGGACTTCGGGCCCATCTGGTTTCTGACATTATTTTATAATTTTTCGAGCTATACTTGCCATTTGTTTCACCTCCTAAAGTGTTTCAATGTGAATCTCGGGATTGAGCTACTCATTATCCAATCATAGGAAATGAAACAAACATGGACTTCGGGTCCATCTGATTTCTGAAATTATTTTATAATTTTTTGTGCTATACTCGCCATTTGTTTCACCTCTTGAAGTGTCCAAATGTGAATCTCGAGATCGAGCTACCCATTATCCAATCATAGGAAATGACACAAGCATGGACTTCGGGTCCATCCGATCCATGACATCATTTTATAATTTTTCGTGCTATTCTCGCCATTTGTTTCACCTCTCAAAGTGTCCAAATGTGAATCTCGAGATTGAGCTGCTCATTATCCGATCATAGGAAATGAAACAAGCATGGACTTCGGGTCCATCTGGTTCATGAACAACGAGTGCTCGCGAAAACCACTGGCAGATGAAATCAAACATTACGAGGGCATCGTAAGTCTAGGAATATGCAGCAGAATGGAATCGTGCAATTGGAAATGTTGACTTCATCTGCCACAGTGCGCAATGCAGGGGATTCGATCGTATTTCGCGTTACTTGTAGCCATACAAGTACATGAGCGCTCGAAATTATCGCTGGAGATTAAATCAGTTGCGATAGCAGGACCAATAATATTTCACCATAAAACAAGACCATACCATCCAACAAACAACACGAATCCCATTTCTTGCAGGGGGATTTTCGATTTTTAAAACGATTTTCGATTCATCCCATGCTTGGAGTAAAAGATAGTTTTCCCATACTTGGAAAACTTTTCCCGTACATGGGAAAAAAACATTTTTCCCGAGTGGGAAATTTTTCCAATACTTGGGGAAAAATATGTTTCCCGAGTATGGGAAAGAATTGGCGTGAGATTTGAAAGTGTTTTCGAGCATCTCGCTAGCAAAAAGTTTGCTACGAGTTAGTAAGGTCGTTAAAAAAAATATTTCGTGGATGATTTTCAAATTTGGAGCAAAATATATTTTTTCCATACTTGGGAAATTTTTTCCATACTTGGGAAAAAAAATTTCCCTTACTTGGGAAAAATAATTTTTTTTCACGTATGGCAAACAATCCCAAGTAAGTGGAAAAAAATTGTCCTGAGATTTACAAGTATTTTCGAGCATCTGGCTAGCAAAAGTTATGCTACGAGTTGATAAGGTCTTTTCAAAAAATGTTTCGGGGATGATGTCTGAATTTGTTGTAATCTATAATTTCCCCATACTCGGAAAATTTTCCTCGACCTTGGGAAATTTTTTCCATACAGGGAAATAATATTTTTCTCACGTAGGAAATTTTGGAGTAAAATATAATTTTTCCATACTTGGGAAATTTTTCATACATGGGAAAAAATATTTTTCCCAATTGGGAAATGTTTACCATACTTGGGAAAAAATATTTTTCCCAACTATGGGACAAAAATTGGCCTGAGATTTCAAAGTATTTTCGTGGATCTGTCTGTTAAAAATTAGGCTACGAGTTAAAAGGTCGTTTCAAAAAATAATTCCGGGACGATTTTCAAATTTGGAGTAAAATATCATTTTCCCATACTTGAGAAATTTTTCCCATACCTGGGAAAAAATATTTCCCATACTTGGGTAATTTGTCTCATACTTGGGAAAATACATTTTTTCCACGCATGGGAAAAAATTCCAAGTATGTGGAACAAAAATTGGGTTGAGATTTAAAAGTATTTCCGAGCATCTGACCAGCAGAAAGTATGCTACGAATTGAAAAGGTCGTTTCAAAAATGATTCGGGGACGATTTCCAAATTTGGAGTAAACTTTAATTTTCCCATACTTGGAAAAAATATTGCCCATAGTTGGGAAATTTTTCCATACGAGGGAAAAATTATTATGTAATTAAATATTTAATTAATCTTCTGAACCGGAATCATAACCCGCCTGTACAATGAGTTTTTTTTTTAATAATTCGAGACTATCCTGGACAGATTTGCCGTTTAGAATTTCGCGAAAAAATGTTTCCGGCGACTGCCTAGAGAAGATGCAATTTTTTTCAGTTCTCCGCCTTTTTATTATTTTTGGTCCTGTAATAAAAGGATTTTGTCGAAATTTTTTTTTTTAAATACCAACACTTGAAAAAGCCACCATCATAAATAATTAGCATATTTTTTTTATCAATTTTTACTCATCATTGCGAAAAAATAATTTTCCAGCTCATTATCGTCATTTGTTTTTATTCTCATAAGCTGGGCCATCGCGACAAGCATGAACATTGCCGCACACCTAGAGTTTATTTGTTTCTCTCTCGTGCGTCCGTGTGGTGTTCAACGGTGTGGGTGTGCGAGCGTTTTGTTTCACGAACCCCGCTTCTACCGACGCCGTCCCCTCCACTATCTCAACTTTTTTAAATTTCTCTTCGATCGAGCGCTCATTGGTCGACGTTGGTCTACCTTGGTCGATTTTAAATCGCTAATAACTCCACCAAATTTGATTTCACAAAATTTTCGAAAAGGACTTTTCTGCTCCGTTTTCGACGCCCGACACGGTCCTTATAATGTGATCAGTAGGTTAGTATACACCCTGTATGTATTGTAACGGGACAGACTATAGGCAGTCTACCGTTACAATATAGCATATTTCGTCATCCATTGTTTATATCCATGTTTGATCAATTTCACGATTCCCCGAAATCCCAAAATAGAATCTATCCTTCCGACAAGCCCATGACGTAACCCCAGTGTCGTGTGCAAAAGCTCTAGCCAGTGCAGCCAGATCGCGCGTAAAACTTACCCCCTCTCTAGTCTCTTACGCGCCCATTACACAATCATAGTAGCGCGTGTACGTGTGAGCGAACGACCATCGGGTATCTTCGGAAGAACCGAGCGACGATCGGGTATCTTCGAAAGAGCCGAGCGCCGTCGAAGTTACTCACGCCCGTACCTATGCCAAATAAATTGTAATCCATGAAAGCAAGCGGAAATATATTTCGGTCCGACTGGGCGCGGAAATATATTTATATTCATATTATTATATATGTAAGAAATACGATGTATTCTTCTTAATTGTATTTATATGGTTGAATGTATGTAGTTGTAGTTGTATATATAAATTATAATTGCCGTGCGATAGTAGGAGATGTGAGGGCGCTGTAGCTGCGTAGACTAAGAGTAGGAGTGGGAGAGCGGAATAGACATGCGTGTGGGAATGAGAGAAAGGACAGAAGCGAGAATGGAACGGTGAAGTGAAGACGTACAAAGTGTATAATAATAAGCTGTAAATGTCGTTTCTCTAATATTCCAGGTAAGGTGAATGGATATAATGTATCTAGAGGATATAAGTGTACAATTTATAATTTATAAATTAATTAATAAAAAACCTCTAATATTCCAGAAACTCATCCCAGCTTATTTAAAAATAAATTACACATTATAAAACGACATTTTTGCTGACGAAGAACATGTCGAAGCTACGGTTTGAATTTACGGTCAAACCTTCGACTGAGGACGCAAAATCAAGTATAATTGCGGTAACATCGATCACTACACCAGAGGATAGCTGTTTTCGAGTCCCGGACCAGCTTCAACCAATGAAGCATCATGCCAAACTCACAGACACAACGGGTTTCCAGAAAATAAAATCAACACTACAGAGAAGAGGACAAACAAGAAGAGTATGGATTACGCTGTCCGATGAGGCGTTACGGCAGTACCAAGACGAAGACGGGAATATTATATGCGACCAATACTTGCTGGAAGAAATTTCGTCAACACAAGAGCCGACGCCCACAACAAACATCACAGAAGAGGTATTAACAAGAATTTTGGAAAAATTCACTGAGAATAAAACCGAAGATAGACTCGAGGATCGCGGAACCCGTAATTTAAAGAAAGTATCAGAAAAATTTGTTATCGAAAAACTAACAGGTAAAAATTCTAGCGTGTCTCAATGGATGAATACCTTCGAAAGAGAATGCTCTCGTTTAGGCGTAGAGAAAGATACAGAAAAAATCGAGATTTTCAGACTTTTTTTGGAAGATTCATGTATTGACTGGTATAAGTCAATGCTTATAAAATTCTCAGTAAACTCGGAGTGGGAGAAATGGAAAGAAAACTTTTGCGCGACTTATGTGGAAAAGGGTTGGGCTCCAATTAGGTATGCGATGACGTACAAGTATATAAAAGGCTCACTGTTGGAGTACGCGTTAAAAAAAGAAAGACTCCTGTTGGAGACGAATAAGTCCATAGATACGTCCACGCTAATCGACCTCATAGCTGTAGGACTACCAAACTTCGTATCCGATAGAATAGACAGGGAAAAGCTAACGAAAACCGAAGAAATATTCAATGAGATTAGAGGACTAGAACATTTGGTAGAAAAAAAAAAACATTTCGAAAGAAAAAGCACAAACACAAGTGTCGAGAATAAAGTAAAAGGGAAGAATGAGAGCTCTAAGCCATGTACAATCTGCGAAAAGAAAAACAAAGGTAATCGTTACCACCCAGAAGCCCTATGCTGGTTCAGAAACAAAGAGGGGGAACAACAGAAGTGAGAACAGATAAGACATGTAAATAACTCCGAGTTAGAAATAGAATTAAGTACGAAAGACCCAAAAAACTCGTGGTGCCACCATTAATCGAAATCAAAGTATTGCTGAATAATACGTTACAAGTCTCAGGCATTTACGATTCTGGTTCAAACGTTTCTTTAATCAATTCAAGATTGTTAAATTTGAAAGGAAAACAAATTGATAACGTACAAAACGCAAAATTGAGAACGATTAATGGTGTAAGAAAGGCAAACGGTATGGTTACAATAAAAGCTAAGATATTCGATATCGAAAAAGAAATTGATATTTTCACGATAGACAACGAGAATTTTGAACACGATTTTTTGATCGGATTAGACTGTATAAAAATGTTCGAGCTAAGGCAAGATGAAAATCTGAAAATTACACAAAAAAATATACATGAATATTAAATCTCGGACAGATGAAGAACTAGGCGACTTAATGCACTATCTATCACAATACAACTTTGAAATAAAATATACTCCGGGAAAATATAATTTAGAAGCAGACTGCTTGAGCAGAAACCCAGTGTTAGAATCAGAGGACAACGAAAACGAACTCTTAAAAACCGTCAATTTCATAAAACTAGAAGATATCCAAAATGACCAAGAAAACAACAAAAACATTCAAAAGGCTAGAGATAAATTAATATACAAGAACAACACATACTATAAAAAAATAAAAGAAAAAGAGAAAATTGTATTATCAGAAGAGTTCAGCGAAAAACTTATAAGAAAGGTGCATTTGTCCTACTGTCATTTAGGAGTAAGACAAATGCAAAATAAGATAAGACCATTCTATACAGCGAAAAATTTAAATCAAAATATAAAGAAAATTTGCGAGAGCTGTGAAACCTCAAAAAAAATAAATCGAGAGGAAAGCGTCAAATCGGCTTAATGTCCCACCTAGGCCCTGCAACCCACCCATATGAAATAGTTTCAATAGATACAATTGGGGGGTTTGGGGCTCAAGATCAACAAAAAAATATTTACATCTGCTTGTCGATCATTTTACAAGATATGCAACCATTTTGACATCAAAGACTCAAAACTCGAGCGATTTCATAAAATTAGTCCAGCAGGTTGTGTCAGAGAATAAAATAGATATGATCCTATCAGACCAATACCCAGGGATAAATTCGAAAGAATTCCGGGAATTCCTAAATAAAGAAGATATAATCTTGACCTTCACAGCAGTAAACGCACCATTTTCAAATGGCCTCAACGAACGCCTTAATCAAACTCTAGTCAATAAAATTAGATGTAAAATGAATGAAAGAAAAAAAAAACTGCATGGACAACGGTGGCTCACGAATGTGTAAAAAAATACAATGAGACTGAACATACAGTAACAGGTTTCTCCCCTAGATACTTATTGGAAGGAAAAACCAGTACAATCCTACCAGACGAATTACAACAAGAGAAAACACAAAATGATCTATATAAAGATAGGAAACTGGCCTTAGAAAATACAAAAAATCACACGAATATAATAAAATACAATTCGATAAAAATAGAAGAGAGCATGAATTTAATGTTGGAGACTTAGTTTACGTTGAAAACAGCCACCGATTGAATAGGAAAAAGCTAGATGAACTGAAAATAGGACCGTACGAAATTGTAGAGAAAGTCTCAAACTCAATTTATAAGATACGTACAGATAGAAAAAAGTCTGATTCACTTTTTCACATTTCAAAACTCGTGCCGGCGCCGAATGTCATTCAAGAAAACTAGTGCTACCTCACTGTTATCTCTCTCCCAGGGGGGGGGGGGGGGAGATGTAAGAAATACGATCTATTCTTCTTAATTGTATTTATATGGTTGAATGTATGTAGTTGTAATTGTATATATAAATTATAATTGCCGTGCGATAGTAGGAGATGTGAGGGCGCTGTAGCTGCGTAGACTAAGAGTAGGAGTGGGAGAGCGGAATAGACATGCGTGTGGGAATGAGAGAAAGGACAGAAGCGAGAATGGAACGGTGAAGTGAAGACGTACAAAGTGTATAATAATAAGCTGTAAATGTCGTTTCTCTAATATTCCAGGTAAGGTGAATGGATATAATGTATCTAGAGGATATAAGTGTACAATTTATAATTTATAAATTAATTAATAAAAAACCTCTAATATTCCAGAAACTCATCCCAGCTTATTTAAAAATAAATGACACATTATATATATATATTATTATGTCATATATATTTATATGTTATATACATTATTATTATTATATTATATATATAATATTATTATTATTATATTTGATAATATTATATATATATATATTGTGACACGGCGTCACAAGACGAGGCTATATAGTCGCCTCGTCGAAGTCCATCGCCACACAGATCCCCTATGTAAAATAATCTTAAGTAAAATAAAGTAAAATAGCGATAATCATAGCAAGCCACGAAGTATTACCAGCGTCCCTTGTCGTCTCTCTCCCCCTTCCACTACCACCGTCGTCCCATATCACACGCATACGAGCCAAGCTACAGCTGATCCCTCTCCCATGCCATTGACCCTCGCATACCCTTCCCCCTTCCCTCTGCCACACGTAACCCCTCATCACCGAACAGCTGTCCCAGGATCGAGAACCCAACGTCATCGAAGACCCGGTCGACGAGCTCCAGGAGATCATCATCCGCATCACTGTGGCCACAGGGAAAGAAAAGGGAACAACAGTAAGGTGACGGCGGGTGAGGGAATTCAGCACGTGATCAAGCGAACCCTCGATAAAAACGACGGGTTCGGGCGAGATCGTGGCCCTCACCTCAACCGTCACCAGGAACATCGTCTGGCACCCGTGAACTCCCTCGTCACAATTATTCCGTGCGAGGCGAGGAATCGTGGTGCCAGAATTCATCGAAGAAGAAAGGAGAAGTCCCTGTGTGCCACATCGTGGCCAATAATTGCCGAGAGAGGAGCACCGTCGACGGCCGGGTTCAGTCATCAGCCAGAGGACCGGGAGTTGCGTCACGGGTCGCCGAGGGCAGCACATTTCAGACCCTCGATCATTGATCCGCTATCCTGCGCAACGCGCTCGTGACGTCAGCTCCCAATCAACCAATATCGCATCGATTCTAGATCCCCCCTTCACCCAATTTCTCATTACGCATGCCCTTCCCCCAAATTACCCTTTTTCCGTAATTCCCACGAGCAGAGAGACGACGAAGGAAGATCACTTCGACGAGAGCCCCCGACTAATCGAGTTATATTGTATCGAGTCACTACGAGAATTTTTGCTAAGAATTATATTGTACAAGAGCGAAAGAGCGAGATCCCCGCCATTACGAAAAAGCCGAAGCCTCGAGAATTCAAGCGTGCCGAGCGAGGACGCAATCGAGTCTTCTTGCATACGAGTGAGTTCGTTCCATTATCTAATATTTGGATTGTGCCGATTTTGTATTTCCTGAGCTTCATCAATTTTCCTTTTTTGAGTAACTTTCGCGAAGACACGTGCTCGCCATATTGGCCGCGTGCTTTATTTCCCGTTGTGCTGTATAATTCGTGCGTGTGGCGACGTAGTGCGACCCCTTATTCCGATCGAGCTTTTTTGTTGATTGCGTATTTTGTTTCTCCGCGATTTTTGAGTTCGATTAATATCGCGTTTGCCCGATAACCCGACACGGGTAATAATTAAGAGGCCCGCGAGCCGGTAAATTCACGTCCCTGAGATTCCCCTGATTAATGAGATTATTTTTTTTTTCCTTTTTTTTTTTGTTCCCGATTACCCTGTTTTTTGTATTGAGTGAGAGAATTGTCGTCGTACTGACGGCTGGCGCCCAACAAAATCATTGACATTTTCTTTTTATTGTTTATCGAATAAATTGGAGATTGTCATTTTTTTTCTATTTCACCTCGTTTTTATTTCTGATCTTCCCCCGAATTTTTCCCCATACGAAGCCCGGGTTCGCCCGGTTATAGTCCGGCTAAATTTCGAAAGGCCGTGACAATATATATCGTTCTATATTATATAAATATATCGCCGCCGCCGTCACCGCCGCCGCCGCCGCCGCCGCCGTGTCAAGAATATATGGGGCATTCCGTCTAAAATCGACCTATCTAAAAGCCTCATATATGGGGCATTCCGTCTAAAATCGACCTATCTGAAACCCGATATATGGGGAATTCCGTCTAAAATCGACCATCTAAAAGCATGATATATGGGGCATTCCATCTAAAATCGACCTTCATAAAAGCCTGATATATGGGGCATTCCGTCTAAAATCAACCTTTCTAAAAGCATGATATATGGGGAATTCCGTCTAAAATCGACCTTTTTAAAAGCCTGATATGTCGGGAATTCCGTCTAAATCGACCTATCTAAAAGCCTGATAATTCTGCCTGGTGATTCTGTCTCAACTTGATATATCGATATGAATCGATATATCGATATAAATCGATATATCGATATGAATCGATATATCGATATGAATCGATATATCGATATGAATCGATATATCGATATGAATCGATATATCGATATGAATCGATATATCGATATGAATCGATATATCGATATGAATCGATATATCGATATGAATCGATATATCGATATGAATCGATATATCGATATGAATCGATATATCGATATGAATCGATATGAATCGATATATCGATATGAATCGATATATCGATATGAATCGATATATCGATATGAATCGATATATCGATATGAATCGATATATCGATATGAATCGATATATCGAATATCGATATATCGAATGTCGATTTATCAAATATCGATATATCGAATATTAATTTATATCGAATTTTGGTTTTTGATAAATCGATAAATCGATATATCAATCCGTCTAACATCAACCTACCTAAAAACCGGATATATGGGGAATTTCGTTTCAACTCGACCTATCTGAAAGTCTGATATTATAGGAATTCCATTTCATTTCATGTATATACATATGTTATGTATATACTAGGGTGTTTAAAAAAAAAAAATTTCGATTTTCCAACGGGTCACACCTAAAATAGTTAGTTTAGGTAAAAAAAAAATGTATGTCAAAAGATGAGAATTTTAGGCTGAGTGGAAGATTCGCCGCAATTGAGTTAAAATTTTTTTTTTTCATTTTTATCGAATTTATAATGAAAATTTTTTGATTTTCCAATGGGTTACACCTGAAATAATTAGTTTGGGTAGAAAAAAAATTTATGTCAAAAGATAAGAATTTTTGGTTGAGTGGAAGATTCGCCCCGCATTTGAGTTGAAAATTTTTTTTTTCGTTTTCATCGAATTTATAATTAAAATTTCTTGATTTTCCAACGGGCCACACCTGAAATAATTAGTTTGGGTAGAAAAAAAAATTTATGTCAAAAGATGAGAATTTAAGGTTGAGTGGAAGATTCGCCCCGCATTTGAGTTGAAATTTTTTTTTTTTAACGAATTTATAATGAACATTTTTCGATTTTCCAACGGGCCACACCTGAAATAATTAGTTTGGGTAGAAAAAAAAATTTATGTCAAAAGATGAGAATTTTAGGTTGAGTGGAAGATTCGCAGCATTTGAGTTAAAATTTTTTTTTTCTTTTCATCGAATTTATAATATAAATTTTTCGGGGCACACCTGAAATAGTTGGTTTAGCTCGAAAAAAATTTTATGCAAACAGATGAGAATTTTAGGTTGAGTGGAAGATTTGCCGCATTTGAGTTGAATATTTTTTTTTTTCCTTTTCATCGAATTTATAATGAAATTTTTTTTATTTACCAACGGGCCACACCTGAAATAATTAGTTTAGGTAGAAAAAAAATGTATGTCAAAAGATGAGAATTTCAGGTTGAGTGGAAGATTCGCCGCATTTGAATTAGAATGTTTTTTTTTTCTTTTTATCGAATTTGTAATGGAGTAGTAATTTTACCAGAAATTATTCATTATAAATTCGATAAAAGGAAAAAAAAAATTTTATTTAAATGCGGCGAATCTTCACTCAACCTGAAACAGAATCGTGTCAAGAATCGATAAATTGATATATCGATACGTCGAATCATGTCACGAATCGATAAGTTGATATATCGATATACCGAATTGTGTCTAGAATTGATGAATTGATATATCGATGTATCGAATCGAGTATAAATATAACGAAATGTGTCAAAAATCGATATTTCGATATATCGAACCGTGTCAAGAATCGATATATCCATATATTGAACAGAGTCAGAAATCGATATATCTATATATTGAACCGTTTCAGTAATCGATATATCGGTATATCGATATTTCAATAAAACCCAAACTCAACCCAAACTCTTATCCGAAAACCAATTAACACAAATATAAACAATTTTTTTTCAAAACATCTTTCCAGAATGTTTTTCTTTAACAACTGACACAAACACAAGATGGGGGGTTGGCGCGCGAAGCGCGCAGGGGGGCGAAGCCCCCCTAGTATATATATATATATATATATATATATTATTTATTATTAATATTATTATATTATAAGCGGAAATATATTTACGTTCATTCTCATACTTTCATCAAGCGATAAAGCATTATCCCTAAAAACAAACCAATCATCCAAAAAGCCGCGAATCGTCAGTACCAGAAAGTGTACTTCCTCTATAAGCGACAAGATGGTCCCGTTGGTAGCATTCCCGGCTGCGGTCCGACGGGGAGCGGGATCGTTCCCCGCACTCAGTACTTTTTTTTTTTATTAAATATTTTTTTTGCATGGGGTGAATTGTTTTTTTGCATGGGGTGAATTGTTTATTCGTGAAACACGCTCCATTGATAGAACATTAATTCTGAAAATAGGAAAACTGCTCATGATATTTTACGATTTTGAAAATTTTGTTCTGTCAATGGTGAGTGTTTCACAAATAAACAATTCACCCCATTACAATGAAAATTACCTGTAAATTTAAAAACATACAAAAATTTCATGTTTTGTACTTCTTTCCGCGTCACCCATGAGGTAAAGTACAATGGTACGCATTTTTTTTAACGCGGAGTTCCCGCACACTGTTAAAAAAGTGATTGCGAATTTACTACACATTTACGACACCAAAGTCTTGTACGATTACAAATTTACTACTGTCAAGTGAATCATTATGCATTTTTATTGAAGACGCAATGAATATATTTGATTTTACTAAAATTTTTTGGCTGACCAGTTTGCTAAATTCACTAACATTACAGAAAATTAAGCTCAAGTATATTGAATTTACAAATGTGGTTAGGGAAGTGAATGCGGTAAGCATTTATTTCAATTTCACAATGAAATATGTAATTTCACAAAGCTGTACAGTAACATCACCAAAACCGTTACCAATTTTACTTGGCTGTCCAAATGTGAACAAGCTTGAACCTGCCACTTTTTTTTTCCAAGGAACGTCGCTCGCTTCGTTTTGTTTATACATATCAAGTTCAACGCTTCATACGGGAAAGCATGCTGTTTCGTCGTTATTCGACTGGATGGTTTCGACAGCTTCGCGTATTGTCTTCGTACCGATCGGAATAATTAAAAAATTTAAACGTACATAATTCGCGATTCAGGATTTTTGTTAACTGCGATCCGGGATTTTCGTGCAACGCGATTCGGGATTTTTGTGAAACGCGATTTGCGATTTTTTTTACTCTGTGCTTTGTAGCATTGGTGTTTTTTAAATTATTGTTTTCTTATTTATTCGACATTTGGGTTGTTTTTTTTTCAATTCTTGATTGTTTTCCTCATGGATGAGCCCGCGGCAAAAAAGCCGAAACCGGCTAAACAGAAACATTTTCAACATCAATGGTACGATCAGCATCCAGAATGGAAAAAATGGGTTCAGGCTATTCCATCGCAAACTGATAAATTTTATTGCGTTGCGTGTGAAAAAACGATGTCATGTGGCCACTGTGAGATAGAGAGGCATTCCACGTCAGAAGTGCATGTGAAAAACATGAGTGTATTAAGTGTAGGATCGCTCGATTCGGAGAACACTGCGCCTTCTACGTGTGTTCCAGAACCCGAGTCGAAATTTCGAGCCTCTTTAAGACCTCTCGCGAGCCTCCAATTGCGGAGTATGAAGGCTCAAAAAAGGGTTATGACGCGTTCGGGGTGCTTTGTTATGAGACCCTCCAAAACCTGCAAAAGTGGCAGAAAGTGAACATTTGGATTCTAAAGAACTTTCGTAGGTCGGCGCGAGACCCTCCAGAGCCTCTTTTTGGCCTCTTTCAGATGCCTCGCAGACCATTCGAAACCTCTTTTTGGCCTTTCAAATGCCACACAGACCCTCCAAAACCTCTTTTTGCCTTTTTGTCGATGCCTCGCAGACCCGCCGAAACCTCTTTTTGGCCTTTCAAATGCCTCGCAGACCCTCCAAAACCTCTTTTTGCCTTTTTCGGATTCTTCGCAGACCCTTCGAAACCTCTTTTTGGCCACCTTTAGGCCGGTGTATTAAAATTACCTTGTGCATGAATCGTTTTAATTAATTTCGAGCTTAAAAATTAATTTAAAAAAAATCTTAATGTGTTTATCGTGATAACAGTATAACATAAATAATATAACAAGAAAAAAAAAGTTCTACGTCGATATTCACTCGTTACAGAATTCCTGTCTGCGCTGGGATTCGAACCACCTACCTACAAGTTTCCTACCTAATGTCTGTTTACTAACCCGGGACGCTACCGATTACGCTATGGACTACTATTGAATTTCGTTTCATCAATTTTTACATATAAGATGCATGCTGGCTCACACTTATAAAATTGACTGCCTCATTACTATTTGGCGATTTTTTTTACTACTAGCTAATAATAATTTTGCGATTAAAAATTGTTTATAAATTGTCATAAACAATTTGTAGCTGGTGAAATTTTTTTCTTGACTCTAATACGTACTGCCCATGGTGCTTTATTCTCTTGTTGAAGTAGGACATCATTAGTTTTAGGGAAGATAGTATATAAGCAAATTTATTCGCTTCTAACAATTTTTTCGCTTTGAGATTATACAAAAAAAAACGCAAAATGTCATTAATTTATTCATTTTTGGTAAAAATTGATTGCAACGACACCTTTTTACTGGTAGCATCAATCTTTACCGAAAATAAATGAATAAATGACATTTTACGTTTTTTTTTTGCATAATTTCATAGCGGAAAAATTGTTAGAAGCGAATAAACTTGCTTATATACTATCTTCCCTAAGATTAATAATCATTTCCTATTTCAGCAAGAGAATAAAGTACCATAACAGTACGTATTGGAATCACGAAAAAAATGTACCAGATACGAATTATGTATGCCAACTTATAAACAATTTTTAATCGCAAAATCATTATTACGAATAAAATCGATTTAAATTTTTATGTAGAACACGATGATGGCTGGAAGAAATTTCCAACTTAAAATTGTTTCGATTTTTTCCTAAACAGTTAGAATTCAGGGGAAAAAAAATGTATTCAGTGAAATTTTTTTTCTCAATTTAAAATACAATCCTCATGATCTCAAATTTTTCCTTCCAAAAAGTTCGCCATAGACGTTAATTAACTGTTATAATTAAAAACGTACAATGAGCGGCGGTTTCTTTTTAAGCTACAGAGCTCTGTCTTCACGAGGATGTTTTTTTTTAATCAAAACTCAAGTTTTGAGGGGTAAGAGCATGAAAAATCATTTTTTTTCTGTAAACGTCCTAGTATATATAATATAGAGATTTGTTTAATATCTATTCATAAACTTGAAACATAAATTTCCATTTTTTGGTAATTATCACTTAACTGTGAAAACAATCAGTACGGAGTTAACGGAACTAAGTATTATCAATATTATTATTTATTTAAATTATAATAGAACACCACAAATAAATAATCTGCAATTCTCATAAGTGTTTGTAATGCATATTTTGGAAACATGTAACAATCGTATCTATTACACACAACAAAATCATTCTTTAATCAAAAATATTTTAATTCTCAATTTAAGTTCCAGCTTATAAAATTATTCTTGATTCAAGAATTTTTTCCCAGGTGTAACGATCTCATTTGCTAACCTTCTTATGACTAAAGAAGATTTTTTCTTTGAATTCTCCCAAATTAAATCGTGTATACTTCTTTAGGACCTTGAAGAAATGATCGATGAGTGAAGTAAGAATTTCAGTATGTGTGTACTTGCATATAAATAGCAGTAAATAATTTTATAATGAGGACGTAAACCACAGTATATATGTCCACCATTCTGAACCTTTTTGGATACCTCTATATGTATGAACTAAAACCTCGAATTTAAGTCAATTGTTTATAATTATGTGTACTTGCGTATAAATTGCACTAAATAATATTATATAATCAGAAGTTGCCAATAAACAGTGGATTTGAGATCTTTTTCAATTTACAATGTTATTCCTCTATACTTTACCCACACAGTTGAGTAAGTAGTAATTTATGAATGAAAGTTACGTATTTTTTATAAAAAATTTTGATTCATATTCTCATATAAAAATTACCGATGCTACGTGTTTAGTATGACAGAATCCACTGAATTTTTCTGAATTTTGTTGTAATTTTTGGAGACCGTTTTTGACAAACAATTTTTAGATTCATAATTATATTATAAAGTACAGGAAATAATAAAACAATAATCCAATTCCAATAAAAGTAAAAAGTAGTATTTGGTAGAAAAAAAATCCCCCCTCCCCCCTCCCAAGTATTCTGCTTTGACCCTCTAAAACCTCCTTCGGATCCAAGATCTTCAATCGAGATCGTCATTCGCCTGCGTTGGGCCCAAAAGAGGCTACGTAGGTTTGAAAGAGGTTTGGAAGGGTTAGCGGAGTGGCGACGTGAGGCTTGGGAAGGTTAAGCGGAGTCGCGATTGGAGGCTTGGGAAGGCTAGCGGAGGGCGATGTGAGGTTTGGGAAGGTTAGCGGAGGTTCGCCGACAGCACCGTACTTTGAAAATAAGGCTTGGCAGGGTCGAAAGAGGGTCGGCGGCTCGTGCATTACAAAAGAAAGAGGTTCGTGGGCATTCAAAAGAGGCTCGAAATTTCGACTCGGGAAGCAGCTTGTACTCAGGAGTCTTTTTCAGCTGACTCTGGTGCTGAATTTGACTTCAATGAACGAGTAAAAGTTGCTGAAATTCGTTTCGCGACTTTTTTGGCTACGCATAATATTGCGATGACGGTCGCACAGGATATGCTCAGTCTATTTAAACTCATCGGTCAAGAGCCTGCTGTGTTGCAGGCTATGACAGTCGGTAAAACGAAAGCAACAAAGGTAGTCGATAGGGTTGTTAGCGTAGTAGAAGCAGACCGAATAACGCGAATACTACGCGAAAACAAATTTTCAATTCACGTGGACGAAACATCGGACTGTACAAACGATAAATGGATGTCGTTAATGGTCCGTTACGTAGAGCCAAGTACGCTGACGGTAAGGACAGAATTGTTGACGATGCTTCATTTGAACGCGGCGAACTGTTCGGCCATTGAACTGTTCAAAGCATTCAAAAATGAGCTTTTCCGGAAACAAATTCCCTTGCGCAGTATTATCGGTCTTGCGTGCGATAACGCATCCGTAATGGTCGGCAAGCATTAATCGTTTCGTACATTTCTATCGGAAAATAACCCCGATCTCATAACGCAGCCGTGTATTTGCCATTCTCTTGCGTTGATTGCTAGCGCCGCATTCTCCGCTATTCCAAAAGAAATTGATCGTTTTATCAAAGGTATCGCGGCCTTTTTGAACAGTCCTAAACGAACAGCAGTTTTTCGCGATTTCCAAGATAGCTTCCAGGATCGTCCGGCTAAAATTACGAGATACGCAGAAACGAGATGGCTCTCACGCCATTCCGCTGTCGTTAAAATTATCGAAAATTGGCCGACGCTGATAGCATTTTTGGCTGATCAGTCTTTGGAGAAGGCCAAACAAGCAGAAGAACTTCTCGAGGTTGCAAAAAATCCGGTAACTAAAGCTTATCTTCTTTTTTTGGGATTCGCACTCGAATCTTTCAACAAAATCAACGCGTATTTTCAAAGCGAAGAAACTTTAATGCATCGTCTGCAACCTTCTTCGAAGAGGATGCTTGTAGAAATCCTCCAGAGGTTTCTCAAACCCGCTCTGTTACAGCCGGAAATATTTGACGTTCACGCTCGCAATATCAACTTCGGAAATTGCGCGAATCAGCGCGCAGTGATTGATATTGATATTGGGGATGATTGCAAAGAATATTTGGCGGATGTTCAGAGCAGAGGGACTCCACAAGCCAAAATCGACACGTTCCGCCAAAACTGCCTTCGGTTTTACGTCACGGCTTCGAGTCAAATTCGCGATAGACTCCCCTTCGACAACGAATTTTTGAAGAATTCAACGGTATTTGAAAAGGGCTCCGCGTTATTAGATGCGGATCGCGAGTCGACCGTTGCGCGCGTATTGTTCGTTTGTCGTCAACTTCGCGTATCCGACGAAATAAAAATTCGCAACGAATGGCACTC
Organism: Rhorus exstirpatorius; assembly: GCA_963564615.1. NCBI lineage: Eukaryota > Metazoa > Arthropoda > Insecta > Hymenoptera > Ichneumonidae > Rhorus > Rhorus exstirpatorius. The sequence goes on from OY751315.1 coordinate 559,598, forward strand.
CTTGTACGGAGGGAACAGTCATCAGAAGGAAGATTGGTGTAAATTGTCATTCGACGAGATGTGGATGGCAATTTGCACTGTTACCAATTCTGACGGCATTCTCCGGTACGAAACTTTGCGTTTGTTGCTGGGTATGGTGAGGACATTGCCTCATTCGAATGCTGCGGCTGAAAGAGCGTTTTCTCTCATCCCAGACACAAAAACAAAGAAAAGGAACTGCCTCAATCCGAGTACGCTTAATTCAATCTGCGTCGTAAAGTCGGCTTTGAGGGTTAGGGGGGACAGTGCGACCACAATGACTGTAACCCAAGACCATCTGTCTCTGATGAACGCGGAAAATTTGTACAGTCAGGCAGGCAAGAAACCAATAAAAAAGCTCCAAGTCCGAGCATACGACGAGGACGATGACTGGGACGTTTACGACTTTCCGGGGTAAATTAATTTTTTCTCACAGGAAAATATGAAGTGATCTTACAATTAGTGCAATATTCCCGAAAAATGTTAATAAAGTGTTTATTTCAATGATTTTTGTGCAATCGATGAAAAACTTGGACTTGGAGGTTTCTTTTTTTTTTCTTCGTGGATTATACCTCCTGGGGACACCACGTTAAAAAAAATGCGTACCATTGTACTTTACCTCATGGGTGACGCGGAAAGAAGTACAAAACATGAAATTTTTGTATGTTTTTAAATTCACAGGTAATTTTCATTGTAATGGGGTGAATTGTTTATTTGTGAAACACTCACCATTGACAGAACAAAATTTTCAAAATCTTAAAATATCATGAGCAGTTTTCCTATTTTCAGAATTAATGTTCTTTCAATGGAGCGTGTTTCACGAATAAACAATTCACCCCATGCAAAAAAACAATTCACCCCATGCAAAAAAAATATTTAATTAAAAAAAAAAAGTACTGAGTGCGGGGAACGATCCCGCTCCCCGTCGGACCGCAGCCGGGAATGCTACCAACGGGACCATCTTGTCGCTGCTTGTAGAGGAAGTACACTTTCTGGTACTGACGATTCGCGGCTTTTTGAATGATTGGTTTGTTTTTAGGGTTAATGCTTTATCGCTTGATGAAAGTATGAGAATGAACGTAAATATATTTCCGCTTATAATATAATAATATTAATAATAAATAATATATTGTGACGGTACGACCACCCGAGCGACCGCAAGCGCACGGATGGCCGGAACGTCGCAGTAGGGCCCGCCTATCAATCCGACCCCGGATAAAGGCGGGGAAATATCGCGGAAGAGCAAAGGTACCTCCTAATTACGCGGGGCTAACTCTCTCTCGGTACCTCTCCTCGGAAAGAGTACGGGGGGAGAGACCCGACTAAGGAGAAGGAGTACGTGAGGAGCACGCGAGCGCACGAAACCGACGCAAACCGGATAAAACTGGATATTATGACTCACCTCTCTAATTTCCAGATTTATCCATATTCGCAAATTCCCCGAAATAATAACCGAAAACAATTCGGAGAATATCGCGACGCTCTTCACCAAAAATCCCACTCAATACTGACCAGCCAATCAGATCATTGCACTGGTCAGTACACGGAATCATATTTAACAACGAGACGAGCAAGACTCGCTCTCATTAAGCAGTCATCTCTCGTGAGCACTACACGTGGCAGACTTTACTCTGCCACAATTCTCGACATCTTTACCACTCTTGAAGCCCGGAGAGACCCGACGTCTCATCGAGGACTTCAAGGCACACCCGACTACAACGCGATCTCCATCGTGTCTCCAATCTCGAATTGTCTTTTTAAAGACGATTCGAATCGACCACTGAATCGTCTTTTTAAAGACGATTCAGCTATAACGTAAACTCGATTCGTCTTTATAAAGACGAATCCTACGACAACTCACTCTCAATAAAGATTTCCAGGTACTAGGGAACCCGTCTCGAGTGAAGCCCTGGGCATTGCGCCCAGAAGTTGGATCTTGAGACGGGTGAACGTCTCAGAATACCTTTGACCCCTAGGTAGGGCCCCTCGAACCGTGTGAAGCCCCAGCGATTGCCGCTGGAAGTTGGATCACGGCAAGAGGTAAATTTTGTTGGAGAACCCGTCATATAAAACAGTCAGCGCACTCTTAGAGTGCGCACGCTCGATAATAATTTCACCACCACGTGGCGACGTCTACCCACGCGTTCTCGTCAAGACTCTGCGTGATTGACCAAACATCACACACGACTCAACGTGACAACGCGACAAACACCAAACAAAACAACCAGAATTGCCCTATCCTGGATAATTAACTGTGAGACACATTTAACGAACTCATTAACTCGTTCAAATTAGACGCTTTCCTTTTACTAACTAACCTTCTCTAAATTCACCTCTAGGCTTCCCCTTTTATTAACGTTTAAGTCGTATTGCAAAGCGACACAACACAAGTAACATAATAAATAAAATTTGACTCCTTGCATTTTACGCTCGCTTCTCGAGAGTAAAATAAAGCGCTCAATTCCGCTTCTCGGAATTGAGACAACTTGGACCCCAAAATCCATTTTCAATGGCCGATGATGAAGGGTCAACCAACGCGCAGCACTAGTGCTCATAGTCGTGGTTAGCACTTTGAGGCCATCTCGAAAAACACATAAAAAATCCATGGGCCTTCTGCCCATTTCAAATCATAAAACTATTTCTTATTCCCGGCTTTTCCTTTCGAGTCAGTACTCGTACTCCGTATACGGTCGACGACCTATACGTAAACAGAAGATCTTAAAATAAATTCGTCGCTCGCCTCACGAGCGACAACAATCGAGAGAGAACGATAGTCACGGGTGTAGCCACGCGCGACTGTCCGTTCTCAAAACTCGAAAATGTCACTATATATATATATATATATATATATATATATATATAGGGGGGCTTCGCCCCCCTGCGCGCTTCGCGCGCCAACCCCCCGTATTGTGTTTGTGTCAGTGGTTAGAGAAAAATATTCTGGAAAGATGTTTTGAAAAAAAATTGTTTATATTCGTATTTTTTGGGTTTGGGATGTGTTTAGGTTGAGTTTGGGTTTGATTGAAATATCGACATATTGATTCTTGACACGATTTGATGTATCGAAATATAGATTCTTGACACATTTCGATATATCGATAAATTGATTCTTAAAACGATTCGATGTATCGATACATGGATTCTTGACACATTTCGATATATCGATAGATCGATTCTTAAAACGCTTCGATGTATCGATATATCGATTCTTGACATGGTTCGATATATCGATATATCAATGCTTGACGCAGTACAATTAATTGTAAATCGTGATCAAAATCTTTAAATGGATGTATTAATATATAGATTTATCGATTTTAGACACGATTCTATGTATCGATTCTTGACATGATTCGATATATCGATATATCGATTCTTGACACGATTAGATATATCAATATATCGTTTCTTGACACGGTTCAATATATCGATGTATTGATTCTTGCATTTCCTTTGAATTGGGTTTATTTATAAGTGTAACATTCATATTGAATATTATATTCATATGTGAATATTCATATTGACACGGTTCGATTATATCAATACGGTTCGGTTTATATCAATGCTTGACGCAGTACAATATTTCAATTTATCGATTTTAGGCACGATTTAATATATCGATATATCAATTTATCGATTATCAACTCGATTCGATGTATCGATATATCAATTTATCGATTCTTGACATGATTCGATATATAAATTTATTGATACTTGACACGATTCGATGTATCGATTTATCAATTTATCGATACTTGGCATGATTTAATACATCGATATACCGATTACTTACGTGCTTCGATATATCGATTCTTGCCGCAGTTCGATATATTGTTTCTTGGCATGATTCGATATATTGACATTGTAATTGTTAAGTTTCTTTGGAATTGGATTTTGTTTATTTTATTTCAAGTTTTCTTTTGAATTCTTTTGAATTGAAATTTTTTGAGTCAAAAATTATAGATGAAAATTTCTGTCATAATTTATATACGAAAATTTATATATGTTTGGGCTGGGTCTGGGCTTATCTATATATCGATTTTATGGCTTAGGGTTTATGTATATGACAAATATTATATTTATATATCATTCTATATTATATAAAGATATCGCCGCCACCGCTGTGTCAGAGCTTATAACGGTTATCCAATTTAGAAAGGATGACCAAGATTCAAGCTTATAACGGGTGTTCAATTAAAAAAAAATGACCATCCCAACCCAACGTAAACCAAACCTAACCTTACCCAGGTTACCTAGGTTACGTGGATTATGTATGTTGTCATGGTTACCCGGGTTATCTTGGTTACCATGGTTACCATGGTTACCATGGTTACCATGGTTACCATGGTTACTATGGTACGATAAGAATTGTCATGTTTACTTTGGGTTTGGGTTTTGGGTTTGGGTTTTGGTTTGGGTTTGGGTTTGGGTTTTGGTTTGTATAGGTCAGGGTGTATTCTTGACATGGTGGTGGCGGCGGCGGCGGCGGCGGCGGCGGCGGCGATATCTTTATATAATATAGAACGATATATATCAGATATAATAATAATAATAATAATAATAATAAGATTTAGGAGTGCTGGTATTAATCTGAGAAGCAACAGTGTATCTCACTGACTGCCGCAGTGACACGGCTTACACAATTTATTGATTAATCGATATAAAATAAAAGAATTCAAATGAAACAAAATATAGCCATCCGATAGCAGTGCTAGTGAGGTGCCTTGCGCAGAGCCTTATTAAAAATCAGTCCTTTCGACCCAATCACCCAAGAAGGAATCAACTCATGACCGAGACCTCTTAGTCTCCCACTCTACTTTTTCCTAGGCCTCTACGCAATACAACACACTCGTGGTACATGCACCACGCACCACCAACGGGGTAGGTCTTTCTTCGAACGTCTTGTCGTCGTTCTGTCACCCGACACCTGCCACTTGACCCTTCATAAACAAGGAAGGAATCGAGAGAGCCGTTGGAAACTGATTTCCATTGCGATGCGACACGGCCATACTGACTAGCACGCGTCCCGAGTGCCCATCATACAGGGTGGCCCAAAATTAGATGCGGAAAATGATAGGGCTAATAAAGGGCGTCGAGCTGAGTAAATTGATCCCAATAACATGTGGTCTGCGAAGTCGCGTTCGCGAGATACGGCCGATTAAAAAATCCCGCTAACCGCCGGCATGTAGGCAACCGAGTACACAAGAATCATCGGTTCTGAGTCTTGTTGACAAGCGCGCGCGTACGCTGATGCGGAACATAACACTTTCAAATTTACGAGCTCGACTATGCATTCAAGTTGGAGGTCGAAACTTCGAGCATCTCTTGTAGCGATTCGTTTTCCTAATAAAATTAGATAAGGAAAAATTACGTTCGGAATTCTCAATGTTGAAAGCGTTATTCACTTCCATTACCCATCCTTGTCGTTGTGTTTGGCGAAAATTCAATGCCAAGAGTGTTTTCGTTTGAAATTCGTAAATTTGAAAGTGTTATGTTCCGCATCAGCGTACGCGCGCGCTTGTCAACAAGACTCAGAACCGATGATTCCTGTGTACTCGGTTGCCTACATGCCGGCGGTTAGCGGGATTTTTTAATCGGCCGTATCTCGCGAACGCGACTTCGCAGACCACATGTTATTGGGATCAATTTACTCAGCTCGACGCCCTTTATTAGCCCTATCATTTTCCGCATCTAATTTTGGGCCACCCTGTATATCCATCTAGTTTAGTTCACTTCTGAAACAAAACGGGCAACGAACGAACGAGTATTAGTTTACGTTCGGCTTTTCTGACTTTACAAGCCTATCTTTGCCCTACAGGCTGTTGTTATCTCCACATCCCGTGTGCAACCATGTGTATAGTTTTATTTATTCTTTCCTTTTAGTACTCTATAGCCATACTACAGTTCTTCTTTTTTTTTTTCTTTTTGACGTATTAAAACGAATTTCTTACAAATTCGGTCTACAAGGCACAAACAGCTCTGCAGGTGTATCTTACGCACCCATACATTTTCTAACCATTGTCCTTTACCCCTAGTAGCTCTGTAGGCATGTCTTGCACATCCGTACAATTTTCTAACTACTATCTTGTACTCATAATAGCTCTGTAGGCATGCCTTACGCATCCGTACATGTTCTAACTATTGTTCTTCACTCGCAATAGCTCTGCAGGCATGCCTTACGCATCCGTACATGTTCTAACTATTGTTCTTCACTCTTAGTAGCTCTGTAGGCATGTCTCATACATCCATACAATTTTCTAACTACTATCTTGTACCCATAATAGCTCTGTAGGCATGTCTCATACATCCATACAATTTCTAACTATTATCTTGTACCCATAATAGCTCTGTAGGCATGTCTCATACATCCATACAATTTCTAACTATTATCATTTTCCACAAGTTCATATCGAGTCATTCTCAAGTTACATTTAGGCTTTAGGTTCGAGGATTCTGGGTGATCAAGTCCAGCGAGCATCGAGAGCCAAAGTCGCACTCTTGAATCGAGACGATAATAACCAACAGAGCCTCATGCTCTCTTCGGATTTCTGTATGTAAATCCGGTTCAACCAGAACCACACGTTCTCTGCGAATTCTCAACAGAATTCAAATACCTTCAACAAAACCAGACTGCGTCTATTCAACAATTCATAGTCGTGATTCTTTTTGTGAAACCCCATGTTTGCACTCACGATCAAGCACTACAACAATTTCTCAAACCACATCACACAAATTGTCATACAATTTTGTTCTCACCTTTTTCTTCGTCTGCGGCATAGCTATCCTGACTCGCCTCGTTCCCTGGAGCTGCGATCAGTTTGTCATGAGACACTTTTATACTATTTTGGCCTCTCAATCCAGAGCCTATTTTCTTGACAAGGTATCTATCGTTCGGTAACACCGCAACGACTTCAACTGGACCTCGATATTTTGCATCTAGCTTCGTTTTTATTCGGTCATTATTTCGAACCATCACAAAATCTCGAATTTTAAATGGTTTAACTGGCTTGTTCTTTCTATCGAACCTCTCTTTTTCTTTCGCGGCTTCGGCTGTTATACTAGCGCTAGCCTCCGCCCTAATCTCGCGTAAATCAACACTATCAGTTTTCACGCTATCGTGTTTTACACGTTCGATCTCTATCGCGTTTATTTTTGTACCAAACAAAATCTCAGCGGGACTTTTCCCCAATGTTTTATGAACAGTCGAATTTATTGCAAGTTGAACTTTGCCTAGTTCGTTTTTCCATTGCTTACCTTGAGCTTTGCTTATAGATAACATATTCCTCATCGTTGACATAATTCTTTCAACCTGACCATTAGCTCTTGGTGTTCCCGAGGCTATTAAATGAATCGAGATATTCCTTTCGCTGCAGAATCCCTTAAATCGCGCATTCGTAAACCCTGCTCCCTGGTCACAAATAATTTGCTTCGGCACCCCAAAAGTAAACGAATGTTTTTCAATCTGATCGATTGCCGTCTTTGTGTCTAAACGGTCTACCCAGTTTAACGTGACAAATTTTGTGAATCCATCTACGATTACGAAAACGTATTCTTTCTTTTCAGACGGTCCTGATAATTTTCCTGATATGTCGATGTGAATTGTACACCATGGAATATTGTCTTTCTTGATTGGATGTAGCTGTGCTTGCAACGGTCTCGACACCGATTTGCAAGTTTGGCACAAAATACAGTTTGCTACAAATTTCTTTACTTGTTTTGACATGTGAGGAAACCAATAAAGTTCATATAGTTTGTCTAAAGTCTTTTCCCAGCCTGAATGACAAATATTCTCGTGTACATGATGGATGAGTGACCATACCATTGGTCTCGGCACTACAGGTAGTGTGATTTGTTTACCTTTTTTTTCTATCGTTCGCATCAAGATTTTGTCTTTTATCGAGTAAGTCTTTGTGGTTTCTGATCCGTCCAATACTTCACGGTATAATGTTTTTATTCCGTCGTCTTTTTGCTGAGCTACAATCAACCAGTCATCTGTTAATTCTGTTATTTTATTCGTATTATTTTTAACTACTTTCAATACTTTGTCTTCAGATACGGGGTTGCGTGATAGAAAGTCCGCGTGCTTCATTCTTTCACCAGCACGATATTCAATCTCAAAGTCAAAAGATTGTAAGAATGCCCACCATCGATACACTCGTGGTGTTAAATCTTTCTTAAGGGGGGAAACCGGTTTATGAGGTCGAAATTTTGCTGTTTTTCATGATTTTTTTAACCAGGAAGGAATAATCACAAATTGTTTAAACTTGGAGGATATTTTATTTATGTTTTCAAGTACACTTTAAAACATTTTCAAATGATTTCCGCCGGAAATAGTGGAGTTACCGCCTGCAGTCCATGGGCGATTGCCATCCGAGCATTTGGCTGGCGTACATCCCTGACGTCGCAATTTTTATCTGTAATCATCAGGATTTTTTTTTTTTCATTAAAAACATATTTTCTAAGAATATGAACCTAATTTTTATCAAACAAATTGAAAATTGCATGTTTTTGAGGTGTTTGAACACAATGTCATGTTTTTATACTATATTTTTTCATCTTTCTTGCATAAAAACATATATTTTTAATAACAATATAATCCCCGAATTTGGTTCATGTTGCGTGGAATTGAATAAAAAATATCTACACCAAATTTCAGAACGATTGATCAATAACTTTTTGAGCTAGAATGTACGCTAGTCGAAAAAAAGTCGTTTCGAGAAAAACGCGTTTGAAATAAAATGTAGCGAAAACGAGAAATTCAAGGCAGTAATTAATTATAAAAAATGCTCACCGGTTAATCAGCTATTCCAGCACCATATAGCAATCCCTCTTCTTGCTCATATGCGTCATTTTTAGCTTGCAACTCCGCTTGACGAGCTATACGACCTTCCTTCGTCTCCAATGAGCTGCGCCTATTCTGTCTCGTCACGCGCTTTCTGTCCATGCTCTCGGCATAATTGAAGCTCTGTGAGCCAACGACGAGATTTAATTCATTCATCAGCATTAGAAGGGCTGAATTTCCTTCATTGAATAATGCAGTAGCCAAGAATGCTGCAACCTCGACTATATTTAAACCAGCATGTAGATGCTTTGGAGCCAGTCACCAAACGGTTGAATTGAAACTTTCGTTCGCATTCTGCGTATGACCGCCTAAGCATCTCGTCAGCAGATCATCTCTCGATAAATCTTCGTATATCGGAAGAATTTCTTTTTGAACGTCGGGGTGTAATGGGGCAGGGTGCGGTTCAGGCTCTGTTCCAAGTGCTTTAGCTTGCTGCCACTTGCACCAGCTATCTTCTCCCTCTGGACAGTTGTCGTGTTGTGGATTGTCGTCTGTGGATATCATGTGCTGAAAAGTTGCCATTATAGCCTTCTTCATGTCTTCGACGCTGTTTATATTTCTTCGAATCGCTAAGCCGTAGTACGTGCTGAGCTTTTTCACCAACGCCTCTGTCAATTGTCTTTTTCCGCCCAGTTTTTTATCTTTCCTGATGTTTCGGAGCCGAGTTCCCATCCTTTTCTGAACATGGCATATACATTCACTTTTAACAACTTTCAGTTCATTACCGTAGGGATTCAAATTTAGAATTGCTGTGAACGTTTTCGAATCTCCATCACCGATATAATTGCCGTATTTGACACCATGTAGTTCCTCCGATCTCAAGAACATCATTTTCACCGATTCCACCTCCATGCTTCCCGCGGAGCCATCATGTGTTTTCATACAACTTTCTTCGTCGTGATCCTCTTTCCATGCTATCCCAGCAAACACAGTTTCAGTACAGTTACGAAAATGTTCTGTAACAGATGTTATATTGGATGTAACATTTATATCACAGGCGCCGTAAATGAAGCAGTGCTTGTTTTCAAATTTGTCATCCTCTTGGAAAGTCTTCGTTACGAAACAGTTATAAGTAATAATTATGGAAAATATTGAGCACATCGATGTAACTATTCAGAAACAGAACAAGTAACTTTAATGCGTCATATTCGTAGCAATGATGTTCAATGTTACGCCATTATTACACGTAATTTACTTACACAAAGACGTCATAAAGAGGATTTGTTTTATAAATGAATTATATATGTGCTTAAATCATACACGCGTACGTGCGAGTGAAAATATCATTATTGATACACAAATATATATATATTTAATATATTTAGTAAGTGTAGTATATTTCGTGTACAGTGAACATTTTCGGAGGTAAGTTTCAACAAAATACTAGTTAAAATGATATAAATATATACGAGTATGTGCCAGGAAAAATACGCATGTATATATCCCAGAATATTTTTCTAACCTCTTTGGTTACTTGGCAAAAAAATTATTTTCAGCTGAACGGACGATGCTCTAGCCAGGGTCCTCTTCAGAAATTTTATTGTAATTATTCGTTTTTTTACTTTCGTTTGATATTTTTGTGATGTTATCACCAGTTTGCGATTTTTCTATGTCGGCGTGTTCAATTTCACCTTTTTTTATTTTTTTTTTAGGTTAGTCATACGGCGTCAAAGAAAACTTTTTTTGGTGGAAATTTATGAACATTTTGTGAATATCGATGGCTGTGTATGTTGTTTATCTTTTGTTGTTTTTTATATTTGTTAATTGTTGATTTTTTTGTTGAGATAGTGGTGGATTTTTAGATAATGACAATCTTAAAATTTTTCCTCAGCCACCATGCGATAGAAGTTTTCTTTTTATAAAAAGAAAACTTTTTTTGGTGGAAATTTATGAACATTTTGTGAATATCGATGGCTGTGTATGTTGTTTATCTTTTGTTGTTTTTTATATTTGTTAATTGTTGATTTTTTTGTTGAGATAGTGGTGGATTTTTAGATAATGACAATCTTATGTCACGTACAACGTTACAATTTAAAAATTTCTTTTTCTTAATTTTATTTTCCGTTTTTAAAATAAGTCGAGACCCACACGAACTTCAAACCAAAAACGTGCATCTTTAGAACTTTTCACACGCCTAGATTTTCGTAATAACTCTGCATGTGGGAAGCAATAAACTTCCAAATTTATGCGACAAGTTCTTTTGAAGTCATAGTTCGTTTTTCTCAAAACGAACTGTGAACCGCAGGTGCAGCACTAAGCTATAAAAATACCCCCTTCTACGATTAGTACATAGCCACGCGTCAATATATATATGTATACATGCATAGGCCTGCTTGACTCTTCTCAGCATGAGAATGTTTTCGTCAAGAGCCACAAGTGTTACAATAAAGGAAGCCGCTAAGCGTTCCTAAGACACGTGGGTAAGAGACCCTAATAATATCTTCATTGCCGCTCTGGAAAAGAATTTCCAAGAATTGTAGAAGAAGTCGAGCACGCCGATGCCCAAATTCGAAGACGCCACACACTCTTTCTTTCTCTCTCTCACTCTACCGCTCTCTGTTCATTCACACACACCACACACAAGATGCAATGTTACATATTAGCCACAGAGCGCACGTGTTCCTCCACCCCCACATAAATGGACCTGTATGGGACCTTGGCATGAGAGCAGTAATAAGAATTTTCCGACCGAGCTCCGAGTGCAACCATAGAGATGGCCAGGAGCCCTATGACACTCGGATGACAAGTCGTAAAATCTGATTTTTATTGCTGCTCAAGAAATAGAAACTAGATGAAAGCACCAACAGCGGCGATGCCTAAAATTATAAACCCCACCTCCCACGATTCACTTAACCCCACTCTTTCAAAAATACAGATAGTCCATCTCAGCAGGAGATAAGCTACACCTCTATGACCATATTTGAAAATTCAAATCCCTTCCATTATTCAGATTCCGATCTTATAAAAAGGCACCCCTTTTGCCCAAAAACCAGTTCCGTCGTAAACACAGTCGCGTCAGAAGCGCAGTTCCGGGCTCATATTAGAAGAGTGATCAGAAGTTTTAAAAGTTATACTTATCAAAGATTACTTTACACCGCTGACTCCGTGTAGAGTTGCTCGGTCTATATAAATTATCAATACTATTAAAGTTCATTGAACAAGTGTTTACTATCAAAAGAATTATTTTATAAGTTCGCGAAAATTGTGCGAGTTCACCGAATTACTACAACATCGATCCAAAGTTATAACGTTGACACCTCTCCGATAAGGTAAATTTACAACCTTTATAATATTTTATGTATAACTGCATTGGTTTAATATAATTATAATTTGAGTTTGCAAGACATCCCAGATAATTGTTGCTCATTTTATAACCTTTGCCCTTAGTAGATTGACTTCAAGTGTGTAAAGAATCCTAGATCCCTTTGCACCATTACGAGAATATCCTATATTAAACTCCCAAAACTATAATTCGGGCATACAAGACATCCTAGATAATTGTTGCTCGTCTTGTAATCTCATGTTAAAGAATCCTAGATCCCTTTGACATATCCCTAAATAACAAATTCATTTATTCCTAGTCCGAATAACAAGACTTCTCGAGGTCTATCAGCATACTTTCCCACTACCTATTATCCATACGGGTAATAACAGAGTTAGCGTTTACCGCTCGACGCTTGACTCGATTTTCCTACCGTCTCCGGACGTGACACTTAAAATTTTTCCTCAGCCACGATGCGATAGAAGTTTTCTTTTTATAAAAAGAAAACTTCTATCGCATGCAGAAGTTTTCTTTTTATAAAAAGAAAACTTCTATCGCATGGTGGCTGAGGAAAAATTTTAAGATTGTCATTATCTAAAAATCCACCACTATCTCAACAAAAAAATCAACAATTAACAAATATAAAAAACAACAAAAGATAAACAACATACACAGCCATCGATATTCACAAAATGTTCATAAATTTCCACCAAAAAAAGTTTTCTTTGACGCCGTATGACTAACCTAAAAAAAAAATAAAAAAAGGTGAAATTGAACACGCCGACATAGAAAAATCGCAAACTGGTGATAACATCACAAAAATATCAAACGAAAGTAAAAAAACGAATAATTACAATAAAATTTCTGAAGAGGACCCTGGCTAGAGCATCGTCCGTTCAGCTGAAAATAATTTTTTTGCCAAGTAACCAAAGAGGTTAGAAAAATATTCTGGGATATATACATGCGTATTTTTCCTGGCACATACTCGTATATATTTATATCATTTTAACTAGTGTTTTGTTGAAACTTACGTCCGAAAATGTTCACTGTACACGAAATATACTACACTTACTAAATATATTAAATATATATATATTTGTGTATCAATAATGATATTTTCACTCGCACGTACGCGTGTATGATTTAAGCACATAACCTAAAAATTTATGTGGAAAAAATATAGAAAATTATCGACATCACAAGTATATAACAGTAATACGTAAAAAACACGTCACACGAGCACGAGATATTTATATGTACCCAAGACTTGTAAACATGTTACGAATTGGCCCGGTAACGATTACAAAACATTGGTATATTACTGTTTAGGAGGATTGAAAACATAACAAATACGTATAGCTTGTTACCTAAAAGTACCTTGTAACATTGATGTGCTAAATCATACGTAATTGTTGCGTTGTAAATCCTACTAAACAGTGATATACCAATGTTCTGTAAATGTTACAAAGCCAATCCATAACATTTGTATGTATCATGGGTGCACATAACAATTTCGTACTTGTGTGATGAAAATTTTACCTGTCGATGTTACATATTTGTTACGTCCATAATTTCTGTATTTTTTTCATCACACAAACAGAGGTAACATAGAGGGTTATTGGTTGCATCAAATTTACATATTTCATGAACGTATTTAATACATAACGCTCGGGCATATCATCTCCATCACATTTATGTGCTGAACAGCAAAGTTCCGACTCTGTGATGACTATTATATGATATATTGGTTATATTTTTTGTTACGTAAATGTTCTGAAAATCAACCAAGTTGTGTTTGCTGGGATATATTCTGCTGAATTTTTCGATTTTTCTTTCCAATATGTACGTGATTGGCAGTAACTGCTTCGTACAACCAGATCGATGACTTTTCCGGAGTAATATCCGATGAGGGTTGTAACGCCAAAAAGTGATTTGAATCCTCTTTTTTTCCACGTTCCATCACCAGATATTTTCAAATTCAAAATAGGTCTCTCGAGTTTCTCGTTCTCTTTCTTTTCTTCTTCAACTGCTTTCTTACAGCAGAATTCATACACTGTTTTCGCAGTGGCGTGGATGTGAGCGCAAATTCCTCTATATGTTTCTTCGGCTATACCACTGCCAATGTCCATGTAATTACAAAATAAATTCAGCCCTTGTTTGCCAACACCTAAGAGCCGCATGACAAATACAATCCTACGATTTATCTCAAATCCAGTGTTGATTAAAGGACCTGAATTAATTTGTTTCGATCCACAGTGGCAATCGACAACAAGCTTGAAACCAAGGCCACGTTTTTGAGTTTCTTGAAATTTTACTTTTTGTTTACAATTTCCGCAAATAAGAATGTCCGACAAAGCAGTGAATACTGTGAAAAATTCGATGATCCTATAACAATGTATAGGATTCACAATCACATTCCCACTAGTAGCAGTCGAAAGTTTTCTTTTGCTCGTACTTGCTCCACCTTCTTCACTGACACTCGACTCACTCTTGGTGTTTTGATTTCCATAAAATGATCTTTTACGTGGTCTACTTCGTCGTTCGCAAGACTCATGAGAACCTTTCGGATACGAGGACATTTTGAAAACTCTCGGTAAGAAAGCCGGAGCTCAACTAACCAGACTCGACGCTCTGTCGAAATATCGTAAACGTTCGAGAACGTTCTACCCAATGCCAAACAAGAACATCTACCGAAACTCCCCTCTTTCTATTATTCAATAGCACAGCGGTATTGAGGCAGGTAGCTGGAAAAGAAGGGCCTGGGTGACCGCTCCGTTATAATTACCGTGCGCTTCTTCACAGAACCGACAAGCGGTCACTTAAGTGCTCATTGCATTCGAACTAATGGGAATTTTGCTTTGAAATTTTGACCACATATTCTTGAATAGTTATACTAACGATTCATGCAATAAAAAAACATACGATTTTTCGATCGGTCTAAACTGGTTTCCCCCCTTAAGGCTTGCGGCTTTTAACGAGTTACAATCGGTCACGACCAAAAATTTACGTCCCACTAAATATTGACGAAAGTGTTTTATGGCGTTTACAACAGCAAGAGTCTCGAGTTCGTATGAATGATACCGAGTTTCAGCGTCTATGGTGCGTTTACTGTAGTAAGCAATTGGATGTTTTTCTTTATTGGCTTTTTGAAGCAACACAGCCCCATACCCGAGAGCACTAGCGTCTGTATGTAATTCGATCGGTAGACTAGGGTCGAATATACGGAGTAAGGGCTCTGATGTTAAACATTCGACTAGCTTGGTCCTCGCGTTACTATGCTCGTTTGTCCATTTTATGGTCTTTGTTTTCCCTGCGGTCAGTCTATACAGAGGAGCTGCTGTCTGTGAAAATTTTGGTATAAACCTACGAAAATAAGATGCTAGCCCCAACAATTGTCTTACCTGGGTCTGCGTTCGAGGGATGGGCGATTGCACCAGGGCTTCGATTTTTCGAAGGTTGGGCCTCAGCTCTCCTTTCGATACAGTGTATCCCAGATAATCAATTTGTGTTTTTAGAAATTTGCATTTATTTAAGTTAAATGAAAATCCGTTAGATGCAAGTCTCTCCATTACAACTTTCAATCGATCCAAAGCCTCTTGTTCGGTTTTGCCAGGTATAAGAACATCATCTAAATAAACAATCGCGTAAGAATATCTCAACTCTCCCAATGCGTCATTAATTGCCCTCTGATATACGGAACGTCCGTTCATCAGCTCAAATGGCATTGTCAAATATTCATAATGTCCGTCAGGTGTAATAAACGCGAGTTTCTCTATCGAATTTTCCTCTACGGGTATTTGGTGGAACCCAGCTACCATGTCTAATGATGCGAAATATTGTGCTCCACATAAGCGATCTAATTGATCTTGAATCAATGGCAACGGATATCGATCTGCTACTGTGTTCGAATTTAATTCTCGAAAGTCTACATACAATCTATCTGAGCCATCTTTTTTTTTTTTTACCAAAATGATTGGACTGGAAAATGGGCTTTTACTTTCCCGAACAATCCCTGCCTTGAGCATTTTGTCAACCAAATCTCTTACAGTCTCCCGTTCTACAGCGCCTAGCCTGTACGGGCCTCTTTGCACGAGTTTGTTTACGTCTTTTAATCTGATCTCGAGCTTACCCGAAGTAACTCGAATCTTGGGAGCCTCGACGCTCATATGTTTAGAATACGATTTCAACAACTCGATAAGTGGTTCTCTCATTTCAACTGAATCGCAATCGACAGAATTGACGTCGATCTCTAAACTACTCGAGCCAACAAATTTATTTAATTTCGAAAATTTGATCGTAATTCCGTCCAACTTGACCGAAACTTTCGATAACAATTCTTTACCCAAAAGTAAATCTGTTGACAAATTTTCGTCCGGTACCGCATATAAATCGATTTCAACGTTTATGCCATCAAGATCGACCCACACAGATATTAGCTCACAGCAATCAACGTATCCACTTCCGATACCTCTCAACCGCGTAGAGACGCATTGTCTCCTACCGGGCAACCGTTCTACCAATGTCTCTCCCACAAGGGAACAATCCGAACCAGAATGAAAGTTAAATGTCAATACCTTACCTTCAGCCAGCTTCAAAATACCTTCAGTAGAGGTCAAGCTACAAAGCTTCACGATTTTCTCCTCCTTCTTTGGGCAGTTCGGGGAGATATGACCCTCTTCTTTGCAGTTGTAACAAGTCGCCGCCTTCTTAGAATACGAGCCTTTGTTGTCCCGTGACTGACTGCTGTGTGACTTCGAGGATGATCTACAATCAGCCTTACGATGCCCCTTCTTTCCGCAATTGTAACACTCGATGTCCGAACGGTGCGACTTTCCATCTCGTGGCGTCGAAGCCCTAGTATGTGGACCAGGAGCTCCGAAGGATGCACGCGATCGATGGTGATCGGTCGTTTTTCCATCGAGGTACGACATTGCTTCTTGCAAATAACGAGGCGATTCACGTACAAATATGTTTCGCACGAATCGGTCATTGAACGAATATGACAATCCGGCCAGTTGGGTTGCGGTTTCGTCCACCGATTTCCGTTCCTTGAGCCACGCTTTTATCTTCCTTCCCCTCTTCATGAAATTCTCAAGCGTGAACTCGGCGTCGTCTGTCCAAATCGTATGAAGTTCCGAAGCGACGTTTTTATTCTTCGCATATGCGCTCATGAACTCAGCACGAATCTCGGCCCAGCTTTTCCCGGAAGGATCCATACTGGTG
The DNA here is from genome assembly GCA_963564615.1 of Rhorus exstirpatorius. Taxonomy (NCBI): domain Eukaryota; kingdom Metazoa; phylum Arthropoda; class Insecta; order Hymenoptera; family Ichneumonidae; genus Rhorus; species Rhorus exstirpatorius. The sequence goes on from OY751315.1 coordinate 576,943, forward strand.
AACCACTGAGCTGCTTCGTCCTTGAATGCTTTAGCCAGGTGCTGGACGACTTCCCAATCGTCCGGTCTGTAACGTCGAATCCACTCATCGACCATCTTCGCCCAGCCAGATGCGTCAGTACTTTTCGGGTCAAATTTCACAAGATCCATAGGAGCTCGATCCCGCTGAGTGAGCAAAGTAATCAGTCGCTCGTTTTCCCTTTCCAGTTTTGAAGATCGTTTTCTCCTCTTATTTTTCTTTTCCGCAGTGTTGTCAGCATCGTGTTCCGATGCTTCCGATGATGTTCGAGAACGATTTCTTTTCCGATTCTCAGATACTACACTGCTTGACTCACTTGCACTCTTTTCACTGTCTGTCACTGCTACACCGGCACTGTTTTCACTGTCTTTAGCCATAACACTGGCACTATTTTCACTGTCTTTAGCCATAACAGTGGCACTGTTTTCATTGTCTTTCGTCATTATATTAGAACTTTTCACCGACACAATTTTCACGTGAACTCTATCGCCCGAATCTTTGAATTAAAAGTTCTTTATCCCACTTCTGATGTCAGATATAATAATAATAATAATAATAATAATAAGATTTAGGAGTGCTGGTATTAATCTGAGAAGCAACAGTGTATCTCACTGACTGCCGCAGTGACACGGCTTACACAATTTATTGATTAATCGATGTAAAATAAAAGAATTCAAATGAAACAAAATATAGCCATCCGATAGCAGTGCTAGTGAGGTGCCTTGCGCAGAGCCTTATTAAAAATCAGTCCTTTCGACCCAATCACCCAAGAAGGAATCAACTCATGACCGAGACCTCTTAGTCTCCCACTCTACTTTTTCCTAGGCCTCTACGCAATACAACACACTCGTGGTACATGCACCATGCACCACCAACGGGGTAGGTCTTTCTTCGAACGTCTTGTCGTCGTTCTGTCACCCGACGCCTGCCACTTGACCCTTCATAAACAAGGAAGGAATCGAGAGAGCCGTTGGAAACTGATTTCCATTGCGATGCGACATATATATATATTGTCACGGCCTTTTTAACGTGGCCGGATGATAATCAGGCGCACCTGAGCTGCGGTGGGAAGAATTTCGGGAAATACCAAATAAACGAGATGAAACAAAAAAAATAAAAAACAGACAAATTCCAATTTATTCAATCAGACAAAAAAGAAAAATATAAATTAGGTTGTTGGGCGCCAGTCGTCACTCGGACGACGATTCTCGATACAAAAAAAAACGGGATAAACGCAGTAGAAAATAAATGAAGAGAAAAAAAAAGTGAAGAGAAAAGGAAAAAAAATAAATTACCTATTCGGGAATTCTCAGGGCTGAGTTTACCGGCTCGCAGGCCTCTTAATTATTGCCCGTGTCGGGCTATCGTCAAAGGCGATATAAATCGAACTCAACAGAAAAAACTATCACGCAATTAATGACAACGACTCGATTGAAACGGGGGTTCGCGATGCGTCACCACACGCACGAATTTATACAAAACCAAATGGGGGGGAAAATGTCGTAGACAAGAATCAATACTAGCGAAAATCACAAGAATAAGTAAAATTAAAAGAACAGGAAAAACTCACGCTTCTCGCCGACTAATACTCAGTAAGCCGAGTCCACTTGTCGCGATTTGCCGGTGGCTATCGCTTGCCTACAAGCGAGAAATCTCGCTTCCGTGGAACTCGCTTAATCTCTCCCTTTACTATCGGTGCAACAAACGATTTGCCGAAGTGCTCGATTCTATATCACGATATCTCGTGGCTCGTGGATTTTTACTCTCTCGCTCTTTCACTCTGTATAATGATTGACGCTCGCAAAATGGCTCGATATAATAAAGATGTCTTGGCTATGCAAGGGCTCACGTCGAAGTGGTTCGTCTTCGTCGTCTCTCTGCTCGTGGGAATTGGAAAAAGGGTAATTTGGGGGAAAGGACATGCGCGATGGGAAATTGGGTCATAGGGGGATCGAGGATCGATAGATTATTGGTTATTCGGGAGCTGACGTCACGAGCGCGTTGCGCAGGACAGCAGATCGATCATCGATGATCCGTGCTGTGCTGCCCTCGGTGACCCGTGACGCAACTCCCGCTCTCCTGGCTGATGACTATACCCGGACGACGACGAGGGTCCTCTCTCTCGGCAATTATTGGCCGTTGGTGGCACACAGGGCCGGTGATGCTCCATGTATTCTTTTCTGGCACCACGATTCCTCGCCTCGCACGGGATAATTCGAAACGAGGGAGTTCACGGGTGCCAGACAATGTTCCTGGTGACGGTTGAGGTGAGGGCCACGATCTCGCCCGAACCCGTCGTTTTTATCGAGGGTTCGCTTGATTACGTGGGGAATTCCCTCACCCGCCGTCACCTTGCTGTTATCTTCTTGTCCGTCCCTGTGGCCACGGCGATGTTGTTGGTTTGCCTCCTGGCTCGTCGTCCGGGTCTCCGGTGATATATTTTTCCCGATCCGGGGACGGCTGTTCGATGGCGAGGGGTTACGTGTGGCAGAGGGGAAGGGGGAAGGGTATTCGAGGGTCAATGGCATATGAGAGGGATCAGCTGTGCTGGCTCGTAGCCTATGGATATGGGACGACGTTGGCAGTGGAAGGGGGAGAGAGACGACGCTCGACGACGATGAGGCGTTATATGTGAATTTCGCTGGTTATAGTTATATTCTTAAATTTAACGTACATGGGAATGGTTTGCGTGTGGCGACGGACTTCGACGGGCATTTGGCTATTCGTTAATGTAACGCCGTGTCAAAATATATAATATTATAAAATATAATAATAATAATATTATATACATAATATAATATTAATTATGTATATAACATATTTCTCATATATATATATATATATTATAACATATATGTCGCATTCCACGTCAACTCAGCCACCCCGTTTTTTTTATTGTCTCGAAAAAATTATTCAGTATGGGCATTTTAAAGGACAATATATCCATGACATTTTACCAAAATTTCATCCCCCCACTATTGTTGGTTCTCGAGATAATGATTGATGAAGTCTCAATTTTGTAAAAATCATAACATCGTAACTACTGATCGGATTTAAACGATTAAAAAAAGGATCTTTTTCATTTTTTTTACTCTTTTCGAAAAAAAAATATGTTATCATCGGATAAAAGCTCATTAGACATTTTTCGGAGTAAATTAACAAAAAAGAATTTTTCCCTCTTCACTGATGCGTTGTTCCATTTTGAAAAAATCCTGCGGAGTTGTGTATTGCTTCCCTCTATCAGAAAAAAAAATACTGAGTAGAATTCCGATTGGCCCTTTCGTGGAAAAAAAAAATCGAAAAATTTCCCCGAAAACTGTCTAATGAACTTTTCTCCAATGACGGCATATTTTTTTTTCAAAAAGGGAGAAAAAAATAAAAAAGATTCTTTTTTTAGTCGTTAAAATCCGATCAGCCGTTACGAAGTTATGATTTTCTCAAAATTGAGAATTTATTAATCATTATCTCGAGAACCACCAATAGTGGGGGGACGAAATTTTGATAAAATTTCATGGATATATTGCACTGTGAAATGCCCATACTGAATAATTTTTTCGAGACCAAAAAAAAAACGGGGTGGCTGAGTTGACGGGGCTGCGTTGACGTGTCGTATTCCACGTTAACTCATCAGCCACCCCGTTTTTTTTTGTCTCGAAAAAATTATTCAGTATAAGCATTTCAAAGGACAATATATCCATGACATTTTACCAAAATTTCGTCCCCCCACTATTGTTGGTTCTCGATATAATGATTAATAAATTCTCAATTTTGTAAAAATTATAACTTCGTAACGACTGATCGGATTTTCACGATTAAAAAACGAATCTTTTTTATTTTTTTGGCACTTTTCGAAAAAAATATGCCATCATTGGACAAAAAGTTCATTAGACAGTTTTCGGGTGAATTTTTCGATTTTTTTTTTTTTCCACGAAAGGGCCAATCGGAATTCTACTCAGTATTTTTTTTTCTGATAGAGGGAGGCAATACACAACTCCGCAGGATTTTTTCAAAATGGAACAACACATCAGTGAAGAGGGAAAAATTGTTTTTTGTTAATTTACTCCGAAAAATGTCTAATGAGCTTTTATCCGATGATGACATATTTTTTTTCGAAAAGAGTAAAAAAAAAAAAAAAGATTCTTTTTTTAATCGTTTAAATCCGATCAGTAGTTACGAAGTTATGATTTTTACAAAATTGAGACTTCATTAATCATTATCTCGAGAACCAACAATAGTGGGGGGGATGAAATTTTAGTAAAATGTCATGGATATATTGTCCTTTGAAATGCCGATACTGAATAATTTTTTCGAGACGATAAAAAAAACGAGATGGCCGAGTTGACATGGAATCCCATATATATAATAATATATATAATAATATGAATATAAATATATTTCCGCGCCCGGTTGAACCGAAATATATTTCCGCTTGCTTTCATGGATTACAATTTATTAGGCATAGGGACGGGCGTGAGTAACTTCGACGGCGCTCGGCTCCTCCGAAGATACCCGATCGTCGCTCGCTCACACGCACACGCGCTACTATGATTGTGTGATGGGCGCGTAAGAGACTAGAGAGGGGGTAAGTTTTACGCGCGATCTGGCTGCACTGGTGGTGATAGCGTATCTCCCCAGAGCGATTCTGGCAAGATACACAATTCCGAGGTATGTCTAGGAAGGATCGAATTGTTCGCGATGAAGCAATCCGATCGATGAGAGGAAGAGTGACTTGATGGGTGCTGGGATCGTGCTTATATACCCCCTGGATCGTTGGGTATGATGGTGGGGCCACGCGGCGGCATGTATCGCGTCGTGCGCCTGCGTTAAGTTGGCCGTCACTGTCCTGTGCGTGAGCGTTTGATAGTGTGCTACGCGTGATTATGTATGGGTCTATATATGGTCCCGTTACAATATGTATATTAGGGTGATTCAAATAAAATCGATGTTTTTTTTTTTCGTATAAATTTGATAGCTGTTAGTACTTGTCAAAAAAGTAACTCTCTCCAAATTTGAGCTCTTAAAAAAATTTTTTAGAGGTCGCGCAAGTGACTTTTTTTTTCGATCGGGGCTAACAATCACGATTTAAAAATTTCTATTTTTCCGTTCTGCATAAAAAAATATCAGTACCTGATGAAGCAGTGGTTGTCCCAAAATTTGGGCTCATAAAAAAAAAATTTAATGGCCGTGCATGTCACTTAAATTTATTTTTTTCATTTTTCGCTGAAATTTGTAGCATAGATATTTCGATTTTTCATTGCTGCAGCAAAGGATGTTGGCACTTAAATTTTTTTTTTTATGAGCCCAAATTTTGGGACGACCACTGCTTCATCAGGTACTGATATTTTTCTATGCAGAACGGAAAAATAGAAATTTTTAAATCGTGATTGTTAGCCCCGATCGAAAAAAAAAATAAAAAAGTCACTTGCGCGACCTCTAAAAAATTTTTTTAAGAGCTCAAATTTGGAGAGAGTTACTTTTTTGACAAGTACTAACAGCTATCAAATTTATACGAAAAAAAAAAACATCGATTTTATTTGAATCACCCTAATGTATATATGGGGCATTCCAGGTCAATTCGACAAGGGTCTGACCCTCACCCTCTCCAATCTGAGTCTGAATGATCGGAGGTGTTTCGTTAGCCTAAAATAACATCTCTAAATTTTTCTCAGATTCTTACCAACCCCCCTGATGCCACCCCGACCTCTTAAGGCGGCTCATCAGTGACAAAACTAGTCAAAAATCGTGACGTGAAAAAAAATCATAAAACCTATCATAATATTTTCTAAATACTCTGTCTCAATAAAATTTATGAATTTCGATGACGTTTCCCGTGATATTTTATTCATAATTTATTATAAATAATATTGTAAATAAAGTCTCAACTGACAAAAGTATTTAACGCTGTCAGAGCGATCGAGTCAAAAACGATAGCTGATATTCATATGTTTCCTCGCGTGCAGCAGAATGACAGACATATATTGTATCCCAGATTTGCACACACGATGACTTTCGCGATTAAATTTCTCAGGAAAATCCCTGGCAAGACACAATTTTTTAAATACCATTGGAAAGTTCACGATTTCATCTTTCAATATTCAAAATTTGAATAAGAACTCTCGTCTTTATCAAAAGGTATCATGTCACTTCCGGTGAAAATGGAATCAACTGCCATAAGACCCATGCTAAAATAGGTCATTTTAAATTACTCGTTCGCAATAATTTGCCTGGCAACATATCCTGAAATTTCGAGAGAGCGTTCATTGCATCTTAGATAACACTCTCCCGAAGTTTCATTCGTATCACCGGTTTTTTAATTCACTGATGAGCCACCTTAAGTGATGATATTTTCGAAAACGGTCAATCGGACATTTTTGAAAATTACGAAAAAAATTGCATAAATTCTGTAGCCAAAAAGAAAAATATCCCAACCACAAAATCAAAGTGGGCAGGCAAAATGGTAATTTTTTTATCAATTTTTTAACCCATTAACTTTTTTTCAGTTATTTTGATTTTTTTTTAATTTTCAGAGTTCTATACACCATTCCTAATACAACAACCATCTAGAAAGTAATTAACATTCTGTTGAGAGCTGTAGTATAATTTAAATATTCCCGCGTATGAGGGAGGCGCTAGTGTCGCTGTTGCGAGCGCCAGTGGCCACGTTGGCAAGCGCCCATTGGTGTAGCGAGTGTGGTGCCACGCTTGCACACGGAGAGAACAAAACGGCGATAGTCATTGTGACTCACGTTGCTGATGCGCGTGAGACAAGCGAGAGATGAAAAAACAGCTTCAAAATGGCCGCAACCGAGTGAAATGTATGTTATAAGGAGGACCACGCGCGTGTTTCACAGTGATCAGAACTGTGAGAAACAATTGAGACTCTCACACCTCCCATCGCTGTTTTCACGGTGTTCGGTATTGTTTTCACGCGCAACAGCACTGTGATGTCGCGAAGATAGGGACGGTTTGATAATAATCCCCGTAGCCGCTTTACCTAAGACTGTATTACCGCATTCGCGCATGCGCATTCTATAAAATTCATCAGTGGAGCTGATGAATTTGCCCGTCGTCGTTTCACGTATTCTCTCGTAATATGTATTATTATTTATTGTTAATTCCTAATCTGGGTCAATTCGTTAGCAGATTGTCGATTTATAGGATGATTTAAAATTCGCGGTCATTTCCTGGTTTTTCAATGTTTTCTTTGTCTGATTTGAAAAATTGTTTGCATTGACTATATTATTTCGATAATATATATTTAACCAGGGTGTCGATCTGTACATGAAACTGGGAAATGACCGGGAATTTTTTAAATCAGACAAAGAAAACCTTGAAAAACCAGGAAATGACCGCGAATTTTAAATCATCCGATAAATCGACAATCTGCTAACGAATTGACCCAGATTAGGAATTAACAATAAATAATAATACATATTACGAGAGAATACGTGAAACGACGACGGGCAAATTCATCAGCTCCACTGATGAATTTTATAGAATGCGCATGCGCGAACGCGGTCATACAGTCTGAAGTAAAACGGCTACGGGGATTATTATCAAACCGTCCCTATCTTCGCGACATCACAGTGCTGTTGCGCGTGAAAACAATACCGAACACCGTGAAAACAGCGATGGGAGGTGTGAGAGTCTCAATTGTTTCTCACAGTTCTGATCACTGTGAAACACGCGCGTGGTCCTCCTTATAACATACATTTCACTCAGTTGCGGCCATTTTGAAGCTGTTTTTTCATCTCTCGCTTGTCTCACGCGCATCAGCAACGTGAGTCACAATGACTATCGCCGTTTTGTTCTCTCCGTGCACCTTGTGATTGGGTGAGTGAGAACGATCCTGTGGATCGTGAGCTGATAGGCGTGTTCCTATATTGACTGGCAGTGCTGGAAATGTATAGTGCAAGTCACGTATACTGTACATTTTCAGCACTGCCAGTCAATTTAGGAATAGGGCCGATAACGGCGTTCTAAGGGTTTCTCACCGTTTGCGCGAGCGCGCACGCGCGAGAACTTGCCACCTGCACTCTAATGGACAATATTGGTACTATTAACGCGTGTTTCGCCTTAGTTCTAACCTGAACTTCGTGGTATCTCAAATAATAAAATTCTCAGATCATAAAATGCAATAGTATTTATTCATATGTAAAAATCCTTCCAAAATCTTTTCTTAAATTTACATTACTCTCCCGATGGTGTTGCATTTAGGAAAATATATTGAATCCTGAAAAATGCGAAAAAAGTCAAAATTACTGAAAAAAAAAAAAAAATTTATTCGGTGAAAAAATTGATAAAAAATTACTGTTTTGCCTGCCCACTTCGATTTTGGTTGGGATATTTTTCTTTTTGACTACAGAATTTATGTAATTTTTTTCATAATTTTCAAAAATGTCCGATTGACCGTTTTCGAAAATATCATCACTTAAGGGGTTGGGGGGGCGTCACGGGGGTTGGTAAAAATCTGAGAAAAATTTGGAGATGTTATTTTAGGCTAACGAAACACCTCCGATCATTAAGACTCAGATTGGAGAGGGTGAGGGTCAGACCCTTGTCGAATTGACCTGGAATGCCCCATATATACACCTACATAATTTTTTTCACGCTGTGCCCGTGTAGAAATTCAATCACGGCACTTCTAAGACCCTGACTAGTTTGCCCTACTATAAATAAGGCCCTCATCAGGTGGACATATACGGACCGCACTAGTTCGGTGACGCATCAAACGATGCGGCCCCTAATAAGGGATATAACTTGGCCCTGAGCAGGATATTTTTGGGTACTCTTGTAGGACCTTTTCGGGATCTTATTAGTTCCTTGTAAGATTAGCTTGTTAGTCAGTATCAAATTAGTATTAAAAATGAATTTCAAATGTCAACAAAAAAAATAGCATCATTTCAAGAATTAAAAAAATATATTTATCTGAGCTCATGTTTTGGACACTAGATATATTTTCTGTGTAATATTTATCTATTAATATTTATTTAGATTTTTTTTTTATTCTTAAAATGAGACTATTTTTTTTTTTTTTCGCTTACACTAAGTTACACATTTGAAATTCATTTTTTAGTTACTACTCGGATGAATGGAATTATAATGGATAATAATTTAAAACACAAACAAAAATATATTTTTAGAATTTTTTATCGAATTTTGAAGTCTTTGGTCAGCAGAGACATAGAATCGTTAGAACAAAAATATCGTATCATAAAATAATCTGTAATAAAAATTTTCTGGAATTAAGATCTATTTTAATAGATCCTTGCAACAGTTTTATTATCGTTGAATAACGTAACACAGTAAGTAGCTAAGATCTTATTTTTCACAGCTCACGCATTTCTTGATATTCCACATTCTGGAATTTCTTCTCAAAGAGTATCGTTTTCTTGGTCTGACTCTTCATCAGCTGATTCACGGGCCACCTTTTTACTGCCATCTTGTCTGATGTTATTCGTATGAGCTGCTTTCACAGATTGAGCTCTCGTTTGTCGCTGACCATTCCAATCTTTTGCGTTGTTCATAACTCTCCCAATCGCGTTGTCAATGACTTGTTGCGAAACTTTTTTCGCTGTAAGGGGGTCTTTATGAGTTTGTATTATCACACCTAAAACAAATAATTCAAAAGCATTTCAATATAAATTGTAAAAAAGATTAAATTGAAATTGGAGTCTCTATATACTATTCTCAGTAACAACAATAATTACCTATAACGCAGTCGTAAAACAATGTGTCTTTCAACAATGACTTTCCAGGCACTTTTCGCAAAACAGTATATTTCATGGCCAAATCTCTTGACAAATATTGTTTACAAATATTTGTCAGGCTTTTGCTTAGCGCCAATTCTCGGTCCAATAGAGAGTTTAATGAAGATATCTGTAGAATAAAAAATCAACAATAACCTCCACAAAAATAATTTTTATCGCAAATATTGATTAAAGCGTGAACAAATAATTTGTTATTTTACTATATTATTTTCTAACTTTTTAAATAATTGATTGAAAATTTGAAAAATTAAAAAAAAGTACTTGATCCAAAAATTTATAAAAATGATTAAAAAATGTTTAAAAAATTTTTCAATTAGATAATCGATTGAAACATTAAATAATTAATTAAAAAATTTGTCAAAAATTGATTGAAATATGTCTAAAAAAATGAAAAATTAGAAAATCGGTTTGAAAATTGAAAATTGAATAATTGATTTAAAATTTTGAAAAATTGATTTTAAAATGTTTAACAAACTGAAAAATTTGAAAAATGGATTTAAAACTTGAAAATTTGATCGAAAAATTTGAAAAAAAAAAAAACAATAATATATCAAAATCAGTTTTACTTACAAATTTATTTCGAAACTCATCGTCGATGTGCAGCTGTCCGTTAAATTTATCAAATTCTTCTTGACTTTGAAATGGTAGAGAAAGATTATATGTTTCTGAAAATTTCTTCTCGAACACATGATCACCAGTTTGATTTAGTAGCATAAGAATTGCATTCTGGGTTGATAAAATTTCTTTCACATCAATTGCTAGCCCTTTTAGATTAGTCAAGATAAGTGCAAAATCTGAAAATGATATATTGTATTATTTCTGATATTGAATTATTCATAATGACCTTAAAAAGTGTGGAATATTTTACCTTCTTTCCTGTGTTTTTTGATTTTTTTGGTATCGGGTTTGTCAGTCTCATATTCCAAGCTTATATCATTTCGAACTCCGCTTTGAACCATCAGTGGCACTATTTGAATTTTGTTCTCTCTTGGAAGTTTCGCACTGCTGTTTAATGGGTATTTTTTTGCGGTAACAAATGACGGGATGGTTTCGTCACAAATTTTGGCATCGCTTTTCGTGTTTTTTTAATTTTATTATCTGAAGAATCGGATGTTTCATCTCCAGTACTGCATTCATTTCGTAGGTCAGAAGGATCATCTGGGGAATCAGGCTCCATAGGCGGTACTAATAGCGTTTTCCACTGGGGAACTCTGTGCAGATTTTTACATGTGAGTGAGTGAGACAGAGATGCACTGAGTACATATGTGTCTCACTTACTCTCATCCGAAAAACTTGAATCGGTGCGCACTCGGTGCACCAGTGGAAAACGCTATAACATTGCGTTTCGAGTCTCTTCGCTGATAGTGTACTTTTTGGCTTTTATTATATTTTTTTCGACTTCTGCTGCTTTTGTTGCTGGATCGGCGTCCGAATCCGTTGTGAAAACAAAATCTTTGGTTTCTAGTTTCTTCAATTTTTGCACAGCTTCATCATAAGTATCTAAAAAAACAGCAATTAAGAGGCGCGGTAGAGCCTCGAGACAAGTACATTTCCTCCTATACCGACATGTCGAGAGGTACTACAGCCTCTTATACGCCACACATCGAGCTTATACACGGGAGTATATCTATATAACGAAACTTATTTTTCTAATTATCAATTAATTCTACAGACTTCGGCAATGATATTAACACGAATATTTTTTATTTTTTTTTCTCTTTCGATTGGTACCCAAATGAATGCTGTAGCTATTGACATATGGGAGATATCGCATTTTATTTTTTATTTTCGACGTACAACGATCATCATTTTTTCGCTCCGCAAATTTTTCGCTCCGCAAATTTTTCGCTCCGCTAATTTTTCGCACCACCAACATAACCACACTAACCGTCTTGAGTCCCGTGTCACGCTGAAAGGCCGAAAAGACGCGATACCGGCGCATCTTGAAAAAATATTTATTTCTAGATAAATATTTTTTTCATTTAAGGATGTTCTGCTGGTATTGTAAGCGGGGGTTGTGCGGCATGAGAGGGGCAGAGATTTCGTCAGTGTTCCAATCCCTGAACACGAAAAAATAAGTTTTTCAATTCCTTATTATAATTATATTGGGTGACTTATGGGAAGTTATAATTTTTTAAATAATATATTATTGTCATTATTTCCCATAAAAATTATTCAATTTTTTTTATAAATTTGTTTAGCAATTATTTAAAAAAAATTAATTCGCTTGGGAACAGCGACAGCGTTGCTTGCTAGAAAATTTTGGTGAAACAAGTTGGCAGCACTGACTCGCCAATGACACACCGTATCCACGCATATACGCTGTTTGTATCCGGGTTATGTGCGAGATGAAGCGAAGAATATTGTGATCAAAGTTTAGTGCAGCGAGTGTGGAAAAAGTGAAAATTTTGAAGCGGCAGTAAATATTTAATGGATACTTTGTGTACGTTTATATTGTGTTTTAAATAAAATTTTATCGAAAAGTTCTTACAGAGGTACACATAACCTCTAATCAATCGCCTCGATGTCATCGATGCTTCTCTGGAAAGGTAGAAGAATTTCGCAGAAGCAATATAATAAAAAACTTTTGCAACAGAAGACTGGTCTGAAAAACAGAAAAAAAAAATCCCAAGAAACATGTGGTGAAATTCGTGCGAATGCGTGCAAACGGATGAAACCCTCACACGTCAACGAGTGTGTCCAAGAATCTACGAGTAAAGAGTCTGTGGATGAACCACTACAAGAATCAACAGCAGATCCAGTGGAAGATGAAGAAGTGGAGAGCGGAACGAACGGAGCCGATGATGGAGATAGGCCAGAGGATGTATCGGTAGAAGTTATGGAAGGCCGGCGTATCGTAGAGCTTGCTTTTTTAGGAGACCAAATGTGGTGTTATCTGTGCAAAGAAGGATTATCTTTTCAACACATTACTAAGGAGGTGCGTAAAGGGCTGGGCTTAATCCTCACGATCCGTTGTCACAAATGTTTATTACTAAATGAGGTAAAAACAAGTAAAACCCACTGCGGCGGCGATCGACGTTCTGAACGTTTTGACGTCAATTCCAAGAGCGTTCTAGGTACATACTTGTTCTTCATTATTTCTTACTAAGATTATGCATACAGTCCTCAGAATATTAATTACTATGTTATTATTTACTGTAATTATTTATGCGAACTTGTTGAATTTTTCAGGGGCTGTGCACGCTGGATTGGGTTGGACGCAAGTGGATAAATTTCTCGCTATACTCAACGTCCCTTGCTATAATTTCCATACGTTCAAAAAGTATGAGAATGAAATTGGACTCGCAGCAGAAGATGTAGCCAAAGAGAGCTGCAAAAGTGCGACTGAGTTAGAAAAGCAGATGACGATGGAGCGAGCAGCTGTTATTGAAAATTCCCTGTAAATCTCAATTCATTATTGGGTTTATTCGTGCTAGCTACACTTTCTATACTTTTCTTACACTTTTTACGCTCGCCCAATAGGAGATGTAAATTTCTAGTGAAAAGTGTAAAATCTGATAAAAGTGTAGAAAGTATAGCTAACACGAACAAGCCTACTATCCATTCAGTTTCAGCTAATGCAAATGAAATTAAGTTCAATCAATTTGTAAATATTATTTTCGACTGTTTTTCTGATGTGTATTGCTTCTCATTTTTGAGAAAAGAATTACACTTTTTTACTATTTTACACTTTTTTTTTACTATTTTACACTATTTTTACTCTTGAAAATGAATGACACTTTTTTTTGCGTCGAGTATTATTGTGCTACAAAAAAATAAATAAAAAAAGCCATGAATTCCATTGTGTAAAAAATTAATAATTTCCTATTCTATGATAATTTCCTATTCCATCATAATTTCCTATTCCATCATAATTTCCTATTCCATCATAATTTCCCACAGGCCAGAAGAATTTCGAACGGGATTTTTCATCCCTGATCGCGTTTCGAGTTATGAAGAAAGATCAGAGTCTGAAGAGCCTGAGAGCTCGCATGTCTCTTTCAACGACGTTGTACGCATTATGGCTTCTTATGACATGGGTTGGAGTACTCGAGGAGCAGGCCGTAGTTACGATAGTCTCAATGGGTTCGGTGCCATAATTGGACATTTCAGTGGGCAGGTTCTGGACTATGCGACCTGTAATCGCAAATGCAAAAAATGCGATTCAAATAGTAATCATCCCGACCACGACTGTCGTCGTAGTTTTTTTGGCTCAGCTAAGGCGATGGAACCACACGTAGGGAAAAAAATTATTGTAGAAAGTGAGATTTTGAAGTCAAACAACGTCGAGATCGGAGTACTTGTTGGCGATGATGATAGCAGCACCATAGCAGCCTGTAGAGACGCCAGTGATCACACAATCTTGAAACAATCCGACAGAAATCATGCCTCTGCTGGAGTGAAAAAACAGCTGTACAAGATTGAAAAAAGTCACAGCGAGTTGAAAGCAGAGAGGATCAATTATCTTCATCGATGCTTCACCTATGCTCCGGCTCAAAATGTTGGTAATAGCCAAGCTCTAGCATCAGCAATTCGAAGCATACCCCACCACGTATTTAACGATCACAGTATTTGTGGTACATGGTGTGGGTACTTTAAAGATAAAGAAAATTATGAGCACAGTACGGTACCTGATGGATTCAAAGATCCGAACTTATTTGAAGCCCTAAAAAAAATATTCTACAAGCTCGCGGATAACGCAGACAAATTTTCTCTTGGGGCCTCGAGTAATAGAAATGAAAGTTTGAATGCCACCATGGCCAGTAAAGCACCGAAGTCTCGGTGTTATAGCATGAGTGCTTCCGCAGACTACAGGTTTGCATGTTCTGTTGGACAAAAGAACCTTGGTAACACCTATACTCAGGAGATAGCCAAGAAAATACAACTCTCGCCAGGAACTCATCACTTTCATCATGTCGCCAGGACTGATAAGACACTTCTACGTCGAAGATCAATTACCAGCACAAAGGATTGCAAGAAACGCCGTATCCAGAACAAGCAAGCTCGCAGTGCTTTGCGACATCTTAGAGAGAGTAATGAGGGTGTTACTTATGACAGTAATTGTGGATTATTCACCCAGTCTGCGGTGCCCAATGGAGAGGATAATCAGAACATTGAAGCTGACGATGGAGTTTATTCGTTCATTGTATTTGATTTGGAGACATCGAGTTTAAGACGAGACTGCGATATATTGCAGATTGCTGCTGTGTGTGGCGACGATGAATTCAATATATACATTAATCCGAGGCAACAAGTTTCCCCACATGCTACAGCAGTGACAGGTCTCCTGAATAACAATGGAAAGCTTTTTTTACACGGGAAAATTGTTCCATCTGTTCCAATGAAAATTGCATTGGAGAATTTCTTGGCGTGGATTGAAGGATTGGGGAGGAAAAGCATATTAATAGCTCACAATTTGATTTTTGATGGACCGAGGCTGCACGACTCCATAAATAAATACAAGCTCGAGGAAAAATTTGCAAATGTGATTCATGGATTCTTGGACACACTGCCTCTTATCAGGTCTATAACGGGTAAAAAAGGGAAGGGAGAATGTACTCTGGGTGGGCTAGCGAAGTCATTGAATGTTGTTGTTGTTGAGGCTCACAATGCTATTTTCGATTGCAAAATTCTATCGAAAATATTGGCTGCATTGAAAATTACGAACGGTATATTATTGGAAAATGTGACAATTTATGAACAGAAGATTGACAAATTCAAATGCCGAGATCAAAATAAAGTCACTCTAACTGGACTAAAACCTTTGGAGAGTACATTGAGTATTGCTACTCTTAAAAAATTAGCCGCTGCTTCTGTAACTCTTCAAAATCTCCAGGATATTTATTCAACTCTCGGAGCTGAAGGGATTTTTGATTTTTTCAATGAAAAAATTAACAACGCGACGATAGCCAAAATTCAAAGGAAAACGATCCAAAGAATAATCGAATTTTTGACGAAAAGTGATGAGAAATCGATACCAAATATATAGTATAGTGCATGTATATTATACGTTATTTCATGACTACTAAAATATTTTAATAAACGTTGAATAATCTTAACTAAATTTAAATCATTATCGTACTTTATTAATTCTCATAAATCTGTAATTCTCTACCTTTTTCCTTAGTGCGCCTTATTGTACCTTTTTGTACTGATTTAAGGAGGAACCACAGCTTTATAAAAATGGTCATAACGAAATGAAACTTTCAGAATATATTTTTGAATATTTTTAAGCGGTTTCATTCGGCCATTTTTTAATAAATAATTTGTAAACTTCAAATATTTTATACACAGTCATAGAGCGAATAACTCGTTAGCCACATCTTTGCATATTCAGATAAAAATAAAAAATGGTGATAGGTTACAAAAAAAAACTACTACTCAACAGCTCAAACACCCAAGAATCTTTATGCAAAGTTAGAGGTGTTTTCATTCTGCCATTTTTTTATAATTAACATAAATTCTACCCAAAAACACAACGGTTATCAGCTGATCGCAAAACGCGCGTGTAATTCAAAATGGCATCGCGATGGTTCGTATTTGGCGCGCTCATATCTCCCAAGAGCAGTTGCCACGTTGCTGACCGAGCCAACTGCGCGCGCAGAAATTGCACTCGAAGGCAATTTTTTATTAATTTTAGTCCTAATTATTGACTTAACCGTCGTATAAAAATATTCCGTTTGTCCGTAGAGTAATTTTTTACCTATATCCGGAGTTTCATTCAATTCGAACCATTTTTAAAAAAGTTCCCCACGATTTTGTGACTTCCCCATAAGAACACGGGTTAAACGTCGATTTTGAAAAAATTATAACTTTTTTATACGATGGTGAAAAATTTTTAAACTTTGCATACGGTTTTTTAATACATTGAAGAACCTTAGAAAAAAATTTCATTGAATTCCTATATTTTTAAATATTTCAAAAATGCCGGCAGAACATCCTTAATGTGGTTCTGTGTTAAAAAAAAAGAATTTTCGTTCCTTTTTCTTTTTTTCTTAAATAAATGGTGGAAAAAAAACAATTATATACTTATCTGTGCGCGTTCATAGTGGTATCGCTTTCCGATTAAGAGGTTATGTCAGTGTATTTCGAAATAAATAATGATTAAACAGCAATTCAATAGTGTTTAGAGTATATTAATAATCAGCATTTTTATTTTTTACGTTGTTTATGTTTATTAATCATTCATGAGTAAGCACAACGCCGGAAAACGTCTTATTACGAACTCGCCAAGTACTTCGTTCGAAGCTTTTCAATTATTATTATTTATTTAATTAAATTTGTGCTGAAGCAGAGCGAGGATTTTGCCAATGAAACGAATTTTGGCAATAAAGAATCGTCGAGATAGAGATTTCTCGACGAAGAAAACGCGAGTTTGAGAGACGAGTTGCTAAGAGCTCTTCAGGAGAGCAAAACGATACAAAAAGAGAATATTAAATTGAAATTACAATGCAAAGAACTCATCAAGTTCCAGGTTGATGGCACATTAGTTCTTGGCGTTCAGGTCGATCGCGTCATAGTTCTTGGCGTTCAGGTCGATCGCACCATTGTTCTTCGTGTCCAGGTCGATCGCACCATAGTTCTTGGCGTCCAGGTCGATCGCGTCATAGTTCTTGGCGTCCAGGTTGATCGCGCGGTAGTTATTGGCGTCCAGGTTGACCAAGCCATAGTTATTGGTGCCTAAGTCAATCGCGTCATAGTTCTAGGTTTCCAGGTCGATCACGCAATAGTTCTTGGTGTCAAGATTAATCGCGCCATAGTTCTTGGCGTCCAGGTCGATCGCGTCATAGTTCTTGGCGTCCAGGTCGATCGCACCATAGTTCTTCGCGTCCAGGTCGACCGCATCGTAGTTTTTGGCGTCCAGGTCGATCGCGTCATAGTTCTTGGCGTCCAGGTCGATCGCACCATAGTTCTTCGCGTCCAGGTCGATCGCATCGTAGTTTTTGGCGTCCAGGTCGATCGCGTCATAGTTCTTGGCGTCCAGGTTGATCGCGCGGTAGTTATTGGCGTTCAGGTTGACCAAGCCATAGTTATTGGTGCCTAAGTCAATCGCGTCATAGTTCTTGGCGTCCAGGTCGATCGCGCCATAGTTCTTGATGTCTAGGTTAATCGCGTCATAGTTCTTGGTGTCTAGGTCAATCGCGTCATAGTTTTTAGCATCCAGGTTGATCGCGCGTTACTTCTTGGCGTCCAGCTTGATCGCACCATAGTGCTTGGCGTCCGGGTCTTACGCGCATATATGCGTAATGCCTTGCCGTTGACCTGGAACTTAAGAACTACAGAGCGCGAGGCCTGGACAGCGTAAAACGCATTCCCGTCAACTTGGAACTCGAGAACAATCGAGCGGTAGACCTGGACGGTGGAAAACGCAATCCCGTTGACCTGGAACTCAAGAACTACGAAGCGTGAGACCTGGACGACGGAAAACTCATTCCCGTCGACCTGGTTCTCAAGAACAACGGAGCGCAGAGCCTGGACGGCAAATAACGCCTTCCCGACGACCTGGTGCTCAAAGATTACGAAGCGCGGGGCCATTCCAGGACGGTAGGTGACGGATGCCCGTCGACCTGTGCTCAAGAACTACCGAAAGTGATACCTGGACGGCAGGAAAAAAGATCCCATGACCTGGGGATCTGGTGCTACGGAGCACCACCACATCCATCGGGAGCAAAACACAAAAATAATCAAACGTAAAAATTAATTAAAAAATGATAACTCTGGGTGATGAATGATGTTCCGGAGGATCTGTTTATTGCGAATTTGTACTCGTCTAATCGATTACAAATAATTGATTGAATATATTACTTTAATAATTTATTTAAACGTTGTTCGATTACAAGTTTAATTTGTAATTAAATTCATGTCGATTTCAAATCACTTTTTTAATTTGTAGTTACACAGAAGTTTAATTACAAATTACATTTGTAATTTGAAATTAAAAGAAGTGTAATTAGAAATTTTATTTGTAATGGGTAATTGAAAAGAGTGAAAATTTTAATTACAGATTATATTTCTAATTTTTAATTACAAAATGTTCAATTACAGTTCACATTTGTAATAGTCCATTGAAAAAAGTTAAACTTCAAATTGCATTTGTGATTTGTAAGTAAACAAAGTTTAATTACAATTTCACAACTCGGTTCGGTACAGACAACTCAAATTTCAAAGGACCTGCGCATACGGACAACATGCTTCATTTTTCTGTACCAATTCGGTTATAGACTGCGTTTGTCTGAATCAAATCGCTTCATGGGATTTTTTTTTGTATTGCAATGATGTGTCGAATTTTCCCTTGTTCAGTTGACTATGATGGCTTTTATGAGTAGAATTACGTGGGTCGCGGTCGGGTTGAGTCTGCGTTTCATTGATATCTTACAAACGAAGCTCTACTATTCCATCGCGAAAAAAAAGATAGTGCTCGATACTTATGAACCGACTATAGAAAAGCAATGCTTATGATTTTTATAACTCAGCGATGGTGCTTTGTATCAAGAATCGAAACTCAAAGATGTTTGAATGGATCATGCGAGCACTTTCAGGAATAGGGAGACCTCATTGATAGGATTTTGTACGCATAGAATATTTTGGAGTTCGCTAAACTTGCTAACGATCTAATAAAAAGAAATGCAAATGATAATTCGTGTGCTAGGTGCTAGATTGGGGCTCCTGAAGTTGTGAAATAATGAAACCATTCCATAATTGTACGAAATGTTTTGGCAAGACAATTTATGCCGTCAAAAATTGTTCAATTCTACCCTGAGCATAGTAGTCGCCATTCAAAGCTTTTACATAGAAGTTACATCGTAAATATATGTCGACATATATAATCCTTTGCAAAAAGAAACCAAATCCCACCAAAAACACCATGAATGGTGTATAAAAACTTGAGACAAGTACATTTCCTTGCGTCGTTTTGTTTATGCTTACAAAAAGATGTCAAACCCAAATATTTGACAAATAAACGTTTTCAAAAAGATGTCAAACACAAAAAGTTGTCAAATAAATTCAAATAATCTAAGTCACAGTTGCCAAGTACATCAAGCATTTTCATTGTTTACATTTTTATTAACCGTTTATAAGTAAGTAACAACGCTCGAAAACGTATTGAAACGGACTTAGGGACTTAATCTAAAAATTTAATGTTTGAAAGATTTTATTGAAAAAAAATTCACATTGAAAAAAAAAATCCGAACGAAGTACTTCGCGAGTTATGTAAAATGATTGTACAGACTACCTGTTACAAACTCGCCAAGTACTTTGTTCGGATTTTTTTTTTTCAATGCGAATTTTTTTTCAATAAAATCTTTCAAACATTAAATTTTTAGATTAAGTCCCTAAGTCCGTTTCAACACGTTTTCGAGCGTTGTTACTTACTTATAAACGGTTAATAAAAATGTAAACAATGAAAATGCTTGATGTACTTGGCAACTGTGACTTAGATTATTTGAATTTATTTGACAACTTTTTGTGTTTGACATCTTTTTGAAAACGTTTATTTGTCAAATATTTGGGTTTGACATCTTTTTGTAAGCATAAACAAAACGACGCAAGGAAATGTACTTGTCTCAAGTTTTTATACACCATTCATGGTGTTTTTGGTGGGATATCAATATACTTTGAAATTTTAATCACCATATGTAATAATAGAAGATAGGCATTATATGAAATTATTTACTCGCTTGTCCTCTTATCTTGATAGAGAATGATGGCCAACTTTCGGGAGGGTTAACATCTGCTTTAACCAGTGCGTGCAGAAGTTCCATGTTTTCAGGTGTATATGGGGGTGGCATAAATTTGGACACCGCCGTTTTGCCATTTTTAGTATCAATCCAACGTAAAGGAACAATATCTATGTCTCGCATAGCTTTGCGTCCTCGGACGACAAATTCCACCAATTGGAATTTATAGATGTTTACCTTTGGTCCTGTCCTTTGCAATTCTATGCTTAAAAAAAATATGTTGGGAATAATAGTAAATTCATGATTTTATTGCCTCTTTTTTACGGTTACAGCAAGAAAATTTTGCTACATTCTATTCTCAACCCTGCAGAAATTTCTTTTGAATCAAATTTCAATTATAAATATACTTTATAAATAGAGATTTTTTCCTGCAAGAGATTTTTTCACCGCAAATATTTTCCATTTGAAAATATATTCTAGTCCAATCATTTTTAGTATACGAAAAAATCTCCTAAAATTATCAAAACGATGTAAGTGCTGCAAATTTGCAAAAAAATTAATCTGCATTAAGAACATTAAGTTAATTGGAAAAAACAATCTTCAATAATTCTATCATAGGAATAAGTAAGAAAAGTTTACGGACATAACCTAGAACCGGCATGGAAAAACTTTAGCAAAAAAAAAACACGAATAATACGAATAATAATCATTCAATTCCAGTTACGCTAAAAATGATCGAACTATGTAAAACATGTTCGTGAAGGCAGAAAATCTTTACAGGTAAATGAAAAAGGAAAAAAGTGGTTGATATATATAAAATATGTACATGTGACGACAAAATCTTCTAGAATTCGCGAAACTGTGATGGTCGAACGGGTTAAGTGAGATAGAAATGAAGTTGAACTCGAGATACTTTAGCTTGATGGTTTATTGGTAAATTAGAATGTTTGGGAGTGCACGTCTGGATTGATTGATGGTTGATGAAGAACTACAGTGCTAATGAGGTGAAGGAAGGAGAGGACTTAATGAGAGTGGAGGGGATGTCGTCAAGACAGAGGAACAAGGCCCGTGGGACCAAGGGCAAACTGGAGCTAAGGTGCTGACGGTTGTGAGATTGACCGGAAAGGAGTATTAGGTTTAGCTGATATGTAAGGTTTAAGCGTGCGAGTGGACTGGTAGCGAGAGTGAAGTTGATGAGCTGGCGTGGGAAAGGAAAAGAGTTTTTTAGGCTATAGGACGGGGCCGTTACACTCCCCCTCTTACAAAACGATGCTCCGCATCGTGATATACAATAATTCGTTTACAATAATATTTTAGTGTTCTGATTTTATATAATGAAAAATTGATTCTATATAATGAAATGAGAAAGAACGTGTGTGTTATATTTTCGTAAATGGTTTTGTTTGTGTGTATGTATTTTGTGTTTCTTCTGTCAGATGGCTTCAGTCTGTTGGTTTGACCATTATGTCGTGTGGATTTTTGCTTCCTTGTCCATTGGCTTGTATCGAATCTGTGGGGATGCTTGTCTGTTTCGACTATGAATTCTCTTGAATTTTTCCTAAGTGATCTGAAACTGACTGAGTTCATTAGCTTTCGTGTTAGTGGTAAGTGGTTTGTTATATTGGAAGGGTATGGTCTGTAAGGTATCCGTAAGAGTAATCATATGTATTGCGGAAAAATATTTGACTATAAGATAATTCATGATTCCTTTGTGCTTTTGTTTCCTTCAGGGTTAAAATTTTTCTGTTTAATTGGTTATGATATATCCGATTTTTCGATTGTCGTTGCTTTTCGTTTATTTGATTGATGATTATCCTGAAACAGTCTAAATTCTGATTAGCTTTAAGGTTAGTAGGAGGAAAGGTGTGTTAGGCTGGATTTGAACGGTTTGATTCTGTTGGTCCTTGTGACGACTGAGCGATACACCCTGTTTACATGGTTAATGTTTAGGTTTATTTGTCATTTTGATTTCATGAAATATCTGTAGCTATCTTTTATAAAATAAATGTGTATGCGTATCAATTAAAATAATAGTGCTTTTTTTTTTTTTTTTTTTTTTTTTTTTTTTTTTTTTTTTTTTTTTTTTTTTTTTTTTAATAAAAATTATATGTATATTAGTTATTACTGTTTTCGTTTTAGATTGACATGTCGGTTTTAACTGTAAAATGCCTGAATTTTCTATTGTTTCGATTTGTGCTTCGTGGTTATCGCAGATGATGAATAGGCTTTTGATCTTAGGTGGTACGTATAGGTGCCATTTTAAAAAAATCTTCGAAGTTTTCAGTAATATCTTCTATGGTATTGATTGTTTAGTGAACGCAAATCGCAAGGCTGGTATAATTAATAGTGTGTTGAATCTAACGTTGGATTTTTACGATATAAATTTATAACATAATAAATGCTAGTATAATTAATAGTGTGCTAAATCTAACAGTAGAATTCTTATAACGTGAATTATTATTATTATTATTATTATTATTATTTTTTTTTTTTTTTTTTTTTTTTTGTGAAATCTGTTAATTTCGTCAAAGTCGCTATATCAAATATGTGTTTTGCATCTAATGGTGTTGAAATTCTGTGCTTGATGATGATTTCGTGATAGCTTCTGCGCTGCGTAAGATTGTTTTCGCTGGCGGTAACAATTGTAGGTGTATTTGTCTGGAGTTTACAAAAAGGATTGCATTGTTTAGTGTTTCTGTGTCGATTTCTAATTCCATAAGGGCTTCTTCGATTTCTGTCATAAAGGGTATGGTTCTTTGTTTGTGTCGTGTAACTTCTGCGTCGTCTCGAAGTTCGAGCAGAGCGAGGTTGATGTTTCACATTTCCTTGTTTATTGTTTATGCTAAAGATTTAGCTTGTTTGTGTGTTGTGTCAAAACCTGCTTTTAAAATGTGTGTAGTTATAGGCTATTTCTGTTAATTCTAGTGAGTTTGTTTGCGAGTGTCCCTATTTGTGTACTTATTCTAGTTGTGTCATCGATGTCATTTCTCTAATCCTTATTTATTAATGTTTCCGATGAAATAGAGTAATGTGTGTCTTTTTTTTGTTAGTGTTTCTTTGCGAAAATATCTTGAAGTTTCGTTGCCGTTGATGTTCTTCGCTTTGTACGACTCGTGTACCGACGTTGTTGGTTGCATTTTGTTTTGTATGTGTTGTTCTGCATGGTACCTTATGTCGATGTCAAGCTCTCGGGGTCGCTGTCGGTTAGAAATGGCATTTCCAGATGTATGGGACTTTCCTGTGTTTTTTTTTTCAAATGGTGTTTTTTTTTTTTTTTTTGGTCTTCTCGGTCCACGTTTGGCAACTAGTGGTGGTGATTAGGAAAATGGTTTTTTTTTCCAAGGTCTGCCAGGTTTGCGTTTTATAACCGCCGTCGATAGTTGAGATAGAGGTCTTTTCCGTGATCTGCCTGGTCCGCGTTTAGTGATTGGTGATGGTGCTGGGACCGCTTGTATTTCTGGTGGAGATCGGAAGGTTGGTTCGATGTCCTCATAACTGGCCTGTTTCGACGTACTTAGTTTAAATTCCCATGAAGAAGTTGGACGTGTGGAGTACGATGTTGTAGGTTCCGATTGGAGTTGTTTTTCCACATGAGTTGGTAATGTCCGTTGCTCTTCTTCCTGCAGGTTCCGAGATGATGATGGTGACCTGAAGTTGGGTTGCGCGTCCGGTTTTTTCGCGCGTTTTCCGTCGCTTTTGTCTGATGTTGGTGACCTAAAGTTTGGGACAACCTCCAGTTCCGCAGACTTTTCCTCTTTCGTTGCCGTTTCATTTTCCATTTCGTTTGCCATTTCGTTATATGTGTCATTGTTTCTCCCGACTCCGGGTCCTCCGTGAGTATTGTGAGTAGCAATGTTATCGTCGCATGTGGCTCTGGATCCTCCAAAGCGGTCACTAGCGTCGATAGGGATCCGGGGTGGCGGCTCGGGGCTCGCATCTTTTACTTTTTGCTGCGTTGAGCTTTTTATTTCTTCTTTTTGTTGCTTCGTTGAGTTTTTGATATTTTCTTCTTTTTGCTGCGTTGAGCTTTTTATATTTTCTTGTTGCTGCGTTGAGCTTTCCATTACTGCTTTGTCTGTATTTTCGCATAATTTCGTTGTATCCTCTCGTTTCCTAGTTAGTTTCCTTGGTTCGTTTGCCGTTTCTTTGTTTACCGTATCATTTTCCAATTTGTTTTCCTGTGGGTTGTCCTTTGAAATTTGCCGTGTCGGTTCCTGTTCAGTTTTTATGAGTTCGATTGGTTCTTCTGACATTAACGAATCGTAGTTGTCGTCGATTTTTTGATTGATTTTGGGTCGTGCACTCCCTTCGTTTTGTTCCTGATTGTCTGATGTTATTTCTTGGTCTGATTCTGTGTCAATGTCTTCCGATTCTTCAACTTTATCTGGTAGTAATATTATCTTGTTCCGTGCTGGATTACCAGAGGACTGGTCCGATGATGATGATCGAATACGTTTGTTGAATTCTTGCGATATTCTTGACCTTTTTATTTCGTTTTCTGATTCCTCCGATGATTGTTCTCGGGGTCTGATATGGAGAATTTTGACTGAATTTCGTGATAACGTATTTCGTACTTCGAGATTTTTGTCATTTATTGGTTTGGTGTTGAGCGCTCTTGTGATTCGCTTCGCGTCGCGCTGTCCCGCGAAGTCGGACTCGAGTTTTTTGATTGCTGAATTTCGGCTACGGCTTTTGTGAGTTCGCGAATTTGGTCCTTAAGTCTTTCCGTACTTTCGCTACGTCGTTTTTGTGACTTATCGTTAGAGTATCTGTCGCAAGAATTATCTCGAGATCTGTTTCCCGAGTTACTGTAATAATTCTATGAGTCGTAATTGTGATGATTATTTTGGTATCTTCCGCGGTCGTGGTCGCGATACCTATCTCGTGAATTGTCTCTGTAATAATTTTGCTGTCTGTCGCGCGAATCGCTGCGATATCTATGATCAGAATATTGTCGGTCGCGCGAATCGCTGCGATATCCGTGATCGGAATATTGTCTGTTTCGTGAATTGTCACGGTAATTATTTTGAAAATTTCGTCGCCTGTCATTTGAATCGTCGCGATATCTGTTTTGAAAATCCCTTTCTCCGTCGTTTGAATCGTTGTGGTATCTATTTCGAAAATTTTGTTGGTGGTCGCGCGAATCGCTGCGGTACTCGTTTTGAAAATTTAGTGTGTTCTGGTAGAATGAATCTCTAAATCTTCTGCTCCGGTTTTCTCTTAATTCCTTTATGGTGAAGCATTCTGCAGTGGAATGACTGTTCGTTTGGTGATATTCGCAATATGTTTGTGTTATTTCCTGTCTTGTTTTGACGAAATGTGCTTTCGCTGGCTCGGATTGTTCTATGTGGGTATTTTTGTGAGTTATTCGATTAAGATTTACTGTTCTCCGTTTCAAAAGTTCTTGTTCGATATTACCTGCTTCTTTTATGGCTTGTTCAAGGGACTGAATGTTTTGATTAATCAAAAAATTACCTATTTTGTCGAAAAGGCCTCTAACGAAGGCTCGTGTTACCGATCTTCTTAGTTCTGCTATTCTATTCTTGAGGTATTCTTTTTCGCTTTCCTGAGTGTAACATTCCTCTAATCTTTCTGTTATTCGTTTTAAAATTACTCGTGTTCGTGTTGCGTATTCTGGTACTAGCTCATTATAATTTTGTGAAATTGTTTTTAATTCTAATTCGAGATCAAGTAATTCGATTGGGGCACTAAAATTGTCTCTAAGATCGTTAAGAAATTCTATAATTGTTTCATGTGTTTTTGTTTCTGCGAAATCGAGCGCGGTTCCGTTTAATTTGTATTGTAACATGATAAGTAATTTCGCGTGTTCATTTTCGGGTAATATTTTGATTGCTCTTTTGCATGCGTTGATAAAGTGGTCGACAGGTATGTTTTTGCCATCGAATATGGGGATTGGGTTGTATACATCGCGAAAGGTGACGCCACTGTTTGACATATCGTCTGAATTTGTGTTCTCGGTATTTAAATTTAAAATAAAAAAAAAAAATGTATTTGTTGCATTTAGTCGTAAGCTCTTACGCTACTATGGTCATGTTGGATTAATTTTTGTAAACGAGGGTTTTTTTTTTTTTTTTTTTTTAATTTATTTTTTTTTCAAATTTTATTTTACGATTTTTCCTTTTTTTTTTTTTTTTTTTAATTGATAGAAAATGGAGAGAGAAAAAAATTTTGAGAACGGGGAAAAAATAAATAAATTCGTTGATTTTATTAAATTTGTTCAATTAATTTGGATGGAGAAAAAAAATGAAAAATTCAAATGGAATATCTATATTTTGCCTAACGTTGAAATAAAGAGATCGAGTTGATGGAGTAACTGAGTCGCTCAAGAATACGCATGTAATAAGCCGTATCGGTCATGTGTCACAAGGGCTCGCAGAAGCATAAAATTCTTTCGCTTATTTTGTACAAAATTTTATATTATAATAGATTTTGAAATATTTAATGGTACATTACCGCGATGAGAAGAATGGCGATTTTCATATGGTTTTCGAGATTTCCGTGAGCGATATTTTTTCTTTCTTCCTTCCTTCCTTCCTTCCTTCTTTTCGATTATTTCCTTTTGTATATTTCTTAAATTCTGTCTCGATGGTGTGTATTGTTGAATGTGTGTTGCTTTAATCTTCTTGTTTTTCCGAGTCAGGTTTTTTTTTTCACTTTCACAGTTATATTATTTCCTTTGTATTTTTGAATGTCGTTGAATATATCGTTGTTCGCTTGTATTGTCTTTGATTTTTTTTGCTTTTCGGGTCAGATTTTTTTCACTTCCACGTTCACTTTCGTATGTTTTTTATTAATTCCTCGACATTTTTTTTTTTCAATATTATTTTTTTAAAAAAAATTTTGGTTGTGCGCGTGTTGATGGATCGAACTTCTGACACCAATTTGTGATGGTCGAACGGGTTAAGTGAGATAGAAATGAAGTTGAACTCGAGATACTTTAGCTTGATGGTTTATTGGTAAATTAGAATGTTTGGGAGTGCACGTCTGGATTGATTGATGGTTGATGAAGAACTACAGTGCTAATGAGGTGAAGGAAGGAGAGGACTTAATGAGAGTGGAGAGGATGTCGTCAAGACAGAGGAACAAGGCCCGTGGGACCAAGGGCAAACTGGAGCTAAGGTGCTGACGGTTGTGAGATTGACCGGAAAGGAGTATTAGGTTTAGCTGATATGTAAGGTTTAAGCGTGCGAGTGGACTGGTAGCGAGAGTGAAGTTGATGAGCTGGCGTGGGAAAGGAAAAGAGTTTTTTAGGCTATAGGACGGGGCCGTTACAAAACAATGTAAGAGCTGCAAGTTTACAAAATATGTATGCTCAGCACGGAAAATATGTATTAAGAATATTAAATGAATTAATAACCGGGGCTTTGGTCTGGGGGCTAGCGTGCTTGCCTCTTAGCCAGAGCCTCGGGAGGTCCCGGGTTCGATTCCCGGTGTCGTAATCTTGTCAGGAGGAAAAATATGGGCGTGACTAGCTCCAGATGTATATACGGGGCATACACAGGTACATGTACTGGTGTGTGTCACGTGTATATAGCTGTAGTCCATGTTTACGTTCTCCTGACAAGATGTGACGTAGCTCCGACGCCGTGAGGCGAGCACGGGACCGACTGTAGTGGCCCAGGTTTTCCGCAGTTTCCCGGGGCCCATGACACGTACTAATATGCGTGCCATGGTGAATGCGCTACAGAATGCGGAAGTCGGCTGCGGACGCATGGGCCCTGGGTGTCTGGTTACTGACCCGGGCCAGATACCCAGGGTCGAGGTGGGGGGGAGGGAAAAGATGAGAAGGGAGGTAAGGGAAGGAGCGCCTTCTTGAAAACCCCGAAAAGGGAAGAAGGCGTGAGGACATAAATTAGAAAAAAAAAAAAAAAAAAAAAAAAATATTAAATGAATTAATGAAACAATCTTTAATAACTATCACAGTAAAAAATGAATAAAGTTTGCAAACATAACCAAAAATCAGCATAAAAAACTTCAACAAAGAAAAAAACACGTACAGTGACAAAAAAAAGAAGACGAAAGCAAGACAGAATAATAATTCTAGATTTCACGAGAAGAAGTTAGGTACATGTAATAACATAAAAGGAACTCACCTTTTACATTCACCACACGTAATTTGCTATAAAATATGTTTCAATCGTTTTCCAAGATAAACTTCCACAAACAGTCGATTTTAACGTCGTACCTTCAAGACGTTGGAAGCAAAGAGTGATAGAAGAGCGGGAAGACTACCGACGCGAATTTCAGTGGTGGGGGTAGGCACGCTTGGTGTTCGAGGCGCTGCGCTACGGGTGTTCTTTCCCGACGGCCGCGCTCCCTATACTACTACTCTTGCAGAACAAACCCCGGCGCGGGAATTTGAAATGAGGAATAACCTAGTTTTGAAAGTCAACAGTACAATTAACAATGAAAGCACTCATTTTTTTAATTGTTTTTTATTTTTACATTATTGTTTTTTATTTTTGTTTATTATTTTTTTATAAGCAAAACATTATTGTTAATTATTTTTAACAAGTGTACTTTAATCATTAATTAAAATTGAATATACATTTAACATTTCAATTATAAAGTCCAGATTCAATGAATCAACGGGATGGCAAAGGTTTTTTCGGAAGTATTGTCTCTCAAAGATAAGGATAATTTAACTAATTTACCGGCTACATCGTTCATAGAGTGCGTAACGGTTTCACGTGTTACTTGTTTCTATAATTCCCATATCTTGAAATGTGCTGAATTCGTAGGATATGTAAAAATAGCTTTTTTTTCTGCCAAATTTTACCATCGAATTGTAAATTAGTAAGATTTCCGAATATTTTCGTAATCATTACAATTGTATCGTCTTCCAAAATGACAATATTATCAGTATTTTCTTCATATCATTTTCATTTTCACCGAAAATTTCTAAACGAGGTGGTATCGTTGCTTTATTTGTTTTAATTAATCGGTTCTCGCAAAGTCTTCTACATAACTGAGATAATGGTCTGTTTGCTGTTCGAAGGGACCGTTTCATTTTACCTAGCATATTTTCAAAAGGAAAAGCAGTAATATGATTTAAACTGCAACCCATATATTCTACATCATCTGCTATGTGTATTAAATTATGGCAGTTCATTATCTGTGAGTCTGGACCGTATAAATCCTTAAGAGAAATGAAAAAACTCCTTAAATAGTGCTTAGCATGTTCCCTATATCGAATGCACAACGCATCTGAACATAAAATTCTGCAAGCTGAGACGAATAGCAAAAAGTGGTCATACAAAACATATCTCAAGATCCCTTTCAACACGATCGGACCACAGTAGAGCAAAGAAAATCTGAACACTGCAGCTTTCCACTTGGGAACGCAGTAGGTCGCTCTAGGTTTACGTTGAAATTCAGAGGGGACTTGAACTTTCAAATACTCCATTCGTCTGCAAAGTTCACGTCTAGACCTCCTATCCATTCTAAAATTAAGATTGCCCGTAAGCCAATATTCTAATAGTTTTTCCATGACGCCTATACAACACAAGTGCATGAAGTCTAGAACGAAAACGGAAACCATATTTAAAGGTGGATTTATTTCCGTCAACGGTGAAGGACCAGGATGGTGGTGTCCGCGCTGCCATCGATTTCGGAAAGACTCATCAGTTCGTTCTGCTGAGTTTACAACTGGATATACAGTTCGATTATTGCACCTTTCCCCCTTTATAGTGCATCTTTCACAAGCATACAGTCCTCCATGACCTAACGTATTTTTAAGCCAAACTCGTGCTGGTGTATCGCAGATTAGACATTTTAATTGAACGTTAAAGTGAGTGTCAGAAATAGCGATACCATCTGCTTGTAATTTGTTTACTTCATTGATGAAGTCTTGCAAAAAATCGGCTATATTTTTTGGCTTCGCTTGACCATGATAAATTGCGACTGCAAAAACCTCGTAGATGTCAGGTATATAATGAATTTTACATAAAATAGGCGTGAACTGTTGTAAACCAGAATTGGTCAAGGGTACAGTATCAACATTGACTTGCAATTCAATTAATTTATTTTCAATGTAAAGATCTGGATCGATAATTTTTTTTAGCTCGTTTTCAATTCCAAAATAAACAAATTCGGCCATATCACCATTGACGTCTTCTACCTCTACTATTCTGTATTTGGCATCCACAGTTTTTAAAAACGTTTTCGCAGATTTAGGCAGTGCAGGCAACAATCTACGTCTTAAAATCTGCAGCAACTCATCCAAGTAACAAGTAAGATTGACAGATCTTGCGTTCTATTGCCCATTTTCTTAATTGTTGAATCTCAGGGTCTTCTTCCGGTTCAATTTGAAATCCTTCGTTCAATACATCCATGTTATCTTCGCTTGATATGGAACTTTCGATATTCTCGTCATAATCGAAATACATGATTTCTTCGTCACTGTGTTGATCATCTGTAGCACTTCTTTCACAATCCATGTTTTCATTGACGGTATGATCATTAATCATTTCCTCGTTATATTCCGAAATCGTTGATGAACCAGAAAGATTTTCATCTAAAAATTAAAAATGTTCAATAAAAATTTTAGGACAAGCTACAATTGAAAGAACATCAAAATAAATTCCCCTGTTAAATTATTCATGCTTTTTCGAGAGATCTATATCCGAAAGTGAAATATAACCTTAATAAATCGTTTTTTTAAATTGGTAATCTGAACGTTCCATTACCATTGCAACATTTATAAGCCAATGTTTGTTCAAGAAAAATTAAATATTCATTATTTAGCTAGTAATATTTTATATTAATAATATTTAAGCTTACCTCCTAAATTGTAAACAGGAGATTCATTGTGTGTGACATTTGAGGCGGACAACGATGAGTCTAACTCTTGAAACATTTTGGCAATTGCTCGATGTTTCCTCATGCGAATGCGCCCTTGATTCCGTTTACGTTTTTGTACTGAGTCCATATTCACGAGTTTATGAACTCTAGATTTGCATAAAATTTTTATGATAAAATACAGAAACGCACATGAAATAAAACAAACAACTGGCTTCGATGATTGTGTTCCTTTGGCCGATACACGGCATCTGGTGAGAGAAGCTGTTGTGATTTCGCCCTTAGAATCCCTACCTACCGACAATTCAGCTACTTTTCCACCTAGGTTGGCAATTTTTCCGCTCGAATCTCCCAGGAAGGCATCTTCGCGTGTGTCTCACTTCATAGCGTTGCTGATTTTCGCCACATTGACACGCCGAAAATTTTGCTCTTACGAGAATAAGTTTTTATTTGCGATTATTTACGTTTTCTGTGGAACTTTTCATTCACTCGAGATTTTTGCATACCGTGAAACTCTCCAAGTAGAAATTTCGAGTGCGAAGATGAGTGATGCGAATGAAGATCAGCCGGAGGACCACGCCGGCGTGGAGAACAAAAAGAATTCCGGGCTCCTCGTTGAGGAGGTCTCATCCAAGGATGAATCCTCTGGGCAGTCTTCCTATTCGGATTTGTCTCCCCCTCCTCGAAAGAAGAGCCGTCGTAACAGTCAATTGAAGAATTTCTGAAGATAAGCCGTTTATCCAGTCTATTGTTTCAGGCTCCACAAGCAGTTCCAACGTGCGTTCAAGCGCCCGACACGTCGAGCGATTTTCATTCAAAGCCAAGAGAAGCTCGGAAGCTTCTAGAGTTGGGTCCATTCAAGTCTGACGTGGATGAAAAGAACATCATTCCACCAGCGTCAAAGCATCGCCTCAATACCCTCGAGGATTTACAACGTTTCGGATCGGCGGATTGGAAAGAGGTAAGGTTCTCCAATGCGCTGAAGAAGTTCAGAGCGTTTCCGGGTTTCACGGAACTGAAAATAAACGAAGAGCTATGCCAGCTGGACAGAGGAAAAGACCCCTACATTTCTGTAGAGCGAGTCTTAGCCGCTCTGGCTAACGCAGCTCTGGCACAGAAGGACCTGGTAAAAGAGGGCCTTCAGTCCGTCATTAATTGGGCTTTTTCAAACGCGAACGAGTTGAATCCGGATACGCTTTTCGAGAAGCTTTCGCTCACTTTCGGTTCCGGCTCGCAGAGTTTCAAGAATCTAGAGTGCACCCTTCAGGTGGTTTGCGGTAAGAGAGCGGAATGCATTGAAAATAGAAGAGAACGTCTGCTGTCAGAGGTGAACAATAGAAACGTGCAAGCAGCTCTGCGAAAAGTCCCTCCGAGTAACGAATACCTCTTCGGAAAAGAGAACCTTGCATCCTTGGTGCAGTCATTGGGAGGAGCACAGACTTGGCTCAAAGCCCCCTCTAATACAGGAAATAAAAGATTTTTTCAGAAAAAGGACTTCAACCAGAGGGCCCCGGGTCATCGTGCGACTTTTCAGACGGGTAAACCGGGATCCTCGTTCAAGGTTGGTCGCGAAAACCGCCGAGGTGGCTCTAGAGGTTACCAGGGGGTCAGGGGAGATCCTTCGAAGACAAAGTCGGAGGAGCCCTTTCGGAGGAAGGCTGAAAAATGACTATATGACAAACAGGTGGGTAGGAGGACGACTAGTGGATTTTCAGAAAAGGTGGCAGGAAGCGGGGGCTCCCCCCACCCTCCTCAAGATCATCTCGGGAATGCGCATCCCTCTAGTCGCGACTCCACCATTACGAAGAGAGTGGAGAAACTCTCGATTCGAGACACGATCCTCCGAATTGATGTCCAGAGAGATACGGGCCCTTCAGGAGCAAAAGGTGCTAGAACGACCGTCGTCCCCAGGACCGAGCTTCATATCAAAGATGTTTCTAGTTCCAAAAAGCAACGGAGGAGTGAGACCAATTTTCGACCTTCGAGGGCTCAACAGGTGTATCCGGGTAAGAAGCTTTCACCTGATTTCCCATTTCACGATTCCGGACTTTTTACAGGACGGAGACTGGCTGGTGCGAATCGATCTTTCGCAGGCATATTTTCACGTTCCGGTGGCGAAAGCCCACAGATGCCTCCTACGCCTTTTGTACGGCGGAGAGCTTTATCAGATGACATGCTTATCCTTTGGCCTTTCATCTGCCCCTCAGACCTTCGCGGCACTAACGAATTGGGTTGCGGAGACCCTTCGGTCGCGAGGGATGAGGGGAGTCGTATATTTGGACGACTTTATGCTGGCCTCTCAAAACAGAGCCAAGTTATCGACTCAGGTTCTCGATGCAGTTCAGTTCCTGGAGTCCCTCGGTTGGCTGGTAAACCAAGAAAAGAGCATTTTGGAGCCATGCCAGGAAATGGAATTTCTAGGGGTGCTCTGGAACACCCGAGAAAGTCGAGTGAGTCTGCCGCGACAAAAAGCCTTGGACCTTCAGAAGGCGATAAGAAAGATGTCGTCAGAAAGAAGCTGCACCCCAAGTCAGCTTCAACGGCTTCTGGGCCGTCTAAATTTTGCAAACTTCGTTGTCCACATAGGTTGGCTACATTGCCGACGCCTGCAAATCTTTCTGAGGAGTTTCAAGCAGGGGAGAACGAGAGAGAGAAGGGAAATCCCACCTCTAGCCAGGAGGGATCTGCTCTGGTGGCTCGGAGCCGCCTCGTCAACGTCCTGTCTACACAAGAGCCAGGTAACAAACTTTTTAACAACAGACGCGGCGGACTCGGGCTGGGGAGCCCAACTGAACGGAAAATTCATGTCGGGAACGTGGACAGAACCACAGAAAAATTGGCACTCGAACAAGAAGGAAATGTACGCGGTCTATGCCGCGCTACAGAGGCAAGCTCACCGGCTTCGGAACACGCATATTCTGCTACAGACCGACAATCGATCTCTCAGCGTTTTACATGCCGGGCAGATACAACGGCATAGCAGACAGCCTGTCACGAGGAAAGTGCCTTCCAGAATGGCATCTCTTGCCCAGAGCCACCGAGGGGATCTTCAGAGAATGGGGCGTTCCAGAAATCGATCTGTTCGCTTCGCGAGAGTCGGCAGTGGTCGAAAAGTATGTTACAAGGGATTGCAACGATCCTTACGCCTACTTTGTGGACGCCTTCAGTCAGCTATGGAGTTATGGTCTCGCCTAGATATTCCCTCCTCCCAATTTAATCCCGAGGGTGCTCGCGCACCTGAATCATTGCAGCGGAACGTTCTTGTTAGTAGCACCCAGGTGGGAGCGGACATTTTGGGCAGCGGACCTGGCCAACAGAACAAAAGACCCTCCCTTCGAGATCAAGAATCTAAAAGAGGGACTGATCGACATCTCGACCGGAGTCCCACCGCCGGAGATAGAGCGCCTGAATCTGCAGGTGTGGCGGATTGGAGGTGGAACGACCTAACTAGAGATTGGTCTCAACAGGAAGGATATCAACAAATTGGTATCAACAGGATATAATATGGGTTGATATATACAGGTTGATATATGGATATCAACAGGACCTAACTAGAGATTGGTATCAACAGGATATAATTAGTCTTTAAGCCGGACGTTGCCGCCAGTTATAGGTTTATATTGAGTAATACGATTATTCAGAATGTTTCTATGTTAACTTGTTTATGTTTATGGTCTGAGTACGCTTTTAAATGTGTAAGTTTGGTGCCTACGAACACAAACTTATTCGCTCGGATGATTCTAACGTCGAATGAGGCGATACGGGAGGGGAAGCTAACCGTTCACACGGCAGAACCCTCGCCTCAACCGGAGACTCACTCGATCAGCTACGAGAGCCCGGGATAGTCATAAGCAGTATGAATGTCCCGCATATGTTTAAATTATTACTATTAAATTATTACTGTGTACCTGATTCAGCCTGGACATTGGTTCCTAAAACCGACATTGTTGTTGATTCAGGTAATCTTGCACTACTTATAAAAAGCGGTGTAATTATTTATGTAATTGTGCTATGTATGTAATGGATGTTAATATAATGTTTACAGTATTATTTTACTACATCAACACAAGTCGTCTCGGAAGTATTATTGATCCCTCATCCTTTACGTTATAAGCACCCAGCTTATAACTTACAAATCAACAACAAAATGGAGAAGGTCAAAGTTAAACTTCATTTCACCGCAGAAGCTTTGGATACCAAGACGACCAGCATTAAGGTTAAATCAATTCAAGTATTGGAACAAGAACAAATTTTCTCTTTCCGACAAGACGATCAACCAATCGCCCAACATGCTGAGTTGGCCAAATTACCAGTGGTCAAAGGAATTATTAAAAGTCTGGATAAAAGAGGGAAGCAGAGAAAAGCTATCGTTTCATTGAACGCCGATCTGCAAAAGCTATACTTCGATGAAGAGGGTAATGTAGTGTTCAACGAGTATTACCTGGAGGAAATAGAACCCTCCCAACCCACCCGTAACTCATCCAGCAATCCTCTAACGGTTCTTACACGTGAAACGCCAATTCAGTTGATTGCAAAGAGCATTGTGTTGGAAAAGTTTTCAAATAAAAACCAAAACGCTAAATCATGGCTTACCCTATTTGTGCTTGAGTGTCAAAGATTTAAAGTGGAAGAAAATCAATTTGCGGAGGTTCTGAAACTATTGTTAGAAGGTCCAGCCATAGACTGGTTTACATCAATATTTAAATCGCATGCTATGACCAAACCTTGGAGTTTTTGGGAAAGTTCTTTCCTCGCAACATTCGGTGAGAAATCGTGGTCAGAAGTTGAATACGCTTATTCTTTTCGGTGGATAAGTGGACCATATTTAGATTTTGCTTTGAAAAAGAGAAATTTCTTAATAGATGCAGATCCGGAGCTAAGTGTTATTTCACAAATAAATTTCATTGTTATTGCTCTGCCAAAATTTGTTCGATCACACCTTCAGAAACATGAATTGAAAACAATAGAAAATTTAATGACGAGTCTGAGTCAACTTCAGCCAATGAGTCAATTTCAAACAGACAAGAACGTAAACAAAAGCAACTCACGCACAGAAATGAATAAGCCGAATCGAAATTTCAATCCATGTCGTATTTGTGAGAAAATCGGGTATAAAAATAGATTCCATCCAGAGGAGGTATGTAGAAATGCCAAGTCAGCAGTTATAAAATCTGCCGAATCAAAAAACTAAATAACATCCCACTTATAAGACTAAAGGTTATCGTAAATGATAAAGACAAGGCGATGGCGCTCTACGATTCAGGAGCCAATGTGTCTCTCATTAATTATAAATTTTATAAAAAACTAAAAATGGATAACCCTATAAGTGGGATCTCAACGATAAGAACAATGGGCGGTCTAGCAAGTACGAATGGAACGGTATTTCTGAGATTAAAAATATTCAAAGTGGAAAAGATAGCGCCGTTCTTAATAATGGAAAACGATTTATTTGAAGAAGATTTGTTACTTGGCTTAGATTGCATAAAAGCATTCCGATTGTGTCAAAATGAAAACCTGGAAATTTCCCAAAATATAAGTTCGAACCAAAGTTTCGATTGTGTTAAATTAAACTATGTTTCGAATAATAATAAACATGAGCATAGTCTGAACGGTTTGTTAAATAAATACGATTCAGTCTTCGCCAAGGAAAAATTTGATATAGGTACAATGAGAAACTTTGAAGCAAGAATAAAATTAACGGAAAATAAGTACATATCGAGAAAACCATATAAGTGCTCTATCCCAGATAAATTAGAAATAGAGTTACAAATAAAGAAATTACTGGAAGCGGGATTGATTGAGGAGTCTTGCAGTCCATATGCCTCACCAGTGACTTTGGTATACAAGAAAGAGGAAGGAAAAAAATCGCGACTATGTATGGATTATCGCGAATTAAATAAACTCGTAGTACCGGAAGGCTATCCTTTTCCTAGAATTGATGATCTGATTACTCGTGTAGGGAAGTGTGTTTACTTCTCGAGGTTAGACATCAATTCAGCCTTCTGGTCAATACCGTTACGGGCCAAAGATAAATATAAAACGGCTTTCGTCACACACCACGGTCACTGGCAATGGGCGTGCCTTCCATTCGGTTTACAATCGGCTCCGGCAATTTTCCAGCGAATACTCTCAACTATCATTAGAAACAATAACTTAGACGTTTTTGCAATTAATTATATTGATGACATTCTGATATTTTCAAAAAATTATGATGAACACTTACAACATATCAAACAAACATTGCGAGTTTTACATGAACAAGGTTTGAAATTAAATACGAATAAATGCAGTTTCGCTAAAAAAGAAGTTACGTATCTAGGTCACACAATATCAAATAATAGTGTACAGCCCATTAATGATAATTTAATAGCTATCAAAAATTTTCCGATTCCGAAAACGAGAAAACAGGTCAGACAATTTTTGGGAAAAGTAAATTTTTATTTGAAATATATACCTAGAGCCTCAATTATCTTGGATCCTTTACATAATCTCTTAAGAAAAAATGTTCGCTTTGAGTGGTCTACAAGATGTCAAGATAGTCTGGATAAAGTTAAGAGTTGTTTATGTGAAGCACCAATTCTAGCAATTTTCGATCCTAGTAAACCAATTTTCATATATACGGACGCTAGTTTAGAAGGGGTTGGTGCAATATTAAAACAACCCCAAGAAGATCACACATTAAAACCTGTCTTTTATTTTTCGAGAAAATTGTCAGAATCTCAAAAAGCAAAAAGAGCAATATTTATTGAATGCCTAGCAATTAAAGAAGCCATTTTATATTGGCAATATCATCTAATAGGACAAAAATTTAAAATATTCACAGATCATGAACCTTTACGAAACTTTAACATAAAAAATTGCAAAGATACAGAACTTGTACATATATTAAATTACATTTCACAATTCACATTTGAGATTGAATATAATCCCGGTATAAATAATTCAGAGGCAGATTGCTTATTGAGAAACCCAGTTTGATCGGAAAATAATAATGATAAAGATTCTAAAATACAAATTGTTAACTTCATAACTATGCAAGACATTTTACAAAATCAAAAAGAATTAATATGGGATAAACATTGTAGTAAAGAAAATGATATCATATATAAAACCTTGAACAAGAGAAAGAAGATTTGGTTAAGGGAGCTTTCCAGTGTGACAGCCCGAAAAATCGCTGTTTTTCGCGATTTTTTTTTTTTAAAGAAAAAATAATCTAATCGGTCTGGTTTTTTTTTTATATATTAATTGGGTATTGAAGAATACAAAACAATTTTTTAAAGATCGATTTATTTATTAATTAATATCTATAAAAATGATGAAACAATTGTTGCAGAAAATGCACTTGGATGTGGTGTCCACGTTGGGGGTTACAATTTTGATTTGAAACAAAAAACACAAAAAGATTATTGATCGGTATATAATTGGCTTTCGTGCTATGGAGGCTTTTTTTTTTTTTTTTTTTTTTTGCAAAAATGGCGCCGGTTTGAACAAAAAGTATCGATTTTAGCATTTTTTTTGGCAGTTTTTTTTACAAAAAAATAGGAAGATGTCAAAAAAAAAAAAAAGCTTCCATAGCACGATAAACAATGACGTTAAGAATATTGTGTAAAAAATTCAACTCGATAGCTTTAAAACTCTGCCCTCCAGGTTGGACACCGTTTTAAAAAATGCTGTTTCGAGAAAAACGCGTTCAAAGTTTCAAGTGAGGAAGTGACGGCCGACGCGGCAGCTGTAGCGCTCCGTTCCCTTCTTCCAAGAAATGCTGTACAGTAACCGAAATAATCTGAATTTCGGCATGAAAATTTCAGGGAATATTCGGAAGAGTGTATACTATTCGATAAAGCAAAAAAAAAAAAAATTGATTCTTTGAAAATTTCACACTGGAAAGCTCCCTTAACAGAAGAATACGGCAGTTCAATTCTTGAAAATTTACATAAGTTACAGGGTCACATTGGAATTAAACAGATGACACTTACGATTACACCCGTATTTTATTTTAAAAATATGCATAAATACATTAAAAGGATCTGCAAATCCTGTGAAACTTGTATTAAGAATAAAACAAGATTTGGAAACTTTAAAGCTCCATTGTCACAGTTGGGTCCTGCTGCCAAACCATTAGAAGTGGTTTCATTAGATACAATAGGGGGATTCACTGGAAGTAAATAAAAAAAAAAAATACATGCACTTAATGGTAGATCAATTAACTCGATATGCATTTATATCCACGGCGAAAACACAAACGGCAAAAGACTTTATTAATCTAGTACAAACGATAGAAAGGAAGGGCAAAATTCAAACAGTTTTGACAGACCAATACCCTGGAATAAATTCCAAAGAATTCAAGAAATATTTGAAAGGGAAGAATATAACACTGATTTTCACAGCGGTAGATTGTCCTTTTTCCAACGGACAAAATGAGCGTACAAATCAAACATTAGTAAACAGAATTCGTTGTAAACTGTATGAAAACCAAAATAAATCGTGGGTAACAATTGCCGAACAATGCGTAGATGAATAAAATAATACAATACATAGCTCCACAGGCTTCTCACCAAACTATTTGTTGACAGGAACAGACAAAGCAATAATTCCAAGGGAATTAAATGAGAACACAAAAGAAAATTTAGATTTTAATAGAGCAAAAGCATTAGAAAATTCAATAAAATCACATAACACAAATAAATTATACTATGACACTCACACAAACGCAATAGAATATAATGAAAATGATTTAGTGTATATACAAAACGGAAATAAATTAAATAGGAAAAAATTAGATCCAGTCCGAACGGGACCATTTAAAATAACAAAAAAATTATCTGAATCTATTTATGAAATTGATAATGGTACACGAAAAAAAGATGTGAACACGTTTCACAAAAGTAAAATGATCCCATATGCACAACACTGTCCTGATCCGGCCCAATCTTCTCCGGGAAGGGGGGATGTAAGTTTGGTGCCTACGAACACAAACTTATTCGCTCGGATGATTCTAACGTCGAATGAGGCGATACGGGAGGGGAAGCTAACCGTTCACACGGCAGAACCCTCGCCTCAACCGGAGACTCACTCGATCAGCTACGAGAGCCCGGGACAGTCATAAGCAGTATGAATGTCCCGCATATGTTTAAATTATTACTATTAAATTATTACTGTGTACCTGATTCAGCCTGGACATTGGTTCCTAAAACCGACATTGTTGTTGATTCAGGTAATCTTGCACTACTTATAAAAAGCGGTGTAATTATTTATGTAATTGTGCTATGTATGTAATGGATGTTAATATAATGTTTACAGTATTATTTTACTACATCAACACAAGTCGTCTCGGAAGTATTATTGATCCCTCATCCTTTACGTTATAAGCACCCAGCTTATAACTTACAAATGTTTCAAGGATAATTAAATATTTATCAGTGTTCATCACATAGCGTTTTTCTTTTCCTATCGAATCTCACCAGTAGATAACAAACACGTCTCTCACCAGATGACGTGTATCGGCCAAAGGAATACAATGCTAGTGTTTTGCATTACAACAAAACACGGATTGTGTTCCGAAGCCGATACACGGCATCCTAATAAGGATCTTACTGGATGAGAGCACCTATGAAGTGAGACACACGCGACGATGCCTTCCTGGGAGATTCGAGAGGAAAAATTGCCAACCTAGGTGGAAAAGTAGCTGAAGTGTCGGTAAGTAGGGATTCTAAGGGCGAAATCACAACAGCTTCTCTCACCAGATGCCGCGTATCGGCTTCGGAACACAATCCGTGTTTTGTTGTAATGCAAAACACTAGCATTTTTTTTGCTTCTTTTTTTGCTAACTTGGTCGCGCGCTGGCATCTGTCGGACCACACTTTAAGCTATATATTAGAATAGCAGCGCCAGCATAGGCGCTGGCTGCGTACCGTAAGAAGGGGCCTGAGTAGTTCACGAGAGCAATACAGATGGCGCACTGTTCTATATTGGATAGGTGACGCATCAGCGCCTTTAATACGGCACGCATTGGAACGGCGTATTAGTTAAAAAGGCAGCCTGAATCGTACCGTGTTTGGGCCGGATAGGGACTATGACGGTATTTTATTATTACGGTAGCCCTATTGGAACCTTACAGGGCCCTATTTATTAAAAAGGCTAAAAAAGGAAATTTCTACACGGGTGTATTTACAAAAGTTAATAAAGAACCTTCTTATACAATGGGGGTAACGACTTATACGTGAATACAATTGATTGACAAATGAACTAAATGCAATAATAATAATAATATTTTTTCGCATAGTTCCAAAAATGCAAGAATCTCACTAATTCACACATATACGTACATATCGCTATATACGTGTTATCGTTTTATTTTATTTAATCGTTTTATTTTATTTTATCGGTTCGAACCGTTTTCCCTATTAAAGATTTAAAAACTGTCAATACGACTGACGCGGAAAACTCGATTCACGTGAATATAACCTACTATTCCCGAGTATATAGTTTATCGAATTACATCATGATGCATCGCAGTATTCAAAATCTCAAGCATCTTCAAATCCTACAAACATTGACCACGCGCATGCGCATGGGAAATTTTTACGACTGGAGCCACGATGATATGCTGCGACAAGCTGTGATAAAACGCGAAACGTTTCTAGAATAAGAGTCCTGGCGTTACCGTTTCCGTTACCGTGCCCAGTTCCCGTTACCGACGTTATCGCTAATAATTTTTCGCATTTCTTTTCAGCTATTATTCTGTTCAGCGTTACCGAATTTATTTTTTTGCTACCGACGTTCTCGCCGTTCTCGAATTTATTTTATTCGTTATCGCTCACTTTATCGTGATATTGTTCCGTTTTATTCGTTAGCGAGATCTCTTTTCTTTTTTTTTATTCGTTATCGAAATTTGGGTTCTGGTCTGGGGATTTCATGTAAGCTATCGACTCATAAATAAATTAGCCTGAACCAAGGCCCCATACCGTATTTTTCGTGTTGAATTCATTTATTTCAGATTACGTTTTCGGAGGCACTCGAGAGTTGGCTAGCCGTCCACGCCCTCTCACCACAACCTACATCCTGAGCGAATCGGGTATACCGTCACCGTTCTCGCCATCCGACACGCTGGCGTCCCTTTTAGGTTAAGTTTCGTTTCCGTTTATTTTGTTCATTTCAGCTAAAGTTACGTTTAGCGGGTTTGGTAATTCCCGCCGTCGAATTTAAAAGATTACCTGGCGCTCAACGGCTCTCCCGGCGTCGAGGATGGTGAGATAGGCCGAAGGTGACGCGAATCGCGAGATTCCCGTCACAATTTATTTTTATTTTTTCAAACTTCGTATCGAATTTGATTATGAATATAATCACACTGCAGATTAAGATGTCAAATTATCACTTGAGGGTCGCCAAAAAATTTGCAAAATGATAAAAATGTTGTGTGAAATTTCAAATACGTCTGAAATATTTCGGAAGTATAGGACATGTACTATTGCACATTATGTAATGTCCGAAATGTTTCCAAAATATCCAAAATGTTGTATCGCAATTGACATTTCGGGAACATTTCAGAAATATCAAAAACGTTATAATTGCAAATTGCATATTTCTGAAATATTCCGAAATATCAAAAATGTTATATAGCAATCGACACAATTCGGAAACATTTCAGAAATATCAAAAACGTTGTATTGAAAATTGCATGTTTCAGAAATGTTTCCAAAATATCCAAAATGTTATATTGCAATTGACATCTTTCCGAAACATTTCAGAAATATCCAAAATGTTATATTGCAATTGTCATATTGCGGAAACATTTCAGAAATATCAAAAATGTTATATTGCGATTGACATATTACAGAAATATTTTGGAAATATCCAAAATGTTATATTGCAATTGACATATATCTAGAACATTTCAAAAATATTGAAAATGATGTATTGCAGTTGACATATTTCAGGCACATTCCAGAAATATTTCTAAGTTATGTTATGAATCTGAAACGTTGAAACATTTCTGAAATATTTCTGACCTATTTCGTGCCGTGTGGGTAGTATATGGGTATTGTAACACGGTGTTACAAACCAGCTCCTTAAGGTAGTTCTATCGTGGTAGCTAATCCATAAGATTAAATTTTTTTTAAATATCTTCAATTTTAATATATTTATTCATTTCGCGAAACGTCAATGCCCCTTATCGACCTAATAACGGAGAAATTAATACTTGAAAATGCCAATTCCTCGAGGCAAATTTGCTTCGGCATATAGAAGAACCGATTTCCCGTCACTTTAAAACGATATATCTTATAGAAAATCCAAGAGATTCTTACAAAAAACGAAACTTAGATTCATTAAACACGTAAAAATCTAACAGGCCTGAAAAAAAATATGATTGTCGGCCAATTTTTTAAGCCATACTGATTTTAATACGAGCATCCGGGTAGTGATACACAACTTATGGCATAACAGAGACTAGTAGAGAGATTGCTCATGCAGGTGCTCGAGGGGGTTTCGACTGGCCGAGGTAGTGGGGGGAGTTCGCGTGGACATTGACTCAGGCGGTGTGGCAGATTCTGAGTCAGCTGTGTGCACATTGGCCTCCCGGGTAATGCAGGTTGACTGAGCGTGGCGAGCACATGGTATCGAGCGAAAACGCAGATATATATGTTACACGGACCACGGATTGAGAACCGCTAGCACAGTCTGTTACCCTGTCGGTCTTGGGATC
The DNA here is from genome assembly GCA_963564615.1 of Rhorus exstirpatorius. Lineage (NCBI taxonomy): Eukaryota > Metazoa > Arthropoda > Insecta > Hymenoptera > Ichneumonidae > Rhorus > Rhorus exstirpatorius. The sequence continues at coordinate 620,934 of OY751315.1, forward strand.
GAAACACTGATCTCAATATAGAGATCAGTGGATCGAAACCACTACGCGCATTTTTTTTCGGAATTAATATGTTTCTAATATTTTTTTTTTGTATTCAGTAATAACGATGTTTTCATTTTAGTAAATAAATGGTATATACTGTTAATACGACGAATCTTTGCTACAGAAAATATTTTTATTTTATTAACTCTGTATTCTTCAAATACCAATAATAATTAGTCTACAGCGTGACCATTATAATGTGGACGGTATTTTTTTGAGGGTTTTGGGAGGTGATATCGGGGTTTTTCGGGTGCGGTTTTTAAATGGTTTTCGAAGCCCGATTCGAAAAAAAATACGGTATGAATGTGATGATTATAGTTTTTACAGCAGAAAAATGGTGATGACGAAAAATAATGTCAAGTTGATTTTTATTTTTGAAACGTGAAGATTATTTAATTCTGAATACAAAGCGCTGGTGGAAAATTTTTTTTGACGCAGATCGCATGGAGAAAAAAAATGTTAAAAGTTGCATTTTAATGCGTTTTTATTCGAAAAGGTGGAATAGAACTGTGCCAAGTGAAGTTGCATCACATAAGCTCTGGCTTGGCTCACGGCTGTCGAAGCTTATGTCGCTTGGCCCGAAATGACAGTTGAACGAGATGACAGAGAGAAACGTATTTTCAGCTATCTCTATCGCACCCATGCCAAGCCGTAGTGTTTGAAAAGTGATGTTGAAAAATATGAAAAAATGAAAAAAAGCTGTGATATTATTTGAAAAAGTGAAAATTAGATGAAAAGTGAAATAATAGTATTGAAAGAAAGCGTAAAGAGTGGAAAACGGTTTAATATTTTCTGAGAAATTTCGAAACATTTTCATTAACTTTTAGAATTTCGAAAAAATTGATAAAAATAGCAACATTTCAAACAATTTTGATTTTTTTTTTCAATGTCCAGCTTGCGCAAGTTAAAAGATATGGTAAATTTGTTCGAGAGTATCATCTGGGGATAGTTTGTATTCTTGTTGGACAGAATGTCCGCAAGTTACCAGCTGCAAACGTAACTTTAATACGACTGTTTACCGCTTTTTCTAAAAATTTTTTGACTTGGTGCCAAATTTCAAATTGTTCAACATTTTCGCATCTCAAGTTGGCTTTTACCTTTCAGTACTGTTATTAGAACTTGTTTAGCTTGACTTTTTGTACACTTTGGATCTGTACAAGCTGTGAACTTGCAATTTCCTGAGAAATTCAAAAGGTTCAAGCCATCTAGCATTTACCTTTGGATGAAGGGATCATCACAGTGCGACCACCCGAAAAATATCCGATTTCCGCTATTTTTTTTTTTGTAACGTGGATAGTAGTACTAATCGGTCTAATTTTTTTTTTCATAAATTGAAGCACCGATAAAGAATACAAAATTTATTTTTAACAATTTCTTTATTCATTGTTTAATATTTTTTTAATTACGTAAAATTGCGTGGAGAAAAATGGTGTCCCATGTTGGCCAGGATTGCGACCGCAAATTTCATGTGAAACGAAAAATTCAAAATCATTTATTAATTTGTAAAAAATCCGCTATGTTCTTATCGAGGATTTTTTTTTATGAAATTTTAAAAAATGGCGGCGGTTTAAACATAAAGTATCGAATTGAGCTTTTTTCGACAGTTTTTCGTAAAAAAAAAAGGATGATTTAAAAAAAAAAGCTTCCGTAGGAGCATAATGAATGAGGTGAAGAATGTTCTGTTAAAAATTCAAACGGATAGGTTGAAAACGCTTCCTTTGAGAGTGGCCACCGTTTTCATAAACACCATTCCAAGAAAAACGCGTTCAATGTTGAACAATGAATGAAGTCATTTTTAAAAATTCATTTTGTATTCTTGATCGGCGTTTCAATTTGTAAAAAAAAAAATTAGACCGATTAGCTCATCCTATCCACCTAAAAAATAAATCGGCTCTTCTTCGAGCGGTCTCACTGTGATGATCCCTTGATTTTCCAATGAAGACACACCTTATTCTGTGAGAGAGCATAGTGGATGTAAATCCCGAAATGCAGATCGCCAAATCGCGAATCACGAGTACTTTTTCGTGATAAATCTAAAATGCATGATAAAATCAGAACCTAGCTTGAAATTATAATATGCGGAAAAAGAATAGAAGAAAGAGCTCTCTCGGTATAGCTCGAGGTTTACATGCCTTGTTCGATGTTTTCGCAGTCAAAATAGATAATGGTAATTGTACATTATTATAGATTTTGATATGCCAAATCGATTGATGCATGTTAAAATCGGAAGTTAATTTTGCTTGGAATTATAACAAGCGGAAAAAAATGAAGGGCTCTCTTGGTGACTTTTTTTTCAATTTCTTCACGAAATTGTCTCCAAAACAGATAATTTTTACATCGACTTTTTGCCATTTTTACTTGACTTGTCAACTCGTTGTCTGCTTGTGGTCGACTTGCTGTCGACATGTTGTCGACTAGTTAGCGACAGGTTGTCGATAATGTTTATTTTTATGTTAATGTTTATTATGTTATGTATCGTATTATATTTATGCTTATATCGACTTGTGGTCAACTTGTTGTCGACTTGTTGTCGCCTTGTTATCGATTTGTGGTCGACTTGGCGCCAACTTATTAATACTAACTGCGAGGAAAACGGTGAAAGGACAATCTGCATTTTCACTGCGCGAGATGAAATCCGCGTTTCCGATCGAACTTTTCGACTCGTTCAAATATTAAGCTACATCAAATTGAAAATTTGAGACTGATTCCATCTCCAGCGTTTAAGGTGAACGATCGACAAGTAGTGCTGCTTAAGGTGTAGGCAAAGGCATTTTAAAAATCAACGATTCCTCTCGGGTTTTTTTTAACGAAACGTTTAGTTTCTTACAAAGTTTAAATAGTCTAAATCCCGCACGTGTTAACAAATTCATCTCCAGAGAAAGTTACGACACCGACGCGCAGCGCCACGCGTGATCGAAATTACGAGCTAATCTTGTGCGTTTCCCACTGTGCGAGATCAAATCAACATGACCGACTGCACGATTCAATTCCACACAATATTTAAATAATTACGATGCCCTTTTCGTGTTTGATTTCATCTGTTGCCGCAGCAGCGAACGTCCACGACTAACCGCATGGAAAACGGCGATATAACATTCTGCGTTTTTTACTGCGCGAGATGAAATCCACGTTGCCGATCGAATCTTTCCATTCGTTTAATTATTTGACTACATCAAATTGCATATTCGAGACTGATTCCATCTAACGATCCACAAGCAGTGCAGCTGAAGGTGGAGGCATAATCATTTTGAAAATCGAAATTATTATCGAATCTTCTGCTTTTTTCCACTGTGCGAGATGAAATCCGCGTTCCCGGTCGAATCTTTCCATTCGTTTAATTATTTAACTACATCAAACTGCAAATTCGAGACTGATTTCATCTAACGATCGACAAGCAGTGCAGCTGAAGGTGGAGGCATAATCATTTTGAAAATCGAAATTATTATCGAATCTTCTGCTTTTTTCGCTGCGCGAGATGAAATCCGCGTTCCCGATCGAACTTTTCGACTTGTTTAAATATTTAACTACATAAAATTTCAAATTCAATACTGATTTCATCTGCAGCGTTTAAGGTGAACAATCGACAAGTAGTACAGCTTAAGGTGTAGGCAAAGCCATTTTAAAAATCAACGTTTTCCCTGGGGGTTTTTTTCAACGGAACGTTTAGTTTCTTACAATTTTTAAATAGTCTAAATCCCGCACCTGTTAACAAATTCATCTCCGGAGAAAGTTACGAATGCCGCCGCGCAGCGCCACGCGTGATCGAAGTTACGAGCTAATCTTGTGCATTTCCGACTGTGCGAGATGAAATCAACATTACCGACTACACGATTCAATTTCACACAATATTTAAATAATTACGATGCCCTTGTGGTGTTTGATTTCATCTGTTGCCGCAGCAGCGAACGTCCACGACTAACCGCATGGAAAACGGCGATATAACATTCTGCGTTTTTTACTGCGCGAGATGAAATCCACGTTCCCGGTCGAATCTTTCCATTCGTTTAATTATTTGACTACATCAAACTGCAAATTCGAGACTGATTTCATCTAACGATCGACAAGCAGTGCAGCTGAAGGTGGAGGCATAATCATTTTGAAAATCGAAATTATTATCGAATCTTCTGCTTTTTTCGCTGCGCGAGATGAAATCCGCGTTCCCGATCGAACTTTTTGACTTGTTTAAATATTTAACTACATAAAATTTCAAATTCAATACTGATTTCATCTGCAGCGTTTAAGGTGAACAATCGACAAGTAGTACAGCTTAAGGTGAAGGCAAAGCCATTTTAAAAATCAACGTTTTCCCTGGGGGTTTTTTTCAACGGAACGTTTAGTTTCTTACAATTTTTAAATAGTCTAAATCCCGCACCTGTTAACAAATTCATCTCCGGAGAAAGTTACGAATGCCGCCGCGCAGCGCCACGCGTGATCGAAGTTACGAGCTAATCTTGTGCATTTCCGACTGTGCGAGATGAAATCAACATTACCGACTACACGATTCAATTTCACACAATATTTAAATAATTACGATGCCCTTGTGGTGTTTGATTTCATCTGTTGCCGCAGCAGCGAACGTCCACGACTAACCGCATGGAAAACGGCGATATAACATTCTGCGTTTTTTACTGCGCGAGATGAAATCCACGTTCCCGGTCGAATCTTTCCATTCGTTTAATTATTTGACTACATCAAACTGCAAATTCGAGACTGATTTCATCTAACGATCGACAAGCAGTGCAGCTGAAGGGAAAGGCATAATCATTTTGAAAATCGAAATTATTATCGAATCTTCTGCTTATTTTAACTGTGCGAGATCAAATCAACATTACCGACTGCACGATTCAATTTCACACAATATTTAAATAATAACGATGCCCTTGTCGTGTTTGATTTCATCTGTTGCCGCAGCAGCGAACGTCCACGGCTAACCGCATGGAAAACGGTGATATAACATTCTGCGTTTTTTACTGCGCGAGATGAAATCCACGTTCCCGGTCGAATCTTTCCATTCGTTTAATTATTTGACCACATCAAACTGCAAATTCGAGACTGATTTCATCTAACGATCGACAAGCAGTGCAGCTGAAGGTGATGGCATAATCATTTTGAAAATCGACATTATTATCGAATCTTCTGCTTTTTTCGCTGCGCGAGATGAAATCCGCGTTCCCGATCGAACTTTTCCACTTGTTTAAATATTTAACTACATAAAATTTCAAATTTAATACTGATTTCATCTGCAGCGTGTAAGGTGAACAATCGACAAGTAGTACAGCTTAAGGTGTAGGCAAAGCCATTTAAAAAATCAACGTTTCCCCTCGGGTTTTTTTCAACGAAACGTTTAGTTTATTACAATTTTTAAATAGTCTAAATCCCGCACGTGTTAACAAATTCATCTCCGGAGAAAGTTACGAACGCCGCCGCGCAGCGCCACGCGTGATCGAAATTACGAGCTAATCTTGTGCATTTCCGACTGTGCGAGATGAAATCAACATTACCGACTGCACGATTCAATTCCACACAATATTTGAATAATTACGATGCCCTTGTCGTGTTTGATTTCATCTGTTGCCGCAGCAGCGAACGTCCATGACTAAGTTTGAGGAAAACGGTGAAAGGACAATCTGCGTTTTCACTGCGCGAGATGAAATCCATGTTCCCGATCGAACATTTCCATTCGTTTAAATATTTGGTTAAATGAAAATTTTAAATTTCATACTGATTCCATCTACCACGTTTAAGGTAAACAATCGACAAGTAGTGTAGCTTAAGTTGTAGGCAAAATGATTTCAAAAATCAACGTTTCCCCTCGTGTTTTTCTCAATTAAACGTTTAGTTTCTTTCATTGTTTAAATAGTATAAATCCCGCTCGTGTTAATAAATTTATCAATAGAGAAAATTACGAACGCCGACGTGCAGCGCCACGCGTGATCGAAATTACGATCTAATCTTGTGCATTTCCCACTGTGCAAGATCAAATCAACATTTCCGACTACACGATTCAATTCCACACAACATTTAGATAATAACAATACCCTTGTCGTGTTTGATTTCATCTGTTGCGGCAGCAGCGAACGTCCATGACTAACTTTGAGGAAAACGGTGAAAGGACAATCTGCATTTTCACTGCGCGAGATGAAATCCATGTTCCCGATCAAACATTTCGATTCGTTTGAATATTTGGCTTAATAAAAATTTTAAATTTTATGCTGATTCCATCTGCAGCGTTTAAGGTGAACAATCGACAAGAAGTGCAGCTTAAGGTGTAGGCGGAATCATTTTTAAAATTAACGTTTCCACTCGTGTTTTTTTTAATGAAACGTTTAGTTTCTTTTAATGTTTAAATAGTCTGAATCCCTGTCGTGTTAATTAATTTATCTCCAGAGGAAATCACGAACGCCTTCAGCTGCACTGCTTGTCGATCGTTAGATGAAATCAGTCTCGAATTTGCAATTTGATGTAGTCAAATAATTAATCGAATGGAAAGATTCGACTGGGAACGTGGATTTCATCTCGCGCAGTGAAAAAAAGCAGAAGATTCGATAATAATGTCGATTTTCAAAATGATTATGCCATCACCTTCAGCTGCACTGCTTGTCGATCGTTAGATGAAATCAGTCTCGAATTTGCAGTTTGATGTGGTCAAACAATTAAACGAATGGAAAGATTCGACCGGGAACGTGGATTTCATCTCGCGCAGTAAAAAACGCAGAATGTTATATCGCCGTTTTCCATGCGGTTAGTCGTGGACGTTCGCTGTTGCGGCAACAGATGAAATCAAATACCACAAGGGCATCGTAATTATTTAAATATTGTGTGAAATTGAATCGTGTAGTCGGTAATGTTGATTTCATCTCGCACAGTCGGAAATGCACAAGATTAGCTCGTAACTTCGATCACGCGTGGCGCTGCGCGGCGGCATTCGTAACTTTCTCCGGAGATGAATTTGTTAACAGGTGCGGGATTTAGACTATTTAAAAATTGTAAGAAACTAAACGTTCCGTTGAAAAAAACCCCCAGGGAAAACGTTGATTTTTAAAATGGCTTTGCCTACACCTTAAGCTGTACTACTTGTCGATTGTTCACCTTAAACGCTGCAGATGAAATCAGTATTGAATTTGAAATTTTATGTAGTTAAATATTTAAACAAGTCGAAAAGTTCGATCGGGAACGCGGATTTCATCTCGCGCAGCGAAAAAAGCAGAAGATTCGATAATAATTTCGATTTTCAAAATGATTATGCCTCCACCTTCAGCTGCACTGCTTGTCGATCGTTAGATGAAATCAGTCTCGAATTTGCAGTTTGATGTGGTCAAACAATTAAACGAATGGAAAGATTCGACCGGGAACGTGGATTTCATCTCGCGCAGTAAAAAACGCAGAATGTTATATCACCGTTTTCCATGCGGTTAGCCGTGGACGTTCGCTGCTGCGGCAACAGATGAAATCAAACACGACAAGGGCATCGTTATTATTTAAATATTGTGTGAAATTGAATCGTGCAGTCGGTAATGTTGATTTGATCTCGCACAATTAAAAAAAGCAGAAGATTCGATAATAATTTCGATTTTCAAAATGATTATGCCTTTCCCTTCAGCTGCACTGCTTGTCGATCGTTAGATGAAATCAGTCTCGAATTTGCAGTTTGATGTAGTCAAATAATTAAACGAATGGAAAGATTCGACCGGGAACGTGGATTTCATCTCGCGCAGTAAAAAACGCAGAATGTTATATCGCCGTTTTCCATGCGGTTAGTCGTGGACGTTCGCTGCTGCGGCAACAGATGAAATCAAACACCACAAGGGCATCGTAATTATTTAAATATTGTGTGAAATTGAATCGTGTAGTCGGTAATGTTGATTTCATCTCGCACAGTCGGAAATGCACAAGATTAGCTCGTAACTTCGATCACGCGTGGCGCTGCGCGGCGGCATTCGTAACTTTCTCCGGAGATGAATTTGTTAACAGGTGCGGGATTTAGACTATTGAAAAATTGTAAGAAACTAAACGTTCCGTTGAAAAAAACTCCCAGGGAAAACGTTGATTTTTAAAATGGCTTTGCCTACACCTTAAGCTGTACTACTTGTCGATTGTTCACCTTAAACGCTGCAGATGAAATCAGTATTGAATTTGAAATTTTATGTAGTTAAATATTTAAACAAGTCAAAAAGTTCGATCGGGAACGCGGATTTCATCTCGCGCAGCGAAAAAAGCAGAAGATTCGATAATAATTTCGATTTTCAAAATGATTATGCCTCCACCTTCAGCTGCACTGCTTGTCGATCGTTAGATGAAATCAGTCTCGAATTTGCAGTTTGATGTAGTCAAATAATTAAACGAATGGAAAGATTCGACCGGGAACGTGGATTTCATCTCGCGCAGTAAAAAACGCAGAATGTTATATCGCCGTTTTCCATGCGGTTAGTCGTGGACGTTCGCTGTTGCGGCAACAGATGAAATCAAATACCACAAGGGCATCGTAATTATTTAAATATTGTGTGAAATTGAATCGTGTAGTCGGTAATGTTGATTTCATCTCGCACAGTCGGAAATGCACAAGATTAGCTCGTAACTTCGATCACGCGTGGCGCTGCGCGGCGGCATTCGTAACTTTCTCCGGAGATGAATTTGTTAACAGGTGCGGGATTTAGACTATTTAAAAATTGTAAGAAACTAAACGTTCCGTTGAAAAAAACCCCCAGGGAAAACGTTGATTTTTAAAATGGCTTTGCCTACACCTTAAGCTGTACTACTTGTCGATTGTTCACCTTAAACGCTGCAGATGAAATCAGTATTGAATTTGAAATTTTATGTAGTTAAATATTTAAACAAGTCGAAAAGTTCGATCGGGAACGCGGATTTCATCTCGCGCAGCGAAAAAAGCAGAAGATTCGATAATAATTTCGATTTTCAAAATGATTATGCCTCCACCTTCAGCTGCACTGCTTGTCGATCGTTAGATGAAATCAGTCTCGAATTTGCAGTTTGATGTGGTCAAACAATTAAACGAATGGAAAGATTCGACCGGGAACGTGGATTTCATCTCGCGCAGTAAAAAACGCAGAATGTTATATCACCGTTTTCCATGCGGTTAGCCGTGGACGTTCGCTGCTGCGGCAACAGATGAAATCAAACACGACAAGGGCATCGTTATTATTTAAATATTGTGTGAAATTGAATCGTGCAGTCGGTAATGTTGATTTGATCTCGCACAGTTAAAAAAAGCAGAAGATTCGATAATAATTTCGATTTTCAAAATGATTATGCCTTTCCCTTCAGCTGCACTGCTTGTCGATCGTTAGATGAAATCAGTCTCGAATTTGCAGTTTGATGTAGTCAAATAATTAAACGAATGGAAAGATTCGACCGGGAACGTGGATTTCATCTCGCGCAGTAAAAAACGCAGAATGTTATATCGCCGTTTTCCATGCGGTTAGTCGTGGACGTTCGCTGCTGCGGCAACAGATGAAATCAAACACCACAAGGGCATCGTAATTATTTAAATATTGTGTGAAATTGAATCGTGTAGTCGGTAATGTTGATTTCATCTCGCACAGTCGGAAATGCACAAGATTAGCTCGTAACTTCGATCACGCGTGGCGCTGCGCGGCGGCATTCGTAACTTTCTCCGGAGATGAATTTGTTAACAGGTGCGGGATTTAGACTATTGAAAAATTGTAAGAAACTAAACGTTCCGTTGAAAAAAACTCCCAGGGAAAACGTTGATTTTTAAAATGGCTTTGCCTACACCTTAAGCTGTACTACTTGTCGATTGTTCACCTTAAACGCTGCAGATGAAATCAGTATTGAATTTGAAATTTTATGTAGTTAAATATTTAAACAAGTCAAAAAGTTCGATCGGGAACGCGGATTTCATCTCGCGCAGCGAAAAAAGCAGAAGATTCGATAATAATTTCGATTTTCAAAATGATTATGCCTCCACCTTCAGCTGCACTGCTTGTCGATCGTTAGATGAAATCAGTCTCGAATTTGCAGTTTGATGTAGTCAAATAATTAAACGAATGGAAAGATTCGACCGGGAACGTGGATTTCATCTCGCGCAGTAAAAAACGCAGAATGTTATATCGCCGTTTTCCATGCGGTTAGTCGTGGACGTTCGCTGCTGCGGCAACAGATGAAATCAAATACCACAAGGGCATCGTAATTATTTAAATATTGTGTGAAATTGAATCGTGTAGTCGGTAATGTTGATTTCATCTCGCACAGTCGGAAATGCACAAGATTAGCTCGTAACTTCGATCACGCGTGGCGCTGCGCGGCGGCATTCGTAACTTTCTCCGGAGATGAATTTGTTAACAGGTGCGGGATTTAGACTATTTAAAAATTGTAAGAAACTAAACGTTCCGTTGAAAAAAACCCCCAGGGAAAACGTTGATTTTTAAAATGGCTTTGCCTACACCTTAAGCTGTACTACTTGTCGATTGTTCACCTTAAACGCTGCAGATGAAATCAGTATTGAATTTGAAATTTTATGTAGTTAAATATTTAAACAAGTCGAAAAGTTCGATCGGGAACGCGGATTTCATCTCGCGCAGCGAAAAAAGCAGAAGATTCGATAATAATTTCGATTTTCAAAATGATTATGCCTCCACCTTCAGCTGCACTGCTTGTCGATCGTTAGATGAAATCAGTCTCGAATTTGCAGTTTGATGTAGTTAAATAATTAAACGAATGGAAAGATTCGACCGGGAACGCGGATTTCATCTCGCACAGTGGAAAAAAGCAGAAGATTCGATAATAATTTCGATTTTCAAAATGATTATGCCTCCACCTTCAGCTGCACTGCTTGTGGATCGTTAGATGGAATCAGTCTCGAATATGCAATTTGATGTAGTCAAATAATTAAACGAATGGAAAGATTCGATCGGCAACGTGGATTTCATCTCGCGCAGTAAAAAACGCAGAATGTTATATCGCCGTTTTCCATGCGGTTAGTCGTGGACGTTCGCTGCTGCGGCAACAGATGAAATCAAACACGAAAAGGGCATCGTAATTATTTAAATATTGTGTGGAATTGAATCGTGCAGTCGGTCATGTTGATTTGATCTCGCACAGTGGGAAACGCACAAGATTAGCTCGTAATTTCGATCACGCGTGGCGCTGCGCGTCGGTGTCGTAACTTTCTCTGGAGATGAATTTGTTAACACGTGCGGGATTTAGACTATTTAAACTTTGTAAGAAACTAAACGTTTCGTTAAAAAAAACCCGAGAGGAATCGTTGATTTTTAAAATGCCTTTGCCTACACCTTAAGCAGCACTACTTGTCGATCGTTCACCTGAAACGCTGGAGATGGAATCAGTCTCAAATTTTCAATTTGATGTAGCTTAATATTTGAACGAGTCGAAAAGTTCGATCGGAAACGCGGATTTCATCTCGCGCAGTGAAAATGCAGATTGTCCTTTCACCGTTTTCCTCGCAGTTAGTATTAATAAGTTGGCGCCAAGTCGACCACAAATCGATAACAAGGCGACAACAAGTCGACAACAAGTTGACCACAAGTCGATATAAGCATAAATATAATACGATACATAACATAATAAACATTAACATAAAAATAAACATTATCGACAACTTGTCGCTAACTAGTCGACAACATGTCGACAGCAAGTCGACCACAAGCAGACAACGAGTTGACAAGTCAAGTAAAAATGGCAAAAAGTCGATGTAAAAATTATCTGTTTTGGAGACAATTTCGTGAAGAAATTGAAAAAAAAGTCACCAAGAGAGCCCTTCATTTTTTTCCGCTTGTTATAATTCCAAGCAAAATTAACTTCCGATTTTAACATGCATCAATCGATTTGGCATATCAAAATCTATAATAATGTACAATTACCATTATCTATTTTGACTGCGAAAACATCGAACAAGGCATGTAAACCTCGAGCTATACCGAGAGAGCTCTTTCTTCTATTCTTTTTCCGCATATTATAATTTCAAGCTAGGTTCTGATTTTATCATGCATTTTAGATTTATCACGAAAAAGTACTCGTGATTCGCGATTTGGCGATCTGCATTTCGGGATTTACATCCACTATGCTCTCTCACAGAATAAGGTGTGTCTTCATTGGAAAATCAAGGGATCATCACAGTGAGACCGCTCGAAGAAGAGCCGATTTATTTTTTAGGTGGATAGGATGAGCTAATCGGTCTAATTTTTTTTTTTACAAATTGAAACGCCGATCAAGAATACAAAATGAATTTTTAAAAATGACTTCATTCATTGTTCAACATTGAACGCGTTTTTCTTGGAATGGTGTTTATGAAAACGGTGGCCACTCTCAAAGGAAGCGTTTTCAACCTATCCGTTTGAATTTTTAACAGAACATTCTTCACCTCATTCATTATGCTCCTACGGAAGCTTTTTTTTTTAAATCATCCTTTTTTTTTTACGAAAAACTGTCGAAAAAAGCTCAATTCGATACTTTATGTTCAAACCGCCGCCATTTTTTAAAATTTCATAAAAAAAAATCCTCGATAAGAACATAGCGGATTTTTTACAAATTAATAAATGATTTTGAATTTTTCGTTTCACATGAAATTTGCGGTCGCAATCCTGGCCAACATGGGACACCATTTTTCTCCACGCAATTTTACGTAATTAAAAAAATATTAAACAATGAATAAAGAAATTGTTAAAAATAAATTTTGTATTCTTTATCGGTGCTTCAATTTATGAAAAAAAAAATTAGACCGATTAGTACTACTATCCACGTTACAAAAAAAAAATAGCGGAAATCGGATATTTTTCGGGTGGTCGCACTGTGATGATCCCTTCATCCAAAGGTAAATGCTAGATGGCTTGAACCTTTTGAATTTCTCAGGAAATTGCAAGTTCACAGCTTGTACAGATCCAAAGTGTACAAAAAGTCAAGCTAAACAAGTTCTAATAACAGTACTGAAAGGTAAAAGCCAACTTGAGATGCGAAAATGTTGAACAATTTGAAATTTGGCACCAAGTCAAAAAGTTTTTAGAAAAAGCGGTAAACAGTCGTATTAAAGTTACGTTTGCAGCTGGTAACTTGCGGACATTCTGTCCAACAAGAATACAAACTATCCCCAGATGATACTCTCGAACAAATTTACCATATCTTTTAACTTGCGCAAGCTGGACATTGAAAAAAAAAATCAAAATTGTATGAAATGTTGCTATTTTTATCAATTTTTTCGAAATTCTAAAAGTTAATGAAAATGTTTCGAAATTTCTCAGAAAATATTAAACCGTTTTCCACTCTTTACGCTTTCTTTCAATACTATTATTTCACTTTTCATCTAATTTTCACTTTTTCAAATAATATCACAGCTTTTTTTCATTTTTTCATATTTTTCAACATCACTTTTCAAACACTACGGCTTGGCATGGGTGCGATAGAGATAGCTGAAAATACGTTTCTCTCTGTCATCTCGTTCAACTGTCATTTCGGGCCAAGCGACATAAGCTTCGACAGCCGTGAGCCAAGCCAGAGCTTATGTGATGCAACTTCACGCGGCACAGTTCTATTCCACCTTTTCGAATAAAAACGCATTAAAATGCAACTTTTAACATTTTTTTTCTCCATGCGATCTGCGTCAAAAAAAATTTTCCACCAGCGCTTTGTATTCAGAATTAAATAATCTTCACGTTTCAAAAATAAAAATCAACTTGACATTATTTTTCGTCATCACCATTTTTCTGCTGTAAAAACTATAATCATCACATTCATACCGTATTTTTTTTCGAATCGGGCTTCGAAAACCATTTAAAAACCGCACCCGAAAAACCCCGATATCACCTCCCAAAACCCTCAAAAAAATACCGTCCACATTATAATGGTCACGCTGTATATATTTATTTATTTATTTACATTTATGCAACCACCACGCGCAATTTTTTTCTTAATTAATATGGTTTTTAATATTTTTTTTTTGTATTTTGTAGTAACAATATTTCAATTTTAGTAAATAAACGACACCTACTGTTATTATGATGAATCTTTGCTACAGGAAATATTTTTATTTAATTACTCTGTATTGTTTAGATATTCATGTCAAATATTTCATAAGGAAGTTGTACACATTGGAATGCCAAAGAATAAGCCTATTTTCATAATCCATGCATGTGTATAAATCGATCTCGTATACTAAAACCTTGATTATTTGGTCAATTAAAAAAAAAATTCATACAAGTCTAAAACAATTGAGTGTAAACAACCAGACAAAGGTCTGAAACATCCAGCTGTTTCTACACATTTACAAAGGAATCAAAATTTTGGAACTTTTTTGGAAAATTTTTGAAAAATTTAGAGCTTGCTTAGGAATCATAGAATGTGCCATATATATTAGGGTGGTCCTTATTCAGGGCTCGGACGAATTTTTGATCAAACGCCCCCCAAATCGGCTCTATATAATTAAAAAAAAACCCTAATTTTTTCAGATTTTCATCTAGACTCTAGACTCCCGGCCGAGGGTGAATTTCCCCATTTGAAATACACATGTTTCGGCCATATTCTCAGGATATATTTTATTATAAGAGTAATAATATTTTTTAAAATCTGCAACTGCAAGATTTTAGTGTTCATTGGTGCTACTATGTATGAAAAAAAACACATTATCATACCGATCAATTTGAACAAATTGCACACCCTTTAACTTTGAAACATGGTGGTAACCCACATTACCACCTCGATTTTCTTGAATTTTTCTAATTTATTTACTTTTTAACGTATTCAGATCCGGTTTTTTTGCACTTTTTAGTTACTTTAGTGATGAAAGAACATAAATATACAGTCTGCTTGGCATCATTGTTTATAATATAAGATTTATAAATACACAAGCTAAAAAAATTACGTTTTTTTTTTTCGGAAAAATTCACTCTTGAAGAATCTATCCAAGGTAATCACTTGAAATTTAGTGAGAGTGAGTTTTTGGGGTCACTGATTACGAATCCGCTATCAGATCTGCATAATTCAAGATGGCGGATTCAAGATGGGGACACCGAAATTTAAATATATTCAATTTAAAAAATCTGACATTGGATTAGTAATCAGTGACCTCAAAAACCCACTCACTAAATTTCAAGTTATTACCTTGAATAGATTCTTCAAGAGTGAGTTTTTCCGAAAAAAAAACGTAACTTTTTTAGCTTGTTTATTTGGAATCTTATATTATAAACAATGATGCCAATTAGACTGTATATTTATGTTCTTTTATCACTAAAGTAACTAAAATGTGCAAAAAAACCGGATCTGAATACGTTAAAAAGTAAATAAATTAGATAAATTAGAAAAATTCAAGATATTTCAAATGGGGAAATTCACCCTCGGGCGGGAGGGGTTAGAGTCTAGATGAAAATCTGAAAAAATTCCGGTTTTTTTTTAAATTATTTAGAGCCGATTTGGGGGGCGTTTGATTAAAAATTCGTCCGAGCCTTGAATAAGGACCACCTTAATATATATGGCACATTCTGTGATTCCTCAGCAAGCTCTAAATTTTTCAAAAATTTTCCAAAAAAGATCCAAAATTTTTATTCCTTTGTAAATGTGTAGAAACAGCTGGATGTTTCAGACCTTTGTCTGGTTGTTTACACTCATTTGTTTTAGACTTGTATGAATTTTTTTTTTTAATTGACCAAATAATCAAGGTTTTAGTATACAAGATCGATTTCTACATATGCATGGATTATGAAAATAGGCTTATTCTTTGGCATTCCAATGTGTACAACTTCCTTATGAAATATTTGACATGAATATCTAAACAGTACAGAGTAATTAAATAAAAATATTTCCTGTAGCAAAGATTCATCATAATAACAGTAGGTGCCGTTTATGTACTAACATTGAAAATTGTTACTACAAAATACAAAAAAAAAAAAATATTAAAAAACATATTAATTAAGAATAAAATTGCGCGTGGTGGTTGCATAAATGTAAATAAATAAATACATATATAGACTTTATACTTCGAGGACCCAATTATTATTGGTATTTGAATAATACAGAGTTAATAAAATAAAAATATTTTCTGTAGCAAACCCTCACGGAAAAAACACTCGATTTTTGAGGGTATATCCTCAAAATTAAGCGTTTACACTAAATTTCGGGTGTAAATATTGATTTTTGGGTGTATACACTCTATTCTTGAGTGAATATCCTCAAAATCGAGCGTTTACACTAAATTTTTGCTGTAAATATTGATTTTTGAGTGTATATACTCGTTTTTTGAGTATGTATCCTCAAAATTGGGTGTCGATTCCGATCGATTTGGATTTTTTTTAGTTTTAACTCTTAACATCCAGTGTAAATCTTGAATCGTTGAGTGTAAACACTTGCTTATTGAGTGTGAAACCTCAAGGTTGAGGATCAACACCGAAGGATCAACTCCAAAAGTTGAGAATCCACTCTCAACTTCAAGTTTTTATTTGAACATTGAGAGTCAACACTCTCATATAGAGTGTCAGACCCTAAAAATAATCAGATACGAAGTGTTAATTTTCAAAGTTGGGAATTAACACAAAATATTGAGAAGCGATCATCACTCTTATATAACTTCAATTTAGGTTTGATCCACCGGATGTTATAAAGAAATGGCTTTTAATTCACTGTGTTCATTTACAACATAATAGAAAGTTATCTCACTCTATTATCAATTGCGCACCCTGAATCTTTGAGTGCTGCGATCATATAAACCTTCCGAAATATTTTTAATTATAGTCAGTTACTTCTCACTCATTATTTTCTGAGCTTAAGGAGGTATTATCGAAACTTCAGAGTCAAAATAGTGTTTGGATTTTCTGCTAAATTTTTTTTTTTAAATAGTGACTAAAAAAATTATTTTAATTTTTTATTACTAATATACTTGTGTTTTGAACACTTTAATTGTTAGGAAAAAAATTTTTCATAAGAAAAGACTTGCATGATTCTAGCAGTTATATGGGGAAGAAGGTTAGGTGGCAACATCGCTTAGCGGAAGAATGCGTGTGTCGTGTGACAGAATTGTATGGGTGCGTGCGTGAAGCATGTGAACCTAACCTCACTTATTTTGTGATCGAACCGCAAATGGTGAAATTATTTCACTGCTTATTTTTTGCATTTATTTTTCAAGTTCCGATCTATATATCTCTCTATAATATAAAGATATATCGCCGCTGCCGCCGCCGCCGCCGCCGCCGCCGCCGCCGCCGCTGTTTCAGGATTTGAGCTTATACCGGGTGTCTAATTTGAAAAGGATGACTAAACAAAAACCCAAACCCAAAACCCAAACCCAAACCCAAACCTAAGTGAGGGCGCGTAGCGCCCTACGCACCCCTAGTATATATATATATATATATATACTAGGGGTGCGTAGGGCGCTACGCGCCCTCACTTAGGTTTGGGTTTGGGTTTTGGGTTTGTGTTTGGTCATCCTTTTCAAATTGGACACCCGGTATAAGCTCAAATCCTGAAACAGCGGCGGCGGCGGCGGCGGCGGCGGCAGCGGCGACATATCTTTATATTATAGAGAGATATATATATATATATATATCTCTATATATATATACCTATATAGACACATATATGCGTGCAATAGTTTGAGTTGGTTATGCGGCGTTGCCAAATTTATTTTCAATCAGCTCGTATAGTCCGTCGCGTTCACAAACCAGTGCGATTAACTCGATATTTCTCTTTTATTTCATCGGTAATCCTACATTTAAAGTACATCAATTTATTACCTGTAATCCAAAGTTGCATGTGCTCGTTTTTCATCAACGAAAGTTGGAATTATCACGCAGAAAAAATAAAAAACCTAACCTTGGTACCCTTCACGCCATAAGACATGTGTTAAAAGTATACAAAAATTGTGATTTTGAAATTAAATATCTCAGTTTCTAAACGGTAAATCGTTGTGAAATTTCACCACAAGTTGGATTTTGCTCTGAATTTCGTGTTCACAAAATTTCACGTAGCTAAGTTGGAAATTAATTTTCACGTGAGAAACGATAATATCTTCTTAATTCATTCATCAGTCACGTAACTCATTGTACTTTCACACTCTTGTTTGAATTTAACTGGTTTTAAATATAGTTTCACTCATGCGACCTTTTAATTCTTACGCTCGGGAGGATCTCGCATCTCCCAGATCATTGCATGCGGATTTTTATGTATAAAAAAGCCAGGAGTTTTTAAAATAATTTTATCAAATCACAGTGTACAATATATACTTTAAAACTGTGTGAAACAAAAAAAAATAAAAAACCGTGTTACACAAGAAACTATA
The DNA here is from genome assembly GCA_963564615.1 of Rhorus exstirpatorius. Classification (NCBI taxonomy): domain Eukaryota; kingdom Metazoa; phylum Arthropoda; class Insecta; order Hymenoptera; family Ichneumonidae; genus Rhorus; species Rhorus exstirpatorius. Next base: position 639,229 of record OY751315.1, read on the forward strand.
AAACTATGTTAAACAAGAAACTATAAAACTATGTTAAATAAAAACATATATTAATTGCGTGCATAAAAATACTTCATTTCTGAAATTTAGGAGATTTAAGTTTGTTTTACGTTGACAGTTAATTCTCAACTTAACTCTCAAGATGAGAGTTAACCCTATAAACTTGGGAGTTAACTCTCAACTCGAGGCTTAACCCTCGAGTTCAGGATTGACCCCCAAGTTGACGACTAACCCTGTATTCCAGTGTTTACGCTCAATTTCAGTGTTAACTCTCAAGGTTGGAGTACGAAATGATCACCAAATTGAGTGTCCACTTAGGGGTGTCGTTTTGAGTGTTTATTTGCGTGCTTTTTTGAGAGTTTTTTCCGTAAGGGAAGATTCGTCATAATAACAGTATATACCATTTATTTACTAAAATGAAAACATCGTTATTACTAAATACAAAAAAAAAAATAAATATTAGAAACATATTAATTCCGAAAAAAAATGCGCGTAGTGGTTTCGATGCCAAGACCGACAGGGTAGCAGACTGCTAGCGGTTCTCAATCCGTGGTCCGTGTAACATATATATCTGCGTTTTCGCTCGATACCATGTGCACGCCACGCTCAGTCAACCTGCATTACCCGGGAGGCCAATGTGCACACAGCTGACTCAGAATCTGCCACACCGCCCGAGTCAATGTCCACGCGAACTACCCCCATCACGACGGACCCCCCCTGACGAGCTATTACACCCGCAGGGCGAGCATGAGCAATCTCTCTACTAGTCTCTGGGCATAATGTCGTGACGGTGAAAAAATGTGGCAACGCGATATCGAAACGAAAGCGGTATTTGACAAGTCGAACACCACAGTTCCGCACCTAACCTCTCCACGTCAACGTCAACAGAGTGGGCGAGAGAGTGAGAGGGCACGAGAATGAAAAGAGAAAGAAAACGCAACGTTGCCACACGTTAATATCATACGAGATCTAGTAATACTCGAGTCGTTGCAATTACTATTTTAGTAATTACAGAATTATTTATAATAAACCGTTGATTAATTGTATTCACCTGGGTAAGCTGATTTAATATTTATTAATTTTAACACATATATCTAAAGGACTTCCGTTTCCGGTGTGAAAGGAGAGTGACGGGAGTGTGAAGAGTGCATGGAAAAAGTGTAGGAAAAGGCGTTAGAAGTGAGAAAAAAAGGCGGAAAGTGGAAAAGCATCGGACGGGGGAAAGAGAGAACAGGAGGACCGTAAGGAAGAGGGCGGTCAAATAGAGTGGGACGGTAGAGACATCGGACGACGAAAAGAGGTAGCGAAGAGGAAAGCAGGCCAGAGGGAAAGAGGTGACAGGTAGAAAGAGACAGGCAGCAGGAGCGGGAAAGTTTGAATAGGGAAACTAGGCGAAAAGCGAATAGACGAGAAAAGGAAAGAACAATAGGGGAAAAAAAGAGCACGGAAGGGTGGATAAGAACGAGTGATGGAAGAGGGAGAGAATGGAAGGGAGGGGACGGGTAAGAGAGGTAGGAAGACAAATGCGGAGAGGCTGGGGAGAGAGAGAAGCACGAGTCTAGAAGGATTGGTGGCAATAAATGAGATGTGGAAAAGGAAAAGGGAGCAATTAGAGGAGGCGAAAAAAAAGACGGAAAAGAAAGAATGGATATTTCAGAAGAGTAGAAAGGTGTATAGATCGCCGGAAGAAAAAGAAAAGGAGGAGAGAGGGGAAGCCATAGAGAGGATGATAAAAGAGATGAGGGAGGAAGCTGGAAGAGACGCACAGGAGATTAAGGAGCAGGGAGAGAGATGAGAGAGGAATTAGAAAAAATTAGAGAGGAAAATCAAGAAATCTGGGAGGAATGGAGACATGCGGAGGAAAGGTGGAGGGAGGATTGGGAGGTCTTAGGGAGAAGAATAGACGCAATAGAGAAAAGGGTGGGGTTGATGAAGGGGCGAGAGGGAAGAGTGGAGGATTGGGAGGAAAGGATAGAAAGGATGGGAAGGGAGATAGAAAGAAGAGTAGGAGAGCAAACAGTGGGTGAGAATAGGGTAGGGGAAGGGGAGGAGATAAGGAGACGCGTGAAGGAGCTGGAACATAAGATAGAGATGACAGAAAGGGAGGAAAAGAGAAGGAATGTAATTATAAAAGGAGTGGAGGTAGAAGGGTCAGCGATGGGGACGGCAGTAAGGATAATAGAGGGGATAGGGGTAAAGGGAAAAATCGCAGAGGCTAGGGAGATCGGAAGAAGAGGGGGGAACAGAAAGGAGGGAATGCTGGAGGTCAAAATGGAGAACGTGGAGACAAGGAGGGAGGTGATGAGAAATAAGAGGGAGCTAAAAGGAAGGAAGGAGAGAATAGAGGAGGATCTAACATGGAAGGAGAGAAGTATACAATAGTGGTTGAGGAAGATAGGAGAGGAAGAGAGAGGCAAGGGGAAGAGGGTAAGAGTTAGTAACGGGAGGATATAGGTTAATGGAGAGGTGTGGTGGTGGGATGAACAAAGAGAGGTGCTAAAAGACGGAAGGGGAAGGGAAAGAGGGAGGGAAGGGGAGAAAGAGACAGGAAATAGGAAGGAAAAAAACAAATAGGGGAGGCACGAGGAGGAAGGAGAAAGGGTGACAAGAGGGGGGGAAGGGAGAAAAAATGGAAAATGGGATTCTGGAATGTAGCGGGGCTGTCGAACAAAGACAAAGAATTTTGGAAGGAGATAAGTCAGTGGGAGGTGATAGTGTTAATGGAAATATGGGTGGAAGAGAAAGGATGGCGTGAAGTAAGAAGAAAGCTGCCGACAGGGTATGAATGGAAGACGCAATGGGCGAAGAAGAAGAACAGGAAGGGTAGGGCGAGTGGGGGAATGATGATAGGGGTGAGAGAAGAAATGAGTGGGGGGAAGATCAAGGGGGGTAGAGAAGAAGAGGGGTTGATGGCACAAAAGATAAAGGCAGGAGAGGAGATTTGGATTGTGGTAGCAGTTTATATAAACGGAGATATGGAAAAGAAAGTAGAAAACGTGAGGGGATGGATGGAAGTGCAGAGGGTGGGGGAGAGAGTGATAGTAGGAGGAGATTGGAATGCGAGGACGGGTAAGGGAGAGGGAAGAGTGGAGGGACTAGAGAGAGAGGAGAGGGAGGGGGGAAGGCGCTCGAAGGACAAAAAGGTAAATGGGGAGGGAAGGAGGCTGACGAAGATGATAGAAGAAGTAGGATGGGAGATTTTAAATGGGAATATAAAGGGAGATGAAGAGGGAGAATATACGTACACAGGGGGAAGGGGTGAGACGTTGATAGATTATGTAATAGGAGATGAAGATACGAGAGAGGGAATAGAGAGTATGGTAGTGGGAGACGCAGTGGAGTCGGACCATCATCCATCGATAGTGACGATGAAGACGGGAAAGGCGAGGAGAAGAGAGGAGGAGAGGCAGGAAAGAAAGATAGGGAGTGGAAAATGGTCAGATAAGATGAAAGAGGAGTATTCAGCAAGGATGGAAGAGGTAGAATTGAAGGGAGAGGGAATACAGGAAATGGTAGATAGGATAGGGGAGGAAATGAAAAAGGTGATGAAGAAGAGTGAGGAGGAAGGGGGAAGAGAGGGGAGGCAGCGAAGGGAAGGATGGTGGGATGGGGAGAGCAGGGAGAAGAAAGAGGAAGTCAAGAGGGAGCTGAGGAAATGGAGAAAGGGAGAAGGTACGAGGGAGAAGTACAGAGAAGGGAAAAAGGATTACAGGAAGATGTGTAAGAGAAAAAAGCGAGAGGAGCAAGAGAGGCTAATAAGAGAGGTGGCGGAGGCTAGGACGGAGAGCAAAGTATGGGAGATAGTGAATAGGTGAAGAAAAGGGGGAAGAGAGTGGATGAGAGGATAACGAAGGAAGAGTGAAAAGAATATTTCATGGGACTGCTGGGGCGAGTAGGGAATAGGGTGATGGCGGGGACGGAAAGGGTGGCGAGGGAGGGGCAGGAGGAGGAGTTGAGCAAAGAAGAAATCAGAAAAGCACTGAGAAAGACGAGAGAGGGAAAGGCTATGGGAGTGGATGAACTAACGAGCGAGGCATGGAAGTGCGGGGGGGGGGAAAGACGTTGGAAATGGCGTGGGAAATATGTAGAAGGGTATGGAGGGGGGAGGGATGGCCGCAAGGATTGAAAGATGGAATAACAGCACCGATAGTAAAGAAAGGCGAGGGAATAAGAGTGGAGGATTACAGGGGAGTGACGCTAATGCCAGCGCTGTATAAAATATACACGACGGTACGAGCGAGGAGATTGGAGGAGGAAGTAGAGGAAAGAGGAATGATACCACCGAACCAGACAGGGTTTAGAAAGGGGGTGGGGACAATTGACAACGTATACGTGCTGAATTATCTGGTGAACAGACAGGTCAAACAAAAGTAGGGGAAGTTGGTGGCGTTGTTTGTGGATTTGAAGGCGGCGTTCGATTCGGTGGACAGGGGGGTACTGTGGGAGGCCTTAGAGAGGAGAGGAGTGAGAAAAGGCCTAAGGGAGAGGATAGAAGAGGTATACGAAGAGACAGTAAGTAGAGTGAAGGTGGGGGGAGAGATAGGAGAGGGCTTCTGGACGGCGAAAGGGGTGAGACAGGGGTGTCCGATGAGTCCCATATTATTTAATATGTTGATGGCAGATATGGAGGAAGAGCTGAAGAAGGGAAGGTGGGGAGGAGTAAAAGTAGGGGAACGGAGGATTTGCTCGTTGGCATATGCGGATGATGTGGTGGTGGTGGCGGAAAACAAGGAGGAGATGGAGAGTATGATCAGGAGATTGGAGAAGTATTTCGAGAAAAGGAAATTGGAAGTGAATGTGGGAAAAACAAAGATCATGAGATTTAGGAAGGGGGGAGGGAGATACAAGAGGGGGAATTGGAGATGGAAAGGGAAGGGAATAGAGGAGGTGAAGGAATTTAAATACTTGGGGTATGTATTTAAGAGAAATGGGGGGCAGGAAGCACATATAGAGGACAGGGTTAGAAAGGCGGGGGTGGTGATGAAACAGGTATGGGAGATAGGAAAGAGGAAGTTTGGGGAGAAATGGGAGAGAAGGATGTGACTGTTTGATACACTGGCGTGGACAGTGATGGGATACGGGGCAGGGATATGGGGTTGGGAGGAAAGGGAGGAAATAGAGAGAGTGCAGAAAAGATATATCAGGTGGACGTTGGGTATAGACTGGAGGTCACTGGGATATATGGTGAGAGAGGAGGCAAAGAGGGATAAGCTGAGAACGAGGGCAGGAAGAAGAGCGTGGAAATTTGAGGAGAAGCTGAAGAGTAGGGAGGGGAGTGAATTGGCGAGGGCGTGCTGGGAAGAGATAAGGGAGCGGGGAAGGGAAAGGGAGAGGAAGATATCGACCTGGGAGAAGGGGAGGAAAGAATTCTTAGATAGGGGTGCAGGAGGGAGGGAGCAAGAGGAAGAACAGGGAGATGGAGGATACGAGAAGATAGAAAAAGAGGATCGTAGAGGACAGGGAAGGGAGAGAAGAAAGAAAATAGTGAGATCGAAATATAATAGGTGGTATAGGGAGATAAGAGCAGAGGGGGTACCAAGGTACCTGAAGAAGGGATGGAGCGAAGAAAGATGCAAACGGATGGCAAGGTTCAGAATAGGAAACGAGATGAGAGAGGGTAGGTATTGGAAGAGAGAGGAGAACAAAGTGTGTAGAGTATGTGGGGGGGGGGGGGGGAGAAGGAGGAGTCGTGGGAGCACGTGCTAGAGAGGTGTAGACACGGTGAGGAGGACGAGCGGGGGATTGGGGAGAAGATTAGAGAGATTCTGGATGAAGGGGGTGGGGGGAGGAAAGGATAAAGGAGCTGGAGAGGATTAGAGGGGAAGTAGGAATAGAAAAGGAGAAAAGGGAGGGAGAACAGGTGTGAAAGAAGGATTGGAGTGAAAGAGAGGAAACGGAAGTTGGCGCGAGGGGGGACAGGCGGTAAAATAAGAGTAGGTTAAGAGAACGGAAATGAAGGAGAAAGAGGAGAGAAAAGGAGGGAGAGGGACGAGCGTGCGGATAAAGCGAGCGAGCGAGGCGTGCAAGCGAGACGAGCGAGACGGGCGAGCGAGGCGTGCGAGCGAGGCGTGCGAGCGAGACGAGAGAGACTAGCGAGCGGAGGATGAGGATAAGAATAGATGGATGAGAGAGGAGAGAGAACGGGACATGTGGAATGGGATAGGCGGAATGGGATATGTGGAATGGGATATGTGGAATGGGATATGTGGAACGAGATATGTGGAATGGGATATGTGGAATGGGAATAGGATATGTGGAAAAGAATGTGAAAGAGGATAAAAGGATGTAAAGAGAAAGAAAGGAGATAACCTTTTCAAAAACTTGTAACCCGTTAGGGAACAATAAATATACATACATACACATATATTCAATATTTTTAGGAATCATCATTTAGACATTTATAGCTAATTTACTAGTCTGCAGCGATAGAACTACCTATAGTCGCCCGTCAAAGTCCACCGCCACACCAATCCACTATGTAAAATAGTCTTAAGTATAGAAAAAGTAAGAACACGAAAATGGATCATAACCGGCCACGAAGCATCACCACCCAGATAGAACACTGACGTCTAATATACGTATATACGACGTCGCCATCGACGTCTGTAAGACGTATTTAGTACGTATACTGAAGAGCTAAATGTCCGGCTAATATCTGTATATTTAACGTATATAAGACGTCGAAAATACATAAAAAATATGACGTATATAAGACGTCGAAAATACATCAAATCTACCTTCACACCACAATAATATTTTTTAAAAATATCAATAAAAACGAAAAACATGACTGGCGGTTCCATACACAATTTGTCGTTGTCATACGTCATAGAAGAGTTACACTGAAAAAAAAAAAATTCTGCACGGATTTCTCGATAAAATTTTATTCTGCTTCGACGGGGACTCGAACCTGCGACCTACCTACTTATCCGACCCATCTTTCTAACACGCTATCCACTACGCTACCGACTGTTTGTGAACTTTTCTAATTCATATCATGTATTTGACACGCCAGAGAATACTTGATCGTAGGCGGCAATTGAAGTGGGCCAATGTTTTTTTTGTTGATTTTGACGAAACTTGGACCGATTTCGAAAAATCAAAAATATACATTCGAGTAAATTTAATAATCTTTCGAATGAGACTAGTTTCGTCGTGATCGATTGAAAATTGGCTGCCTGCGAGTAGATTTTCCAGATCGGTGTAAATCGGGGTCTGGCGTTGGCGGGTTGTGCACACCAGCATTGATATTTGCCGATACCGAACAGCTCGGTAACCCATATCAGTCGAAAGGTGATCTCACGGCGGGCTCAAAACCCTCCCTATAAGCCAAAATCGGATCACTCCCGGAGGAGATATGGACCCAGGAAGTCAGAACGGTTTTTTAAGTGCTACGCTGGAATGCCTCGATCGATTCCGTGGAAACTTTTCGCACAATCGTTTTTTATCATGACCTCACAACTCTCGTAACAGTTATTGCGATAAGTGTTCTCGTAGATGAGATCCAGGTATTTGGCGAGTGCACGCCCACGTTCATCGACATTTTTTACATTGAGAGACTTGGGCGACAGAGTTGGGACTTGTGTAATATTGAAGGGGAAGGCTCAACGATTAAAATGCGTGGTCGTACAATATCGGAAATGACCTCAATTAAAAATGACATGCCGTTGAAAAGTGAGAAGGAAATCGCCAAATCCCGCGATCTCAGTTCAAAGTTGCCCGTCGACAGGCATTTGTCTCAACGTCGGATCGCAAGCTGATTTCAGCTACTGTTTATCGCTTATCCATTGCTGTGACTGCATCGAAATGTTTCGTAAAAATAATTAATAACAATTTATTGATGAATAAACAATAATCAATTGATTAAATAATTTTTATGAATTCAACTTTTTCTTTAAATGAGGAAACGAATTATGAATTATTAATAATCACAAATTTTTCGGTGATCCATAGCTTGTTTCCTCTCTCAAGTTTCACAAACAACGGAAAATAATTTTTACGTCACAAAAAGTGCCAGTGCAACAAATAAATAACACGGTCTATTTACCGAGAATAAGTGACCATGGGATAAATGATAGTTATTTTTTTTTCGTAATTTGAGAACCCCGTCAAATTTACGAATGCAGCCAATAAACAGCCTAGTCAATTTGACGAATAATACTGACCATGAAAATAATGATGATTATTTTTTTCTTAAATCGTTCGACTCGTCAAAATTACGAATGCGAGAAAACGATAGGCTAATTAATTTGGCGATCAAGACTCATCATGAGCACAATAAATTATTAACATTTTCATGACTCGGCCATCTCGTAAAAACTACGGATGCAATAAGCAATTCGTTCACTAAGTCTAGTGATGTCCACTGACGACGGAAAAAATAATTATTTTTTCACGGACTCCATTAAGAATACCTGGTCAGTTATTGACTCGAGAAGCTCGTAAGAACTTCGAATGGTGCGAATCGGTAGCTTGGCCAATATTTAATTACGGAAAAAAAAAATTTTCACTCTAGCCGTGTTCGAAAACAATGCGGCAAACCCAGTTTACAATTGAGCTAGCATCGCCACATTGCAAAAATGATGTAATGAAGCTGAAAACGAAAAATTGCAACGCAAGATTTTTTTCCCTAATTCATCGCTGTCGAACGACGTCGTTTCCGCTTCCCAAGAACCACACCTTCCCCCGGCATTCGACCCCTGACGATGAAAAACCAACCTGCTTACGCAACGATTCAAAATTCAAAATTTTATCGACGCGATAATTATCCGCTGAATTATTACTGCAGCATAACGTCATTTCCGCATTCCTAGAATCACTCTCTCCCCGACAATCCACCCCTGACGATGAAAAAACAACCTGTTTACGCGACGATTCAAAATTCAAAATTTTTTCGACGCGATAATTATCCACTGATTTATTACTGCAGAATAACGTCGTTTTCGCATTCCTAGAGCCACCCCCTCCCCCGACATTCCACCCCTGACGATGAAAAAACAACCTGTTTACGCGACGATTCAAAATTAAAATTTTTATCGACGCGATAATTAGTCGCTAATTAATCGGTGCCAAATGACGTCGTTTCCGCATTTCAAAAACCACCCCCTCCCCCGACATTCCACCCCTGACGATGAAAAAACAACCTGTTTACGCGACGATTCAAAATTCGAAGTTTTATCGACGCGGCAATTAGTCGCTAATTAATCGCTGCCGAATGACGTCGTTTTCGCATTCCTAGAACCACCCTCTCCCCCGAAATTCCACCCCTGACGATGAAAAAACAACCTGTTTACGCGACGATTCAAAATTCAACATTTTTTCGACGCGGCAATTAGTCGCTAATTAATCGCTGCCGAATGACGTCGTTTTCGCATTCCTAGAACCACCCTCTCCCCCGAAATTCCACCCCTGACGATGAAAAAACAACCTGTTTACGCGACGATTCAAAATTCAACATTTTTTCGACGCGATAATTACCCGCTGATTTATTACTGCAGAATAACGTCGTTTTCGCATTCCTAGAACCCGCCCCTCCCCCGAAATTCCACCCCTGACCATGAAAAAACAACCTGTTTACGCGACGATTCAAAATTCAAAATTTTTTCGACGCAATAATTAGTCGCTAATTATTCGCTGCCGAATGACGTCGTTTCCACATTCCTAGAATCACCCCCTCCCCCGACATTCCACCCCTGACCATGAAAAAACAACCTGTTCACGCGACGATTTAAAATTGAAAATTTTATCGACGCGATAATTATCCGCTGATTTATTACTGCAGAATAACGTCGTTTCCGCATTCCTAGAACCACCTCCTCCCCCGACATTCCACCTCTGACGATGAAAAAACAACCTGGTTACGCGACGATTTAAAATTCAAAGTTTTATCGACGCGATAATTAGTCGCTAATTAATCGCTGCCGAATGACGTCGTTTTCGCATTTCTAGAACCACCCCCTCCCCCGACATTCCACCCCTGACGATGAGAAAACAACCTGCTTACGCGACGATTCAAAATTGAAAATTGTATCGACGCGATAATTATCCGCTGATTTATTACTGCAGCATAACGTCGTTTCCGCATTCCTAGAACCACCCCCACCCCCGACATTCCACCCCCGATGATGAAAAAACAACCTGTTTACGCGACGATTCAAAATTCAAAATTTTTTCGACGCGATAATTAGTCGCGAATTATTCGCTGCCGAATGACGTCGTTTCCGGATTTCTAGAACCAGCCCCTCCCCCGACATTCCACCCCTGACGATGAAAAAACAACCTGGTTACGCGACGATTCAAAATTCAACATTTTTTCGACGCGATAATTATCCGCTGATTTATTACTGCAGAATAACGTCGTTTTCGCATTCCTAGAACCACCCCCTCCCCCGACATTCCGCCCCTGACGATGAAAAAACAACCTGGTTACGCGACGATTCAAAATTCAAAGTTTTATTGACGCGATAATTAGTCGCTAGTTAATCGCTGCCGAATGGCGTCGGTTTCTTATTTCTAGAACCACCCCCTCCCCCGACATTCCACCCCTGACGATGAAAAAACAACCTGTTCACGCGACGATTCAAAATTGAAAATTTTATCGACGCGATAATTATCCGCTGATTTATTACTGCAGAATAACGTTGTTTCCGCATTCCTAGAACCACCCCCTCCCCCGACATTCCACCCCTGACGATGAAAAAACAACCTGTTTACGCGACGATTCAAAATTAAAAATTTTTTCGACGCGATAATTAGTCGCGAAATATTTGGTGCCGAATGACGTCGTTTCCGGATTCCTAGAACCAGCCCCTCCCCCGACATTCCACCCCTGACGATGAAAAAACAACCTGTTTACGCGACGATTCAAAATTAAAATTTTTATCGACGCGATAATTATCCGGTGATTTATTACTGCAGAATAACGTCGATTCCGCATTCCTAGGACCACCCCTTCCCCCGACATTCCACCCCTGACGATGAAAAATCAACCTGTTTACGCGACGATTCAAAATTAACAATTTTATTGACGCGATAATTAGTCGCTAATTATTCGCTGCCGAATGACGTCGTTTCCGCATTCCTAGAACCACCCCCTCCCCGACAATCCACCCCTGTTGATGAAAAATCAAACAGTTTGTGCGACGATTCAAAAATAAAAATTTTATCGACGCGATCATTAATTAATTTATTATTCAGCCTGGAATGGCTGACATTGTAAAAATTGATATTATTTTTTCCATAATTCGGACATTTCGTACAAAATACGAAAAAATTAATCCTCGTGTCCTGTAAAACCAGCGAGGCCCACTGGCTATTGGAAAAATAGTAATTCATTCTTTCTTTATTCGTGCAAATGGTAAAAGTTCCCGATGCAACAAACCGACAGCCGGGTCCACTTGACTAGGAAGACTGGCTATTGGAAAAATATTTTTTTTTTTCCTTACTCGGACTTATCGTAAAAATTACGAAGGTGAAAAAACTGCTCATCCGTTAGTCTGCGGCGGAGATCCACTGACGATAGGCAGAATGATTAATGTTCTTTCATTTACTTATGTAACGGGTCTAACAAATCGCCTGCTCAGTTTAGCGAGGCCCATTGACCATGGGGAAATTGTAATTTATTTTTCATTGATATCTGCAACTTTTAAAAATTGAGGGACCAGTGGATATTGGCTGTCGGGGGAATGATAGTTCTTTCTCTGCTCCTGCAACTTGAGACAATTTCAAGTACATTTCAATTGTCTGACGACTCCCCCGAGTTGTACTGACCACGATAAAAATAACATTCTGTATTTCATCGACATTTGCATCTAGGAAAATTAGAAGAGCAAAAATCGATCGACCAGTCACTCAGGTAAACTGTACTCTTCATCGGCACAGTTATTATTATTTTCTTCTCGACCTCTGCAACTCGCAATAGTTTTAGTTTGAAAAAATCGATCACTTTGTTACTTTACCAAGTTGTATCGACCACGGGAAAAATAATTATTTATTTATTTTGTTGCTTACGCAGTTCGCAAAAAATACGAGTGAAACAAATCCATTGCGATTGGTGATGGAAAAATAATAATGGGAAAATAATCGTTTTCCTTTTCAAGTCATCTGCAACTCGCAAAAGTTACGATTGTATCAAATCGATCTCCCGGTCACATTGCCAACTTGTACTGATAACGTGAAAAATAATAATTCATTGTTCTTTGACATCTGCATCTCACAAAAATCACAAATACAAATCGGTTGTTCGATCACACAATTCAGTTCCAATGATCATGGAAGAAATACTTTTTTTTTTTTTTAATCTCCGTAACTTGCAATAATTTTGATGCAACAAATTGATCGACTGATCACTCTGGCGATCCCCACTATTCATGGCAAAAAATAACACTGTAAACAATAATAGTAATACAATTTTCCATAACAAATCATTACTTATAACAGAAATTTGATCAACGATCTAGTAAAGCCTTCCATCTCTTAGCCGGTGAGTTTAGTCATTCTACATTGAGAACTCACCGTTGCCCGACTTTCACCACGTGGAGGTGGATGGATTGGCACTTGGTAATTGACAACAGCTATTGTGCACATTGTCGTCATACCTTCGAAAGTCGTGTGTGTGTGTGTGCGCTTATGTGTTTTTGCAGAGATCGGGACCCCGCGGCTCGTCACTTCCACGGTATTTAAAGACTCCAAACGGTCTCTGCGTGAAAAACAAGTGCATTGGCGAGATCCTGATCACATGTGTATACGAAAAAGAATGACGTGAATCAACGACCCATGCAATTGTTTTTCAACTTCGATGTATAAAACACGTATTAATGACGATCGTTGCCACCATGTGATGATAGTCATGCTTTTTCGTATCCATGTGATCGGGCTCACATCGATTATCGTCTGGTCGTGGATTTTAATTGCTCAGATTGTTTCTACGGTGACCGTGAAATTTATTGCAACGAGAAAAATATTTTTCGTGGAATAAACATGGCACGACTTTCCGATGTAGACCTGGGACGAGCGGTGGCTTTATCCGCCGAAGGAATGTCGGAACGAGAAATTGCGATGGCGATCCCAACGAGTAGGTCTGTAGTAAACAGGCTACTCAATCGCTATCGTATGACCGGAAGTCCGGCATATCGCCACGGAGGAGGCCGGCAGCGAGTCACAACTCGGCGAGAGGATGCAGCCATCGTCCGAGACGCTCGGAGAGATCCACGTGTGACGACAACAGTGCTTAAAAATATCATTCCTCGCCCTGTGTCTCGTAGGACAATTCGTCGGCGACTCGCAGAGCGTGGATTAAATTCTCGACGTCCAGTTATCAAACCGGCATTATTAGCAAGACACCGCACTGCTCGACGTACCTTTGCCAGAATTCATCGCACGTGGACTATGGCACAGTGGGGCAAATGCCTTTTTACAGACGGATCGAAGGTGATGCTTCATAGCAACACAAGGAGCGAGCGAGTGGGGAGGAAGAAGGGCGAGCGTATGGGGAAAAAATTCGTAGATCCTTCTCGCGCCTTCGGAGGTGGTTCCATCACCGTTTGGGGTGGAATTACGCATACTTCGCGGACGGAGCTCATCATATTTCGTAATCGCACCGTGAATGGGCAACGATATTTGGATGAAATTTTACGTCCAGTCGTCATCCCAGAGGCGCAACGGGTGGGCGAAGGATTCGTGTTCGTCGATGACAATGCCCCTTGTCATCGTGCAAGAATTATCACCGACTTTCTTGAAGAGCAACGAATCGAGAGGATGACATGGCCAGCGATGAGTCCCGATTTGAACCCGATTGAGAACTCCCACGATGAGAGAAATCCCGAATCCGCACGCGAGCTCCGCGAACACTGGACGAGCTGGAGGTCGTGACAAGGGAAGACTGGCTCTCGATTCCGCAACAGCAGATCGCAGCTACAATCGAAAGCATGCCATGCCGTTGCCTCGATGTCAGACGAGCTCATGGGAGATCAATTAATATTGATCGTACCATGAGCGCAGCACTGCACGAACCCACGTCCGCTCACTCGTGTACGCTCTTCAACGGTTTCTCTCTCTCTCTCTCTCTCTCTCTCTCTCTCTATACATTTCTCTCTCACAGACGCACGCACGCACGCACGCACACACACACATCCACACAAACGCAGAGACGGTTTGGAGTCTTTAAATACCGTGGAAGTGATGAGCCGAGGGGTCCCGATCTCTGCAAAAACACATAAGCGCACACACACACATCTACACAAACGCAGAGAGGGTTTGGAGTCGTTAAATGTCGCGGAAGCGACGAGCCGCGGGGTCCCAATCTCTGCAAAAACACATAAGCGCGCACAAACACACACACACACACACACACACACACACACACACACACACGCACACACACACACACACACACACACACACACACACACACCCACACACACGACTTTCAAAGGTATGACGACAATGTGCACAATAGCTGTTGTCAATTACCAAGTGCCAATCCATCCACCTCCACGTGGTGAAAGTCGGGCAACGGTGAGATCTCAATGTAGAATGACTAAACTCACCGGCTAAGGGATAGAAGGCTTCACTAGATCGTGGATCAAATTTCTGTTATAAGTAATGATTTGTTATGGAAAATTGTATTACTATTATTGTTTACAGTGTTATTTTTTGCGATGAATAGTGGGGATTGCCAGAGTGATCAGTCGATCAATTTGTTGCATCAAAATTATTGCAAGTTACGGAGATTAAAAAAAAAAAAAAGTATTTCTTCCATGATCATTGGAACTAAATTGTGTGATCGAACAACCGATTTGTATTTGTAATTTTTGTGAGATGCAGATGTCAAAGAACAATGAATTATTATTTCTCACGTTATCAGTACAAGTTGGCAATGTGACCGGGAGATCGATTTGTTACAATCGTAACTTTTGCGAGTTGCAGATGACTTGAAAAGGAAAACGATTATTTTTCCATTATTATTTTTCCATCACCAATCGCAATGGATTTGTTTCACTCGTATTTTGTGCAAACTGCGTAAGCAACAAAATAAATAAATAATTATTTTTCCCGTGGTCGATACAACTTGGTAAAGTAACAAGGTAATCGATTTTTTCAAACTAAAACTATTGCGAGTTGCAGAGGTCGAGAAGAAAATAATAATAACTGTGCCGATGAAGAGTACAGTTCACCTGAGTGACTGGTCGATCGATTTTTGCTCTTCTAATTTTCCTAGATGCAAATGTCGATGAAATACAGAATGTTATTTTTATCGTGGTCAGTACAACTCGGGGGAGTCGTCAGACAATTGAAATGTACTTAAAATTGTTTCAAGTTGCAGGAGCAGAGAAAGAACTATCATTCTCCCGACAGCCAATATCCACTGGTCCCTCAATTTTTAAAAGTTGCAGATATCGATGAAAAATAAATTACAATTTCCCCATGGTCAATGGGCCTCGCTAAACTGAGCAGGCGATTTGTTAGATCCGTTACTGCTCCTAGGCGCATAAGTAAATGAAAGAACATTAATCATTCTTCCTATCGTCAGTGGATCTCCGACGCAGACTAACGGATGAGCAGTTTTTCCACCTTCGTAATTTTTAAGATAAGTCCGAGTAAGGAAAAAAAAAAAATATTTTTCCAATAGCCAGTCTTCCTAGTCAAGTGGACCCGGCTGTCGATTTGTTGCATCGGGAACTTTTACCATTTGCACGAATAAAAAAAGAATGAATTACTATTTTTCCAATAGCCAGTGGGCCTCGCTGGTTTT
This sequence comes from Rhorus exstirpatorius, assembly GCA_963564615.1. Taxonomy (NCBI): domain Eukaryota; kingdom Metazoa; phylum Arthropoda; class Insecta; order Hymenoptera; family Ichneumonidae; genus Rhorus; species Rhorus exstirpatorius. The sequence continues at coordinate 654,980 of OY751315.1, forward strand.
ACAGGACACGAGGATTAATTTTTTCGTATTTTGTACGAAATGTCCGAATTATGGAAAAAATAATATCAATTTTTACAATGTCAGCCATTCCAGGCTGATTAATAAATTAATTAATGATCGCGTCGATAAAATTTTTATTTTTGAATCGTCGCACAAACTGTTTGATTTTTCATCAACAGGGGTGGATTGTCGGGGAGAAGGGTGGTTCTAGGAATGCAAAAACGACGTCATTCGGCAGCGAATAATTAGCGACTAATTATCGCGTCGATAAAATTGTTAATTTTGAATCGTCGCGTAAACAGGTTGATTTTTCATCGTCAGGAGTGGAATGTCGGGGGAAGGGGTGGTCCTAGGAATGCGGAATCGACGTTATTCTGCAGTAATAAATCAACGGATAATTATCGCGTCGAAAAAATTTTGAATTTTGATTCGTCGCGTAAACAGGTTGTTTTTTCATCGTCAGGGGTGGATCGTCGGGGGAGTGGGTGGTTCTAGAAATTCGGAAACGACGTCATTCGGCACCGATTAATTAGCGACTAATTATCGCGTCGATAAAACCTTGAATTTTGAATCGTCGCGTAACCAGGTTGTTTTTTCATCGTCAGGGGCGGAATGTCGGGGGAGGGGGTGGTTCTAGGAATGCGAAAACGACGTTATTCTGCAGTAATAAATCAGCGGATAATTATCGCGTCGATAAAGTTTTCAATTGTGAATCGTCGCGTAAACAGGTTGTTTTTTCATCGTCAGGGGTGGAATGTCGGGGGAGGCGGTGGTTCTAGAAATGCGGAAAGGACGTCATTCGGCACCGATTAATTAGCGACTAATTATCGCGTCGATAAAAATTTTAATTTTGAATCATCGCGTGAACAGGTTGTTTTTTCATCGTCAGGGGTGGAATGTCGGGGGAGGGGGTGGTTCTAGGAATGCGAAAACGACGTCATTCGGCAGCGATTAATTAGCGACTAATTATCGCGTCGATAAAACTTTGAATTTTGAATCGTCGCGTAACAAGGTTGTTTTTTCATCGTTAGGGGTAGATTTTTGGGGAGGGGGTGATTCTAGGAATGCGGAAACGACGTCATTCGGCAGCGATTAATTAGCGACTAATTATCGCGTCGATAAAAATTTGAATTTTGAATCGTCGCGTAACCAGGTTGTTTTTTCATCGTAAGGGGTGGATTTTTAGGGAGGGGGTGATTCTAGGAACGCGGAAACGACGTCATTCGGCAGCGATTAATTAGCGACTAATTACCGTGTCGATAAAAATTTGAATTTTGAATCGTCGCGTAACCAGGTTGTTTTTTCATCGTTAGGTGTGGATTGTCGGGGTGGGGGTGATTCTAGGAATGCGGAAACGACGTCATTCGGCAGCGAATAATTAGCGACTAATTATCGCGTCGATAAAATTGTTAATGTTGAATCGTCGCGTAAACAGGTTGATTTTTCATCGTCAGGGGTGGAATGTCGGGGGAAGGGGTGATTCTAGGAATGCGGACACGACGTTATTCTGCAGTAATAAATCAACGGATAATTATCGCGTCGATAAAATTGTTAATTTTGAATCGTCGCGTAAACAGGTTGTTTATTCATCGTCAGGGGTGGAATGTCGGGGGAGGGGGTGATTCTAGGAATGTGGAAACGACGTCATTCGGCGGCGAATAATTAGCGACTAATTATTGCGTCGAAAAAATTTTGAATTTTGAATCGTCGCGTAAACAGGTTGTTTTTTCATCGTCAGGGGTGGAATGTCGGGGCAGGGGGTGGTTCTATAAATGCGAAAACGACTTCATTCGGTACCGATTAATTAGCGACTAATTATCGCGTCGATAAAAATTTTAATTTTGAATCGTCGCGTAAACAGGTTGTTTTTTCATCGTCAGGGGCGGAATGTCGGGGGAGGGGGTGATTCTAGGAATGTGGAAACGACGTCATTCGGCAGCGAATAATTAGCGACTAATTATTGCGTCGAAAAAATTTTGAATATTGAATCGTCGCGTAAACAGGTTGTTTTTTCATCGTCAGGAGTGGAATGTCGGTGCAGGGGGTGATTCTAGGAATGTGGAAACGACGTCATTCGGCAGCGAATAATTAGCGACTAATTATTGCGTCGAAAAAATGTTGAATTTTGAATCGTCGCGTAAACAGGTTGTTTTTTTATCGTCAGGGGTGGAATGTCGGGTAGAGGGTGGTTCTAGAAATGCGAAAACGACGTCATCCGGCAGTGATTAATTAGCGACTAATCATCGCGTCGATAAAACTTTGAATTTTGAATCGTCGCGTAACCAAGTTTTTTTTTCATCGTTAGGGGTGGAATGTCGGGGGAGGGGGTGATTCTAGGAATGTGGAAACGACGTCATTCGGCAGCGAATAATTAGCGACTAATTATTGCGTCGAAAAAATTTTGAATTTTGAATCGTCGCGTAAACAGGTTGTTTTTTCATCGTCAGGGGTGGAATGTCGGGGCAGGGGGTGGTTCTATAAATGCGAAAACGACGTCATTCGGTACCGATTAATTAGCGACTAATTATCGCGTCGATAAAAATTTTAATTTTGAATCGTCGCGCAAACAGGTTGTTTTTTTATCGTCAGGGGCGGAATGTCGGGGGAGGGGGTGATTCTAGGAATGTGGAAACGACGTCATTCGGCAGCGAATAATTAGCGACTAATTATTGCGTCGAAAAAATGTTGAATTTTGAATCGTCGCGTAAACAGGTTGTTTTTTCATCGTCAGGGAGGGAATGTCGGGTAGAGGGTGGTTCTAGGAATGCGAAAACGACGTCATCCGGCAGCGATTAATTAGCGACTAATCATCGCGTCGATAAAACTTTGAATTTTGAATCGTCGCGTAACCAGGTTTTTTTTTTCATCGTTAGTGGCGGAATGTCGGGGGAGAGGGTGATTCTAGGAATGTGGAAACGACGTTATTCGGCAGCGAATAATTAGCGACTAATTATTGCGTCGAAAAAATTTTGAATTTTGAATCGTCGCGTAAACAGGTTGTTTTTTCATCGTCAGGGGTGGAATGTCGGGGCAGGGGGTGGTTCTATAAATGCGAAAACGACGTCATTCGGTACCGATTAATTAGCGACTAATTATCGCGTCGATAAAAATTTTAATTTTGAATCGTCGCGTAAACAGGTTGTTTTTTCATCATCAGGGGCGGAATGTCGGGGGAGGGGGTGATTCTAGGAATGTGGAAACGACGTCATTCGGCAGCGAATAATTAGCGACTAATTATTGCGTCGAAAAAATGTTGATTTTTGAATGATCGCGTAAACAGGTTGTTTTTTCATCGTCAGGGGTGGAATGTCGGGTAGAGGGTGGTTCTAGGAATGCGAAAACGACGTCATCCGGCAGCGATTAATTAGCGACTAATTATCGCGTCGATAAAACTTTGAATTTTGAATCGTCGTGTAACCAGGTTGTTTTTTCATCGTTAGGGGTGGAATGTCGGGGGAGGGGGTGATTCTAGGAATGTGGAAACGACGTCATTCGGCAGCGAATAATTAGCGACTAATCATTGCGTCGAAAAAATTTTGAATTTTGAATCGTCGCGTAAACAGGTTGTTTTTTCATCGTCAGGGGTGGAATGTCGGGGCAGGGGGTGGTTCTATAAATGCGAAAACGACGTCATTCGGCACCGATTATTTAGCGACTAATTATCGCGTCGATAAAAATTTTAATTTTGAATCGTCGCGTAAACAGGTTGTTTTTTCATCGTCAGGGGTGGAATGTCGGGGGAGGGGGTGGTTCTAGGAATGCGAAAACGACGTTATTCTGCAGCGAATAATTAGCGACTAATTATTGCGTCGAAAAAATGTTGAATTTTGAATCGTCGCGTAAACAGTTTGTTTTTTCATCGTCAGGGGTGGAATGTCGGGTAGAGGGTGGTTCTAGGAATGCGAAAACGACGTTATTCTGCAGTAATAAATCAGCGGATAATTATCGCGTCGATAAAAATTTCAATTTTGAATCGTCGCGTAAACAGGTTGTTTTTTCATCGTCAGGGGTGGAATGTCGGGGGAGGGGGTGGTTCTAGGAATGCGAAAACGACGTTATTCTGCAGTAATAAATCAGCGGATAATTATCGCGTCGAAAAAATTTTGAATTTTGAATCGTCGCGTAAACAGGTTGTTTTTTCATCGTCAGGGGTGGATTGTCGGGGAGAGAGTGATTCTAGGAATGCGGAAATGACGTTATGCTGCAGTAATAATTCAGCGGATAATTATCGCGTCGATAAAATTTTGAATTTTGAATCGTTGCGTAAGCAGGTTGGTTTTTCATCGTCAGGGGTCGAATGCCGGGGGAAGGTGTGGTTCTTGGGAAGCGGAAACGACGTCGTTCGACAGCGATGAATTAGGGAAAAAAATCTTGCGTTGCAATTTTTCGTTTTCAGCTTTATTATATCATTTTTGCAATGTGGCGATACTAGCTCAATTGTAAACTGGGTTTGCCGCATTGTTTTCGAACACGGCTAGAGTGAAAATTTTTTTTTTCCGTAATTAAATATTGGCCAAGCTACCGATTCGCACCATTCGAAGTTCTTACGAGCTTCTCGAGTCAATAACTGACCAGGTATTCTTAATGGAGTCCGTGAAAAAATAATTATTTTTTCCGTCGTCAGTGGACATCACTAGACTTAGTGAACGAATGGCTTATTGCATCCGTAATTTTTACGAGATGGCCGAGTCATGAAAATGTAAATAATTTATTGTGCTCATGATGAGTCTTGATCGTCAAATTAATTAGCCTATCGTTTTCTCGCATTCGTAATTTTGACGAGTCGAACGATTTAAGAACAAAATAATCATCATTATTTTCATGGTCAGTATTATTCGTCAAATTGACCAGGCTGTTTATTGGCTGCATTCGTAAATTTGACGAGGTTCTCAAATTACGAAAAAAAAATAACTATCATTTATCCCATGGTCACTCATTCTCGGTAAATTGACCGTGTTATTTATTTGTTGCACTGGCACTTTTTGTGACGTAAAAATTATTTTCCGTTGTTTGTGAAACTTGAGAGAGGAAACAAGCTATGGATCACCGAAAAATTTGTGATTATTAATAATTCATAATTCGTTTCCTCATTTAAAGAAAAAGTTCAATTCATAAAAATTATTTAATCAATTGATTATTGTTTATTCATCAATAAATTGTTATTAATTATTTTTACGAAACATTTCGATGCAGTCACAGCAATGGATAAGCGATAAACAGTAGCTGAAATCAGCTTGCGATCCGACGTTGAGACAAATGCCTGTCGACGGGCAACTTTGAACTGAGATCGCGGGATTTGGCGATTTCCTTCTCACTTTTTAACGGCATGTCATTTTTAATTGAGGTCATTTCCGATATTGTACGACCACGCATTTTAATCGTTGAGCCTTCCCCTTCAATATTACACAAGTCCCAACTCTGTCGCCCAAGTCTCTCAATGTAAAAAATGTCGATGAACGTGGGCGTGCACTCGCCAAATACCTGGATCTCATCTACGAGAACACTTATCGCAATAACTGTTACGAGAGTTGTGAGGTCATGATAAAAAACGATTGTGCGAAAATTTTCCACGAAATCGATCGAGGCATTCCAGCGTAGCACTTAAAAAACCGTTCTGACTTCCTGGGCTCATATCTCCTCCGAGAGTGATCCGATTTTGGCTTATAGGGGGAGTTTCGAGCCCGCCGTGAGACCACCTTTCGACTGATATGGGTTACCGAGCTGTTCGGTATCGGCAAATATCAATCCTGGTGTGCACAACCCGCCAACGCCAGACCCCGATTTACACCGATCTGGAAAATCTACTCGCAGGCAGCCAATTTTCATCGATCACGACGAAACTAGTCTCATTCGAAAGATGATTAAATTTACTCGAATGTATATTTTTTATTTTTCGAAATCGGTCCAAGTTTCGTCAAAATCAACAAAAAAAAACATTGGCCCACTTCAATTGCCGCCTACTGTATGTTAGGAGCTACTCAAGGGATGGTGGTGATCACGTCTGCAACCCTTTATTTAGTATAACCATGTCAATTTTTGAAGAAATTACAAAATTGAATGTGGCAAATCCAAGATGGTGGATCCAAAATTCTAAAAATTCCATAACTTCATAGCCCCTCTATTTTCTGTCTCACTCAGTTCTGCTAGCATCACGTTTAGGACGGTAGACGGAGTCCCTATATATATATATATGTCATATCGCAGTCGAAGATGTGATTTGGGCGATGCACTCGACCTTTTTTTGTGACGTTTATGGACGGTCAAATGGCGAGCGTCGAGTGACGAGATGTCGTCCAGATGTTTAGAAAGTACCGACTCTGGTTAGTGGTGCGTGGTGCATGTACATACCACGAGCGGGTTGTATTGCGTAGAGGCCTAGAGAAAAAAGAAGAAAGGATAGACCAAGAGGTCTCACGTATTGGAATTCATTCCCTCTCGGGTCCTTGTGTCGAAAAGAGCATATTCTTGGAAAGAAAGGCTCTGCGCGATACACTCCGCTAGCACCACTATCGAGAGATTTCATTATACCGTTTATTTTGCACCTTTTAATCTCTGTATCAAATCATTCAATAAATTCTGTACGCTGTGTCACTGCAGCCGTCAGTGAGGTATTTATTGTGGCTTGAGAGCACGCTCTTGCTCTCTCTATTTTATTTTTCGCACACATTATATGTGTGTATCTGACATATACATATTAGGGTGATTCAAATAAAATCGATGTTTTTTTTTTTCGTATAAATTTGATAGCTGTTAGTACTTGTCAAAAAAGTAACTCTCTCCAAATTTGAGCTCTTAAAAAAATTTTTTAGAGGTCGCGCAAGTGACTTTTTTATTTTTTTTTCGATCGGGGCTAACAATCACGATTTAAAAATTTCTATTTTTCCGTTCTGCATAAAAAAATATCAGTACCTGATGAAGCAGTGATTGTCCCAAAATTTGGGCTCATAAAAAAAAATTTAATGGCCGTGCATGTCACTTAAATTTATTTTTTTCATTTTTCGCTGAAATTTGTAGCATAGATATTTCGGTTTTTCATTGCTGCAGCAAAGGATGTTGGCACTTAAAATTTTTTTTTTTATGAGCCCAAATTTTGGGACAACCACTGCTTCATCAGGTACTGATATTTTTCTATGCAGAACGGAAAAATAGAAATTTTTAAATCGTGATTGTTAGCCCCGATCGGAAAAAAAAATAAAAAAGTCACTTGCGCGACCTCTAAAAAATTTTTTTTAAGAGCTCAAAATTTGGGCTCATAAAAAAAAATTTTAAGTGCCAACATCCTTTGCTGCAGCAATGAAAAATCGAAATATCTATGCTACAAATTTCAGCGAAAAATGAAAAAAATAAATTTAAGTGACATGCACGGCCATTAAATTTTTTTTTTTGAGCCCAAATTTTGGGACAACCACTGCTTCATCAGGTACTGATATTTTTTTATGCAGAATGGAAAAATAGAAATTTTTAAATCGTGATTGTTAGCCCCGATCGAAAAAAAATAAAAAAGTCACTTGCGCGACCTCTAAAAAATTTTTTTAAGAGCTCAAATTTGGAGAGAGTTACTTTTTTGACAAGTACTAACAGCTATCAAATTTATACGAAAAAAAAAAACATCGATTTTATTTGAATCACCCTAATACATATATATATATTTATATATAGGTTCGTGGTCTCAATTCGGATCGCGTGCAATACTTATTGCGCGCGATATTTGTGTTATAATGTATTTATATAGTAAGAAATTGTGTTATAGTATTAAATAGTAATAAATTGTGTTATAGTATTTATATAGTATAATGTAAATAAAGTGTTATAAAATATATTTTAATTGTAAGAATTTATCGATCCACTTATATATATCCCATATAGATCACTGACGTCTAATATACATATATTACAAACATACAAGTATATTATATGTACACGTAATATACGTATATTTTACGTATATTATACAATAAGCATTTGACATCAAATTATATACATATATTATATGTATAAGGAACATCTACTTGACAATAGAAACGAAGCCAACTGCATTGCTGTAAAAATCACGTATTATATTCGTATATTGGACGTGTGTTTTTCAACAATATCTCCGTGGAATTTTGAACATCTCATATACGTATAATATTCGTTAATTATCTTTCGGTTGTAATTCCCGTATCTGAAGCTATAATTATATATAAATATATATAAATATTCAATGTACGTATGTACATTAAATATATATATATGCTTCAGATCCGGGAATTACAACCGAAAGATAATGAACGAATATTATACGTATACGAGATGTATAAAATTCCACGGAGATATTGTTGAAAAACACACGTCCAATATACGTATATAATACGTGATTTTGACAGCAATGCAGTTGGCTTCGTTTCTATCGCTAAGTAGATGTTCCTTATACATATAATATATGAATATAATTTGATGTCAAATGCTTATTGTATAATATACGTAAAATATACGTATACAAAATTCTTTCAATACATCAGTTAAATAGCACCACAATATACACTCAATATACGTATAATATACGTATAATATAAGTCTATCATAGACGTATACATATTATATACATATACACCTAAAATATACGTCGTAATTAGATGTCAGTGGTCTATCGTCGTCTCTCTCACCCTTTAGCTACCGGCGTTGTCCCATCTTACGCGCCTACGAGCCAGCCACAGCTGCTGCATATACCATGCCATTGACTTCCGAATACCCTTCCCCTGCCCCTCTGTCACCCATTACCTCTCGTCGGCGAACAGCTGTCCCAGGATCAAAAACCCAACGCCATCGAAGACCCGGTCAACAAGCCCCAGGAAAGCACCATCGACATCGCCGTGGCCACAGGGAAAAACCAAATAACAACGGGAAGGTGACCGTGGGTGAAGGAATTCACCACGTGATCAAGCGGACCCTCGATCAAAACGACGGGTTCAGGCGAGATCGTGGTCCTCACCTCAACCGTCACCAGCAACATCGTCTGGCACCCGTGAACTCCCTCGTTACAATTATCTCGTGCGAGAGGAATCGTGGTGGCAGAATTCATCGCGAGGAAGAGTACAGGTCCCTGTGTGACACAACGTGGCCAATAACTGGCAATACGAGAGGAAACTCGTCATCAGGGTTGATTGCTGGGCCTAGCAATCAGCCGGAGCAAAGGTAGTTGCATCACGGGTCGCCGAGGGCAGCACTGACCGAGCCATCGATAATCGACAGTGTTGCCAACGGCGTAGCATCGTATTACTCGACGACAGACAAAAATATGTGTGTGCACTATGTGCACATATCAGAAGTGAAACTTCTTAAATTTAAACCGCTGGATTAAATTTAAATATTTTGATAAGGATCGAAATGATTTTTTTATAGAATTACATACAATAATACTGGTTGGATAATATTATTTTTAATTTATTTCTGTAATCTGTACATTACTAGGTGCTTCAATAGCCTGTATATTTTGTGCTGATGGTGCAATAGCTACAGTGGATACAATCGATATATACGTTCTTGACTCCACCTTGTGTCAAGTGTCACCTTGTGTCTTGTGTCGATATAACGAGAAAATACAGCATCTATCGTTGTTCCTGATCTTGTTGTTGAAATATAGCGGTCATTACTCATTTGTAAATTCAGTTGCTGTTGTAAAAATTCTATTAATTTCATGGAAGTGTCCGATGCAAAATTGGACCAATTGGGTTTGGGTTTTGGCTTTTTCTTTTGGGTTACCAAACCCAAACCCAATATGTTACCATCGTCTCTGCTGGTACTGGGTTGTGGATTGTCTGGATTCACTGTGGGTAATTCACTTGACCCAAAGAAATTCGTCGATGATGTTTCATTGTCTCCGATGGTAGCGACATCATTTCTCAACGCCTTCTGTCGAGCCCTATATTCTCGTTTGCGTTGTGCTCCTGTTTGCGCTGGCGGTTTTTGTTGTTTTGATAATTTCTTCCGAGCTCTGTATTCTTGTGCACGTTCGGCAGGCGTTTTTGGCATATTGACGTCTATAAAAAATAGTAATACCAAATTAGAAATCGACAATATTTTTTAACGGTCATTCAATATTTAACGGTCATTCAATACAATAATATACTTATTATAAAATTATACTTACTAATATTTAAATTAGTGACGTCAAATCGGGTTTAGATTAAGGCACAGCAGTTTCTCATCAACAGTACCTGAGAACTGTGTAAGATAGATGTTTTATAATCACAACATACTGATATTCAATTTATCCGTATAGATAATATACATACTTGTTCTAACTGGAAATTAATTGGCAAATTTTAACTTGACTTTCACTGAATATATATTGAAATATTAATATTTTTGATGAACACGTGAAGTGCACAAATACGCGTCGCGTTACTAAGTATTTCTCCGCGTCTAGGCGTCTGCGTCTCCTCTTCCCTAAAATATGACGCGCATGCGCGTGTACATGTATTTCATCATATGGCATAGGCCGTAGGCTGTGGTAGTTGGCATAGTATGGTAGTTTAGTGTATATAGTCTGTATATGCTCTGTAATACGTATATAGTATAGATAGACTGTATAGAGCATAGTATAGACTATGGCCTTGTTTACACCGTTCGAAGATTTGATACGTACTACGTGAGTGCAAGAGAGAGATCCGCTCGGATGCCCTTTTCGCACTCACGTAGTACGTATCAAATCTTCGAACGGTGTAAACAAGGCCTATAGAGTATAGACTATATGGTAATACACAGCCGTACTACTACGAGCGGCAAGCGGTTGACAACAGAGTGGGGAGACTACGAAGCACTGCACAAAGCGGAGAAAGAGAACTGAATAGCTATATATATATATACAGTCGAATTTGGTTATAAGCAATCCTTCGGGGCTGTAGGGAAAAAAAAAACGCCGAAGAGTCGTAAAATCTGGCTCCCCCACTACAGCGCATCAATGTAGCGTTCTTAATGTGTGTGAGTGAGTCGGTGAAATGCGCAATGCTGCTGGTTATAAGCAATTGGCTTGTGGTGGGGGACCGCGCTGAGCGGACTCGAAAAAAAATCGGAGGGGAAATTGCTTATAACCAGATTGCTTATAACCAAATTCTACTGTATATATACGCTATAACTCGTATGCCCTAGCCATGTATCGTGACGGATTTTCGTCCCGCTAGCTCGTGTGTCGGACGGATTTTCGTCCCGCTAGCTCGTGTGTCGCGGCCTTGAAATTTTACTCCCAGCGCGCGTTAAGAAGTTTCACTTCAAAAATTCCTCATTCCCCACCAAAAATCCTCACAGTCGTATGCGCAGGCGTATATGTATTAATTACTATTAAAAAAAAAAAAAGCGCGAATGTTCATAGATGCTTTGCACAAAATTTATTTTTGTGTATGGTATTTATATCAAATGATAAAAAATAATAACACACTAAGGCTTGAAATATTTTTATTTTTACAGTCTCGTTACATATGAATAAACTTTTCAATTACCGGTACATTCAACGTTCGATAAATAAAAACATTCAATTCCAATTTGAGTTTACCATAAGTAACATATGGGACATTCCACGTCAACTCAGCCACCCCGTTTTTTTTATTGTCTCGAAAAAATGATTCAGTATGGGCATTTCAAAGGACAATATATCCATGACATTTTACCAGAATTTCATCCCCCCACTATTTTTGGTTTTCGAGATAATGATTAATGAAGTCTCAATTTTGTAAAAATCATAACTTCGTAACTACTGATCGGATTTAAACGATTAAAAAAAGAATCTTTTTTATTTTTTTTGCCCTTTTCGAAAAAAAATATGTCATCATCGGATAAAAGCTTATTTGACAGTTTTCGGGGTAAATTAAAAAAACAACAATTTTTTCCTCGTCACTGATGCCTTGTTCCATTTTGAAAAAATTTTGCGGAGTTGTGTATCACCTCCCTCTATCAGAAAAAAAATACTGAGTAGAATTCCGATTGGCCCTTTCGTGGAAAAAAAAAATCGAAAAATTTCCCCGAAAACTGTCTAATGAACTTTTCTCTAATGACGGCATATTTTTTTTCAAAAAGGGCAAAAAAAACAAAAAAGATTCGTTTTTTAGTCGTTAAAATCCGATCAGCCGTTACGAAGTTATGATTTTCACAAAATTGAGAATTTATTAATCATTATCTCGAGAACCAACAATAGTGGGGGGGGGGGGGGGGGGGGGACGAAATTTTGGTAAAATTTCATGTTTATATTGCACTTTGAAATGCCCATACTGAATAATTTTTTCGAGACCAAAAAAAAAACGGGGTGGCTGAGTTGACGTGGCTGCGTTGACGTGTCGTATTCCACGTTAACTCATCAGCCACCCCGTTTTTTTTTGTCTCGAAAAAATTATTCAGCGTAGGCATTTCAAAGTACAATATATCCGTGAAATTTTACCAAAATTTCGTCCCCCCCACTATTGTTGGTTCTCGAGATAATGATTAATAAATTCTCAATTTTGTGAAAATCATAACTTCGTAACGGCTGATCGGATTTTAACGACTAAAAAACGAATCTTTTTTTTTTTTGCCCTTTTTGAAAAAAAAATATGCCGTCATTGGAGAAAGGTTCATTAGACAGTTTTCGGGGAAATTTTTCGATTTTTTTTTTTTCCACGAAAGGGCCAATTGGAATTCTACTCAGTATTTTTTTTTCTGATAGAGGGAGGCGATACACAACTCCGCAAAATTTTTTCAAAATGGAACAAGGCATCAGTGACGAGGAAAAAATTGTTTTTTGTTAATTTACCCCGAAAACTGTCTAATGAGCTTTTATCCGATGATGACATATTTTTTTTCGAAAAGGGCAAAAAAAATAAAAAAAGATTCTTTTTTTAATCGTTTAAATCCGATCAGTAGTTACGAAGTTATGATTTTTACAAAATGGAGACTTCATTAATCATTATCTCGAAAACCAAAAATAGTGGGGGGATGAAATTTTGGTAAAATGTCATGGATATATTGTCCTTTGAAATGCTCATACTGAATAATTTTTTCGAGACAATAAAAAAAAACGGGGTGGCTGAGTTGACGTGGAATGCGACATATATAGAACTTTCTTATACCATATTTATTTATATTTTATTTATTTATTTATACAGTTATATTTTATTTTTATACATTTTAAACTTTAAAATCACAGGATCAAATAACGATCTAATAATCGTCAAAAATAGAAAAATACAATTCGATTATTGGGTGTTAGCCCAATTATTGCAACGAAGCATTGCCTTCGTAGACTCGAATTTGATGATTCCTTGTTCAGCATCAATTCCTTGCTTCGTATGGATGAGTGCTGCTACAGTGGACGTAGCCAACTTATTTCGATTTTACGTTTTGATGTTATTCGGATTACTGAAAGTACGCTCCACAGATGCGTTGGAAAAAGGCAATACAAGAAGTAGATTTATCGCGGTTCTAAGATTTGGGAATAGATTCACTTGTAAAAATTTTGTAATAAATCAGAGATGCATAGCTGAAATTTTTGTAAAACAAAAGCTGATTTGCATGACGTCACTAACCTGCAAAATTTGTCATAGCGAAGACCTGCTTCCATAACTTCTGTTCGTTGTGAACGTTCAAGGCATAATTGGAAAAATCTAGAAATGCAAGCTCTCTCCATTCGTTGTCAAGGGCTTGCTTGTCAACAAATTCTAGCAAGATTGGGAATCTGTTTAGAACGTCACTCAGACTTTTTCGCTGGAACTTCTGGGCAGTTGTTGGATCTAGGATCTCAATTATGTGGAATATGTCGTCTTTGAATTGGAAGCGGGCTTTAATTTGGGATGCGAGCCCAATATAAAATTCCAAGCAAGTCTTATAGAAACAATCCAAATCAGATTTGAATAATAGATTATTGCTCAGATCAGTGTCTCGACGGAGATGTTGGACGTTGACTCAACACAAAGTGTTGAAATCGGTCAACAGTCCTAAAACGTAAGCCATGAATTCCAAATAAATTTTTGTGAATTGATACAGCTAAATCAAAAGTTCGCTGCATATGGCTACTAGTGTCGTGTATATTTTATCATGCGGTACATAGGAAACTTTCTCGCACTATTGTAGCACGAGGACTACCTTAAGTATTTGTAAAAAAAACTTACGTCGCTGTTATTGTCGACACTTGAAATGACGTCAAGTCATTTCGTTAAGTCAATTCGTCGTCAAGTAAGGTGACTGGTGCCCAAAAAAGTTATTATTAGACAAGATAAAGGATATTTTTTTTGTAATCTTCATTACGTTTTTTTTTTTTAATAAATTGGAAATTGTAATTTTTTTCATTATTTTATATTCTGATTTAATTCCGCATTTTACCCTTGTTCTTTTCCTACGAAGCCCGGGTTCACCTGGTTATCGTCCGGCTGAATTCAGAAAGGCCGTGACAGTATATAGTATATATAGATCTCTGTTGTCACGTCCTGGGTGAGAACGATAGGGTATAAGTAGAAATAGGGGTGCCTCTTGTTGGGACCGGAATGCGCCGGTCGGGGATAGAGGCAAGAGTGCGTGATCGTGTGACGGTACTTACGTGAAACGTAGATTTTTATTACTTTCTTTGGTAAAACGTGTGTTACATAATTTGCTTGGGCGTAGCGGGTGTTTAGTTGATGAAGACGACGTTGTCGGTTGAGGTGTCGCTCGAGTTGTTGTTGCTGTGCTCGTACATTAAACGATTCTCCCTGGAGCGAGTCGTTATTATTTTTGGGTTTACCGCTTCGGCGTTTTCTCGTAAAAGTTCTAAATGAGAAAGTTACCCTTCGAGTGTGTCCTATTTTCGGGTGGGACTTCCACACGATAGGGTTGGTACCTCCACCGCAGTGCGTGCGTCTAGCGCACAGAATTGTGGTTGGATGGTTAGAGTACAGAGCGCACATCTGGTGCACAGAACTGTACCCGGAGAAGGATAGGAAACTACATGAGAACGTGCGTCTAGCACACAGAACTGTAGTTGGAGATTGAAATAGTAACTACGAGTGAACGTGCATCTAGCGCACAGAACTGTAGTTAGAGATCAGAGTACAGAACGTGCATCTAGCGCACAGAGCTGTAGTTAGGAAGAGGTGGTGGGAACACGTGAGTTTTGGTGGGTGTCCCAATCGAAACTGAACAACTTGAAGTATGTTCGTACGTTTTATCTATTACTTTCCCGTATTTACCGGCGGAATCTATCCTCGTTGGATGAGCGAATACAGGCGTAACGGATTATTTAAATGAGTTTGTCGAATCACTTTTTATTTTCAACAAGTAAATTTCGGCGTTTATTAAAATAGTCCTTGACCAACCCCGTTGGGGAAATCGGACAAGAAGTTTTCACAATTTTTACAATTTTTAAGTTTTAAGCTGCTTTATACGCGGTCAGGTCCCCGAGGTAGACCCGCCGATTTTTCCGATGGTTATTCGTTAACCTGCTCAAGTGACTGCGTACTCTGACTCTTAAGCACTGGATGCTCTTTTCTCACTGCTCACTGACTGACTGATTTGTGGACTGCCGGACATTATATAGTCCCTTATTTTATTGTCGTCGATGGTGGGAGATGTCGGCGCGTGAGGGAAGGGTTTCTCTCACGCCTCGACATCCTGCTGACGATAATCGCCAGACGGATTTCCAGTTATTATGGCTGGCGATTTTTCTGTCAGCTTCGTGTCATCGATATTTTCCAGACTGATTTCTGACTACTGCCAGTGCAGGGATATCGATACTCACGAAGCGCACTTGTTGTTTATGTTGAGGCTCGTCTCTAGGCGATAAGCGCGGCTATCGTGTGCGAGCCAGCAAGGCGTTGATTTTCACCGACTTCCAGCATCTGCGGGAGCTTGGTGATAACGTGCGACATACGCCGGTTCGTCACTCACGCGCCTTCCCCCCGTGACGAGCCTCGTTCGTAAAAGATTAAAGTTTTTGTGCGTAAGGTGGGTGAACTATGGCAATGAGGGTCACCTCTGGTCGTTCATGTTTTCTCGTGATTTGAGTAGGAGAGTGAATATTCATTATTTTTACCCTGGATCACATTGATCCAGTTTTTAATTCGATATTAAAAGAAAGTATATGAAAATTTTTTAATTTAGGTGGGTATTTCGACCCAGAACGTTACACTGTAATATCGAGAGTATCTATATATATATCTCTATGGTATCTGTAGTTTTTATACATATATCTGTAGTATCTATAGTATCTATGTATGGTATGGTATGGTATGTCTTACACCGACTCCCCTGAGGGTTGCGGGCTCCCAACACCATCTACCCTTGGTCTCCTCTCGTATCCGTTTGTCCCCGGTTCGATTCCCGCTGCCGGAGCTTGAATTATTAATTTTTTGAGTAATGCCTGTGATTTTTTTAGTTCCACAAATTTTTAGATATTGGGCTACATTTTTCAAATATGGATGGTTACCGTTTGTGATGCAATTTTTTGGTTTTGCGTCACAGGTCGTCCCGACCAGGGTTCTCGATACTTGTTGTGTATAACGGGATGGGTGAGACAAGGAACGGCACCCATGGCTGTTGGGGAACGACTCACTTTGTTGATTGCGTATACTCGTGATCTTGTACAATAAATCGGGCGCTTGCGCAGGTGCCGGTGTACATACATACACTACAATCCTTCCCCTTTTATTTTATTTCATACAACACTATATATATATATATATATATAATCATACTCTGATCATGATATGAACAAGTATTCTCTTTTAAATTCCGAATCGCCCAATTGGTCTTGTTTTACGCTTCGACCTTCTTACAGGCGAGGACACCCGATCCTTTTCGCCATTATTATTATTCGCAATTTGTATTGCTTCGCTGACGGCATATTCATTTTTATCGCATACATCATTTTCTGTCCAACGCCTCAATTGATCACTATGCCGCTTGTAGACTCCTTTCCCCTCTTTAAATTCGATCAAACTATTTTGAGGAGTCAATTTCTTAACAATTCTGGCTTCAGACATTTTAGCGTAATTTTTTCGGAAATCTCTAGCTAATACAACGTCGCCTGGTACAAAATTCGTTACATTCGTTCCTCTGAAATTTTCGATTTGTTTCTCTTGTTTTAATGTTACAAATTCATCTACGTTCGGGCGTAACAGGTCGAGCTGCGTTCGCAGTTCGCGATTGAACAATAATTTCGCACGTGATTCCCCGGTAGTTGTATTTTTTGTGCTCCGATACATGAATAGGAATTTTTCGATTGCCACTTGAATATTGCAATTATCGTGATTGATCATAGCCTCAATTTTTCTTTTAAATGTTTTTACGAAATTTTCGGCAGCGCCATTGGTCGCTGGATGGTACGGCGCCGCGGTCGTGTGTTTTATACCGAGTTGTTTCAGAAAGGTTTTACATCCATCGCTTGTGAATTGAGTACCGCAATCCGTTACTAATCGCAACGGTAGTCCGTGCGTTGTGAACACTTTTTGGAAAATATTAATCGTTGCTGTTGCGCTCGTGCTTTTCATTATAAATATCTCAGGCCATTTAGAATATGCGTCTATTATTAAGAGGTACGTATGCCCGAGAAAAGGCCCGGCAAAATCTGCATGTAGTCTCTGCCAAGGGTGGCTTGGTCGTGGCCACGGAGTCAGTGTCATCTTTTTTGGATTATCTAAAACTTGCGCACATTCCCTGCAAAATTTTGCTTTTTCTTCTAACTGTTTATCGATTCCCGGCCACCAAACCACTGATCTTGCCATGAACTTCATGCGTACGATACCGAAATGACACTCGTGTAGTTTGTTTATAATTTTATCTTGCAATTTAGGCGGAATTGCTACGCGTAATCCCCACATTATACATCCTCGTTGTATACTTAATTTGTCTTTTCGTGCTACGAATGGTTTCAATTCATCTTTACAATCGCGAATTTTAGTTTCTGGCCAACCTTGCTCAATTGCGCGTTTAACTAATGACCAAACACGATCGGTCGCTGTTTCTTGAGCTATTACCTTATAATCAACGTTTGTAATTTCTGTTTGCACTACATAGTGCAAATACGTGCATTCAATTTTCGGTAATTGAATTTCTTTGTTGTTTGCAAATTTTTTACTTGGCAGTCTCGACAGTGCATCAGCAACTATATTCTCATTTGTTCGAATGCATTTAATGTCATAATCAAAAGCTGAAAAATACGACCAATTTTGTAATCAGCTAGTTGCCATTCTAGGGATTCCTTTTTCTGGCCCAAAAATTCTTTGTAACGGCTTGTTATCGGTTCTAATTGAAAATTTCCTTGCATACAGGTAATCGTAAAACTTGGTTGCTCCGAATATGATCGCTGCTGCCTCACGATCAATTTGTGAGTAATTGTCTTGCGCTTTAGTTAGTCGGCGCGACGGGTTTTTCGCCATTTTCATGTACTTGACTTAAGTACGCTGCTAGCCCCATTGGAGATGCATCGCATGTCAAAATAAGTGGTTTCGTGGGATCATAATTCACTACGCTTTGTTTTAATCGTGCTTTTACAATTTCGAACGCTCGTTTGCAGGCCTCATTCCATTCAAATTTTTTTTTACGTAAGCATTCGTACAACGGAGCTAAAACTTCAGATCGCTTTCGGAACACTCTGTTATTCTTGAGACCCACCGTTAACTGATCTAACACCTGGTCCTTCAAATCGCCAAATTTACAATCGGTGCCCAAATCTTTTAATGCTGCGATATATTCGCTAATTGACTCGTCATCCTTCTGTCGGCGTTGTCTAAACTGCGATCGATACACCAAATACGATGCAGGCGGCTTTATATACTCTTTGACTAATTTCACTATGTCTTCGAATGATTTGGTGCTAGGCTTATCGGGTTTACAAATCTTCGCTATTACGTCGTACGTGCTCGCGTTCACCTTGCTTAATGAAACTATTATACTAATTTCTCCTTCGCGTCAGTTATATCGTTTGCAATGAAATACTGCTCGATCCGATCGCAATATTGTTCCCAATCGTCTTTATTGATATCGAAGTCCAAACTTGCATTTATTTCCATTGTCTTAACTGTTGGTTGTTCTTCTTTCTGCGTGCCTAACAAGTTCTCTGGCAGTTTTATTTCGTCGACAGGTTGTGCGGTAATTTTATTTTTTACGAATTGGCGTAGCACGCCTCGTAATTTCTCGACCGTTTCGTCCGTCACAGGGATACCATTTAGCTCGCACACTTCTATTAACTGTTATTTTTTCAACGTTTGTATCCACGATGTTCCCGAGATATTCACCATCAGTATATCTTTCGTCTCTATTGCCGCTTACGCGTTTACTTTGTTACATTACGTTTATCCTCGTCGCCAATGTTGTGTATAGCGGGATGGGTGAGACAAGGAACGACACCCATGGCTTTTGGGGAACGACTCACTTTGTTGATTACGTATACTCGTGATCTTGTACAATAAATCGGGCGCTTGCGCAGGTGCTGGTGTACATACATACACTACAATACTTTTCGAGTAATTTCGAGTCAGGGTAACGAATAATATGTAAGTTAATTTTTCCGGTTTTGCGTTATCGTAAGCACTCGTCCTGTTGTTATCGGATCTTTGCAAAATAAGACACGGAGTTACCGTGGATAGGGGCCGAAACAATGAGCCACCCGGTATACTCGGTGTCGAAGGAAGTAATTCGTGGGAGTCTCGAGGTTCGAGTGCGACTCTCGGCACTTCACGAGAAAGGTACGGGTAAAGAAGGGTGGGTTGAGTTACGTTTCTGTATGGAAGGCCGTTGGCGTATGGGCCCGCGATTCCCCATCCGCCACGGATTGCCCAATCGCACCATTATCGTAGGATTAGTTATAGTTGGTCTCCGATTTCCCGTACCAGAAGAAGACCCCGCGAAGGACGATCATCGCGAGCAACAAGATCCACCCGCCGCAACATCTCGGCGTGTCTACGTTATTCGTTTAAAGATTATTTGTCTCCATTGAGTTCAGCGTTATCGTTTGAATTTGCCAGTCAGTTACGTTTCGAGATAAGACGCGTGAGTCGTTGTGACATCAGGAGACGAGTGGATCGCGAGTTGTCGTTACGCGTGCGCGTACTCCTCCCTCTCCCTCCTCGTTATCATCTCGATCAATTTACCTGTTCGATTCGTTCTCTTTCTGCGCTGCTGTTGACCCGAACGGTTTGCTGCTCGGGAAGCTCCCGTCATGTTACCGCTTTTGCTCTCTTATCGCTACGCTACCGTTTCTTCTTGAGCTACCTTTTTGGCGTTCTCGCTTTCTCTGATATCGTTTGTTACCGAATTTGCTCTCGTTTCGTTCCCGTTAGGCTACCGTTGCTCTCTAACTACCTTTTTGTGATCTTGATTGCGAGGAATTTCTGTTCTCGAGTTACCGAAATTACGTTGTCGTTGTCGTCACGCTATCGTACTTTTGAGCTCTCTGTTCACGTTCCCGTTTCCGAGTTTATCGTCGTTATCGAATTTATTTAAGCCTCGGAGTTATCGTCGTTATCGAATCGATTTAAGCATTGAATTGATCGTCGTTCTCGAATTGAGTTAAGTATCGAAGTTACCGTCATTACCGAATTTATCGTCGCTATCGCTCCCGTTACCGTGATTTCTTTTCGTTTTGCATATGGGTTATCGCAATTTGGGCGACTCGGGGAATTTCTTGTACGTTATTGATTAAGAAATAAATTAGCCTGAACCAAGGACCCATACGTTATTTTTCGAGTTGAGTTTTATCATTTCAGTCTACGTTTACGAAGGCACTCGAGAGTTAGCCAGCCGTTCACGCCCTCTCTCCAAAAACCTGCATCCTGAGCGAATCGGGTATACCGTTACCGATCTCGCCATCCAACACGCCGGCGTCCCTTTTTCGTGTTTCGCTTACGTCTTCCTTAAAGTTCCGATTAAGTTCCGGTGAGAGTTGGTAATAAATTCAGATATCTTAAATTTTGAATGGTCAATTTTTTATAGGAACTGGTATGTTTGCTCTGATTTTAATAAATTTATAACTATCAAGCCAGTACTTTACCTACGAAGAGGTTGGAGGGCAATCATGCCTAGTAGTGAGTTTGAAAAGAATCGGTGTAGGGCTCCAGATTTTATAAAATTTTGAATGCTTTGAATTTTTTTAAGATTAAGTAAGAACCCTGCAAATTAGAAATGTACAATTTGCGTTCGTTATTTGATCTACTCTTCCTATTATTTTATCTCGCTCACAAAGGTTCCGTTAGAGAAGGACAATTGAGAAAATTGAAAAATGTACTTGCTCATAGAGGAAACTTTATGAGCAAGAAAATAATGAGAACGCAATGTACAGAATTCTAATTTTCCGAGTTTTTGTTTTTTTTTTCGATTATACTGCTGTCGCTATTGTTACGCCCTGGGTCGAAACTGGGTACGAATGCCACTCCTACAGTATTTCAAATTTCAAATGATGCTTTAAACAATCTCGTTTATTTTTGCAAATAAAGTTCGGAGAGAAAAGAACGTCTTCGAATCAAAATTTAACTTCTCAAACAACCTTTATCAAATTCGATTATCAACGTGCAAGCTAATCACCGATGAGGATTCCACGATAGAGTCGTCTGCAAATTTTACTGACGAATGGGATCCCACGGTGGCCGGCGAAACGCTCCACATCCCGAAGATGTGCACCGCCCGACGTAGTTATCTCGTTTCGCGCTTTGATTTGCAAAAGACAGGGCACTACTTTAGAGTCTATTCATTAAAAAAGGAGGATCAGAGCGTGGCAGAGAGTTAGTCAGCCGCGAGTTGTCAGTCAAAGGATATAGTCAGTTAGAGCAGAGTAACGATCATCATCGGAAAACTCGGCGGGTCTACCTCGGGGACCCGACCACACGCAAAAACGTGATTCGCGATAACTTTTAGTGTGAAGCGTGTTTGAAACACTATCAAAAATAAAATTAACGCCTGTGTGACGAAAAGATAACCCAAAATTATAAA
This sequence comes from Rhorus exstirpatorius, assembly GCA_963564615.1. Classification (NCBI taxonomy): domain Eukaryota; kingdom Metazoa; phylum Arthropoda; class Insecta; order Hymenoptera; family Ichneumonidae; genus Rhorus; species Rhorus exstirpatorius. The sequence continues at coordinate 676,880 of OY751315.1, forward strand.
ATAAATTAGGTTAATACTCAAAATTGTGACAACTGTAAGACTATTTCTGACAACTCCAACCTAGTTGGTCCAGGTCCATTTTAATCAATTTAATTTGTTATTTCTTGAAGTGAAAATGTGGTTCAACAAATTATTTAATAACCCGCTACGCCTATCTCCGCTCATCCACTAAGAATAGACTGGGCCCGAAAATACGGGAAATTAATAAACAAAACAAACAAATTACAAAACACCGATCCCAATCAACGCTCCAATCCCAATCAACGCTCCATTCTCATCTCAACGAGTAGCATTCATCATGCGAGTTACATCAACGGTAAGTGACCAAATGCCCAGAAGAATGGCATCTCAAAAACCTGGGACGTAACACTATCTATTTTTTAAATTTACAGAGACTTCTTGATTTTTTCAATGAAAACATTCACGGCGAATTTTTGTCCATTTGATTTTCTTTCAAGGAAACGAAAAACTTAACGTTTTTTTAAAATTGCAATCAATTGCTTGGTTTTTTCGACAGGTCTGACACGCTATCGTTTGTAGCAAAAAAAAAAGTACATGATACAATAACTTATATCCCAATCAATTAACCGGTAACAGTAGATGCGCGGTCCGTATGCAACTTCAGCGGTTTCGCAAGTTAAGCAGTACTTTTCGCTCAGGCATGCACTGGCTTACAGGCTGACTACTAAGCAGGAGGCAGTATTTCTAAGTTTGTGATAGCAAAACCACTAAAACTCAGTAAAACATAGCCTACTACATCAGCAAGGTTTTTTGCAGTTCCCCTTCCCTGTGCCCTTGTGCAAATAAAATAGGAGAGAGTGACTGCGGATGAAGGATTGGCGAGATCTCGAGGAATGGAAATGTGAACCAATTGGAAAGGGATGTAAGAACCTGAGAGGTATACCATGGAAAACCATTAAGGCGATGTATCACACCCGGAAAAATTTCGACGCGGCCTCCGTCGGTAGCGGTAGCGCAGTCGCCACTGCCTACCGCTAGATGTCCCGGCGCACGACTTCTATTCCTCGTGTTGCGACGAAGCATCGAAGGCGAATAGTAGCCGTCTGCCGGGGCATCTGGGCCCTTACATACTATAGTGTGTGTATATGTGTATACATATATACACATATATACACATTACACACATTGCATATACACTCGGTGTATATATACATATATACACATATCCAGCGGCTTGCTGTCGACCGCTGCGCGCGAATCGGCTGTATTATCGTGCAATGAATATTACACTCGTTTCTCGCTCTATAAAGAGCGGCAATTACCAATAAATAATAATTATTATTTTAATAAATATTTTTTAATTGTCTCAGCCAATATTCTTCTAAGCAAGTTCGATAAGAATCAAACTTGCTAGCAATATCGATAATTGCTTGATCCTCATGCTCTGGAAAAAGCGGTGGAAGCTTGTAAATAATTATGATAATCTGAACAAATTGTTTAAATCTGTTACATCGATTTTGATCGACAGGAACGTTTGAAAAGAATCAAACAAACGAGCAACGTGTTTTGCTCGAATCTCGCTTTGAAAAAAACAATTATTGCAAAAATTTGAACATTCTTATTGAAATAAACTGCTTTGTCAAGCACACGAGTAGCGGGCGTTGTTCAATTCTCGCTCTAATAAGAGCAGTGAAAACTTATCAATAATTAAGATCATTAAAAAATATGGTTTAAATAATCTCCATCGTTTTTTATCGACGGGTAGGTTTGACGAGAGTCAAACACACGAGCACCGGTTATGGCTCGATTCTCGCTCTGACAAGTGCGGTGAAAACTTATAAATAATGTAGACTATTTAAAAATGTTTAAATAATCTCCGTCGTTTTTTATCGACGGAAAGGTTTGACGAGAGTCAAACACACGAGCAGCGATTATTGCTCGATTCTCGCTCTGACAAGAGCGGTGAAAACTTATAAATAATTAAGATTATTAAAAAATATGGTTTAAATAATCTCCATCATTTTTTATCGACGGGTAGGTTTGACGAGAGTCAAACACACGAGCACCGATTATTGCTCGATTCTCGCTTTGACAAGAGAGGTTAAAACTTATAAATAATTTAGACTGTTTAAAAATAATGTTTAAATAATCTCCGTCGTTTTTTATCGACGGGTAGGTTTGATGAGAGTCAAACACACGAGCACCGATTATTGCTCGATTCTCGCTTTGATAAGAGCGGTGAAAACTTATAAATAATTTAGACTGCTTAAAAATATTGTTTAAATAATCTCCATCGTTTTTTATCGACGCGACGAGTAGTTTTGACGACAGTCAAACACACGAGCACCGTTTATCGTTCGATTCTTCTGCTCTAAGGAGAGTGGTAAAAACTTATAGATAATAAAGACTATTTGAACAAATTGTTTAACTTATCTCGGTCGATTTCTATTGACGGTTGTTTGGGGAAAGTAAAACTCATGAGTAACGGATGTAGCTGCACGCACCGAAAAAACACTGATGAAACTGTAAGACTACAGGGTGAGGACGTTCGCCGGTTCTCTCACTCTCGCTTCTCCATGAAAAATCGACACATTTCGTGACGCAAAAGAGACGAAAGATATTCTTTTAGAGAGAGAGACTGAGAGAGAGTATAAGTCGTATAGCTTATACATCGAGTTCCTTTTCTTCGTCGCCCCTTTGTGTGGTCCTTCGCTTTCCCCTTCTTAGCGCGGCGGGACCATGGTATATAAGGCTATATGTGTGGGTGAGACTAACGATATTTTGTATATGTGTACTCACTAATAAAGTAGAGGGAGCAAGAGAGACGCACCGAGGCATCGGCCTGAGAAAGGCAGGGTACCGTGCATGCGCGTTCTCTCATCGCGTAAAGGGTTCGAAACTCGGCTTGCGTACTTTTATTTTTAATTTTCTACTTTTCAATTTCCTACTTTAATTCATTTGAAAAAAATGTCTTTAATACAATAATAATAATTACAGTAATATTTCATGAATTAATTACCTTCACAATTAATAATATGCCTATGATAATCATAATAATTATAACAACGACAATACAAATAATAATAATAAGTCAAAATAATTAACTTTAATTTATCTATCGATGTTAACCATTTCAACATCTATCAAAATGATCACCAATTTCATAATACATTTTACGAAATTATTCATACTAATAATTACGTTTAAAATATTCATGCGGTATTTGTCATGCATATCATATTGTAAGTCTATTTTTTTCATTTTTGAAATAAAAAAATTGTAATATTAAAAATAACGATGATAATATGACATTCATAATAATTTTGCATTTATATTTTTTTTATATTATTAAAATTGTTGTTATTTGTATCAACGATTTGAAAACATTCAATTAACAAATATTCCCCTCCCAAAGGTTTTATAAATTTGCACATAATTGTTTTTAGTACCCGTAAGCCTTGAACATGGGTCATTAGCGTCTGTCGCTTATTTCACTATGTTATTCTGGAAGGAAAAATCTGAAAAAATTCGTAGGTCTTCGGTGGACTTCTAACTATGCGATAGAATTGTTGCCAGCCCCGAAAATCCTTTTTTCAATAAACATTTTCATCAAAATTTAGAGACATGTAGGCTGTTTACAGTAGAATGTTTAAAAATTCATGGACACAAACGACCCATCTTCAAGGTATTAGGGTTAAAATACATTTTTAAATGGATACAACGGATGGTTAACCATCGATGGATAAATTAAAGATATTTAATACTAGTATTGTCGTTATAATTGTTATGATCATGACATTCATATTATTAATAACAAATATGATGAAAAGGTATACAAAAGGTATACAACGTGTATCTACTATACACGTTGAAGCACCAGCTGACGATCTCATGGAAATCGAAGAAATAAATTGAATGCTACTTTCTTGACGAATATTAATTTTATGGCGAATTCATGGAAAATCACGAAACAAATGAAGTATTATTGATATTGTGTCCGAAGGCTTATTTTTATACGTCCGAATCCTTCCACCACTACATGCCTTTTGAAATACACTCTTTCTCGCTTTCTCTTTTCCTCTCCGCTCCCCAAACCCAACATGCAAAATAAAAAATACTATTCATTATAAATTTAGGCATGCAAAGGCCGCCAAAGAAGTTTAACTTTCATCACGTGCATTGAGATGCACGCGCTGTTTTTTTTATTTTTTTATTAGTATCCTAAAAAACATGGAACTAGATTTCCCAATTCTTTCAAGCCCTTTTTTTAACAATTTTGAAAATTCGAATTTTCGAAAATTTTTAACTCTCAAGTATATGGATACGTTCAAACTATTTGATAACATATTTCTTCCTAGATCGGCTTAAAATTTCGTCAATTCTGGCGTACCTTTTACCGTTTTCGAGATATTCTAATATTATTCCATTCTCGCTCTAATGAGAGCGGTTTTTGCTAAAAAATAATTATTATTTAACAAGTTGCGCCTAATTTGCTACCGTGATCTTGATCGAGGAACGAGCTTGACGAGCGTCAAACTCACGAGCAACGTACGTTCCCCGATTCTCTCGCTCTGAAGAGAGTGGTGAAAACTTATAAAAAGTGATGATTATTTAAGCAAATTGTTCAAATTATCGCCGCCATTTTTTATCTTCTGCTTATTCTTTCGAAATTCTAATCATCTCTCTTTTTCTCTCTCTCTCTCTCTCTCTCACTCTCTCTCGCGGCTACACCGCATGCTTCCGTCTGCTACACAAGGAGCCGATTGCTGGCGACCACCGCGTGGTACGATATACCCAGCTCATGTCAGCTGTATTATTACGTAATAAAAAATTGCACTTGCTTCTCGTTCTACAACGAGCGGTAACTGCCAATACATAATAAACATTAAAACTTCGAATTTGGACTGAACCCGAAAGGGTGAGATGCAATTCCAGGTATCTCCATGCGCTGTCCGGTAGGGATTGGAAAAACCCAACGAACGCTGTCAACGTCACAGCCGCAAGGCTCTTTTTCTTCGTTGCTACCTTCCCACCCATGGTTATTTTCATCAACGATTGAATGTGCGCTCTTTATGGCGCTAAAATACCCAAGGGTCAAACCTGGCCTGGGATTGCCTCTCCTCACGGCATGAAAAATTCTATGAATCAGACCGACGGTTATTTTATAATTATTACACTTATATATTTATATACTTATACATAGCAGAGTTCAATATATGCAGGCCTGAACACCTGCGTAGGCGACATTGAACTTTTAAATTTTTCAATTCTGGCTGAAAATCATGTTATAGATATCTACATTTTTCGGTTCCACGACAGGAGATATCACTACTTTATAAAAAGTGAGTTTCCCGAAATTTGGGTGCTAGAAAAAAACGTTAAAGGTTGCGTAGGCGATTATTTTATTTTTATAATCAATTCTCGAAAAAATGCGTGATATAAAAATGTCGATTATTATGTCGAAAATATTGTTCAACGCGTTATTTGTTTATTCCTTAGCCAAACTAATGAACCAATATCATAACGAATTATATGAAAAGTTACTTGCGAGACCTTTTGATTTTTTATAAACGTCCGAAATTTTGGAAGAATGTTTTTTTTCAACAAGTGCCAACATCCTTTGCTGCAACAATGTAAAATCGAAATTTCTATACTAAAAATTTCAGCTAAAAATGAAAAAAAAATTATTTAAGTGGCCTGCGCAGCTATTAAATTTTTTTTGAAGGACCCAAATTTTAGGTGAATCACTGCTTCATCAAATACTTATATTTGTTGCTGCGACACGGAAAAATTGAAATTTGTATATCAATTTGTATATTATAGTCAAAATCATAAAAAAATATTAGTCATTTGAGCGACCTCTAAAATTTTTTTTTACCTCAAATTTTGGGAGAGTTACTTTTTTGACAATTACTAACAGATCAAACCCAATCGAAAAAAATATCGATTTTATTTGCATCACCCTAATATAAATATATATATATTGTAACGGGACAGACTAGGCAGTCTACCGTTAAAATACAGCATATTTCGACATCCATTGTTTACATCCATATTCGACCAATTTCGCGATTCCCCGAAATCCCAAAATAGAATCTCTCCTTCCGAGAAGCCCATGACGCCACCATCGTACCGTGTGCAAAAGCTCCAGAAGCTTGACAAAATTGCCCTACTCCAAAACCTTCAACCAATCAAATCACGGCGCCGGTTGTTCATGGAAAAGTATTTAAGATCCTGACGAGCAAGCCTCGTCCTCATTTTGATCAACGTTATCGGTGAGCATTATTCGTGTCAAGCGATTTCTTGACATTCTTTCTCTACGACGTAATTTCGTCTACTTTCAATATCCACTTCGAGTCAACACTTGTCGAGATTCTCAACGCATTCGTATCACATCGTGCATCAAGAACTACGAGCTGAACGACATCTGGCTACATCAACTATCTCGAATAGTCTTTTTTAAGACTCATCGAGATCATCGTTGATTCGTCCTTTTTAGGGCGAATCCATTATAACGTACTTGCTTGTCTTTCTAAAGACTAAGCAAATCATAACTCTCGTTCAATTGCTATTCAATAAAAGATTTCAGGTGATAGGGAGCCTGGTTTGCTTGAAGCCCCCGCACTGCGTCGGGAAGTTGGATAGTGAATCAGGTGATCGTCTCAGAATAATAACCTCGAGGTAGGGAACCGGATTCCTTGGAAAAACCCTCAGCACTGTGGCTGAGGGCGGGAACAAGGAAGAAGGCGCTTTGCGGAGAAGACCCTCCACGAGTGATAAGCTTCACTTATCCTCGTGTTAAATTATCATCATTCTTGAATCTTTCCGACCATCTGTCTATATCACGAATAAACGCATTGAGAATTAGTAGAATCATTTAAATTTGGGTGAGTGGCCTTCCACTCCCAGGACGCTGGATAAACGCATCAATTCAGTCAGCCGACAAAGAGATCTTAATTTTCGAAATAAAAAGGAAAATTGATTTTTGTGTTTCCAATTGCTTCCCGATTGGAAACACTGTGAAACTCGAGAAAATACACACACACTCACACACACGCATACACACTCAAACTTCAACGAACATTCACACGGGCAACCAGGCACAACAATAGAGAGACGTCGCGTCTCAGAGCACACCGAGTCTCAAAACATTACGTATAGTCTCGCGCCACATAACTCGCGAAGCGAGGCTATAACGACTGACGGACGAACGAGGACAATACGACGATTCGATTCAGACATACGAACGCAGACTGTTCCTTAGCATCTTAGATTCATTTTACATTGCAGTCCCTATTAATCACACCCATTCATTACCCGTTCAATTCCTTATTGCCCAGTTGCCGCTGGATTTAACTTTTGCGTGCCCCAAAGGAGACCTTGCTTCTCAAGGTTCTCCTCTCATTTAAGTGGCCCACTTTTTACGTGCCTATGATGACGGGTCACGTTATCCCCAGGTCATACATGACCAATGGGAAATACCGATAACAATCAATCTGAGGCAATCTCGAAAAACCAGTAAAATTTATCACATAGATTTGGCAAACCTCTCTCCTACATAAACGTCACTGACCTCGGGCCCGTGTCGAACCTTCTGTTCGCCCGGACGAAACGACGGGACGACAGACGAACACAAAAAATCATAACATTACATAAAACAGAGTAAAAATCGTGAATTCCTTCAATATCTAAATTGGGGAATTTCTCGAAACGTTTCAATATATATATATATACACGTGTGTGTGCGTGCGTGCGTGCGTGCGTGCGTGTGTGTGTGTGTGTGTGTGTGTGTGTGTGTGTGTGTGTGTGTGTGTGTGTGTGTGTGTGTGTGTGTGTGTGTGTGTGTGTGTGTGTGTGTGTGTGTGTGTGTGTGTGTGTGTGTGTGTGTGTGCGCGTGCGTGTGTGTGTCTTTGAGAGAGTCAATCTTTTGATGTCGAGAGAAACTTTTCAATCGTCTCCAACGAATTTCGACAACTAAGCTAGAACAACGAAAAAAGAACATGAATACGTTTTTTCATCTTTCAAATAATTTAGAGTATGCGGAAACGAATATTAATATTTTATGCAACTTAATTTTTTTAATGCAGAGTCGCAAGCCCTACTGGTAAGTGTTTTTTCTTACTTATATGTTATATTCCGTTTGCCGTATTGGACGTAGTTGGTACATAGCTTCCACATATAGTCCACTCGGATTAGACTTGAGTCCTATTCTTTTCGAGTACAGTAATGCCGATTTTTTTTAACACTGATAATAAATCGTCAAGAAGTAAAACAAGTGTATTTCCGGTTCTAATGAAGATGAAGAGTTTTTTTTTAATTTCCCGTCTCAAAAAGAATAACAATAACAAAGACAATAACAATAAAAATAACAAAACAATAACAAGAAACGGTATATGTAACTCAAGAATTTCAGTCATTAATCGTATTAGTTAAGTAAGAAAAATTTTATTTCCTATTTTCTCGACGATTTTTGATATAAATTTTTTTTTAAATCACACCATCAATCTCCATATCTATACCTATAACCATGATTTTTTGGACCCTGTAACCTCATCGGTTCAAATTTTATTGGTACCCAAATATTTTTCAAAAATCTCTATTCGTTGCTATAATATGCGAGATAATCAAATTATTTTTATACGAACTCTTGTGGCACAGATTTTATACGTGTTATATCAGTTTCGAAGGTATACATTGATAATTAGGGGAACTAGATTGAAATGAAAAAAAAATTCATTTTCTTTTGCTTTTGCGGCTGAACTAACTAACGTGTTCCAAGTTAAAAATTTTTTTTTCTTATACACGAGGATGAAACCTGCAACTTCTTCAAGAAACATTTTTTCCTCACACGAATGGAAAAAAAATAAAAATAAAAATTGCGATTTTTTTATAAAAATTTTTCAGAACAATGTTCTGTTAACTCAATTAACTCGCAAAATCAGCGGCTTATTTTTCGAGGTCAAATCTACCTACAAAAAAATCGGCATTACTGTGCTCGAAAAGAATAGGAGTCGCGATCGATTTCAAGTCTAATCTGACTGGACTAATGCAAAGGGCCTCGTTGGGCTTTGCAAGGGTCGGTCGTGGAGGGCATCGATACACGGAATTCATTACTGTTCCGAGAGTCGTACGAAGATGCCACCGAAACGCTCAGGCATGTACTTTCGCGTGTTTGTGAATTTTGTTGGTTATACACAGCTCTAATCGCAACCATTTCCATGTGGTGTTATTTTCACTGGTTAACTAAATTATTCATAATTAATTCTTGACTTTTAAAGGATCGCGAAAAAAGAAGGGGCAAGGCGGACAGCCAAAGAAAGGAAAAGTAAGTGTTTCCCTTTATTTATTTCTTAATTAAATGATTTAAAAAAATTGAAATTCATTTTAAAATAAATTATGAATAATTTTGAAAAAATTTCTATTCGCGCTGACTATTTTTCAATAAAATTTAATAAATTCTTAACAATAGTGAATTCGTGCAATCATGATATGCCAACGCTCCAGAGATGGGCAATATATGATATTGAAAGCACAATTGAATACCTCATTAAATTAAAAACCATTATCAGCATTTTTAATCAGCGCCGGAGGTTGGTCACCTAACGCATAATTATAAGAATTGGTTCAAATTTATTAAAGATACACTGAGAAAAAAATTTGGTTGAAAAGCTTGAAATACGTTTGATGCAACTAAATTATTTAGTCCCATATACGCACGACAAAATATTTGTAGAATTTAACAAAATATTTCGATAATGAATGAAATAAATCGTGATTTAAATCAACAAAATTGAGTGTTGCATTAAAATATTGGAAGACTTTGATCGTAAATATTTTGTTAGTATAAAAATAATTATATCTTCAATGCACATGTTATTTGTTATCGCAGAACACCTAAAATCAAATTCACAAAATAATATGCTGTTCGAACAAAAAATTGAGAAAATAAACAAGAACCAGTATATAACAATGAATAAAAATTCAGTTATATCGAGTACGTCGCTATTAACATATCCGTAACAAAAATGATTCTTGACTAAGATTTTGTCTTTTTCAACCGACGATCTGTAGTCTTTCTGTAAAGATAAAATATAAACGACAAAATATATATTTGATACAAAAAATGTATGTCCAATTAACTAATGGCATTTATAATCAATAAAATCATAATATATTCATTATGACATAAATAGTGTAACAGGATTTTAATAAAAAAAAAAGCGCTACGTAGATATTTACGCACGGTACATATTTTCTGCCTGGGCTGGGATTGGAACTGCCTACCTAAAATTTTCCTACTTAATGCCTGCCTTTTACTAACCCGGGACGCTACTTATTACGCTATTGACTTCTAGTGAATTTCATTACATTAAATTTCATATATAAGCTGCATGGTGGGTCACAACTACAAAATAAAAGAAATATCATTTACAATTCAAAGCGGCAACAGTTAATTCAAACGAATATATATCCCGTTATCGCTTGCGCTTGCGTGCCGATCAAAATTCAACAAAATTCGAACGATTAAACTGGTAGTACGTTTAGTTGAAATAAATATACGTCTTTTCAACAAATCAGGACAAAGAGGCGATTTTGAGTTATGCGTTTGAATTTGTCATAACAAAAGTTGTGTTCAACGATTTATCTACACTGACAAAAAACTTATTTTAAACAACTAAAAATATTTAGTCGGCCAAAATCTGTTTCAGACAACACTTTCAAAACCAATCCAACTAAATTTCGGTTTTGGTAATAAATTTGTGCTTTTGGTTTAACAAAATAGTTCAACAATTTATTCATTAATTATAACGGATTAAATGAAGCGACGAACCAACTACTTGAAGCAGTTTTGCTTAAAAAAAAGGCTTCCGTTGAGAAATTCTGATTTCTCAGAGATAAAAGTACTCAAAAAGATGTTTATAATGATTTTGAAAAATATGTTCAAAATGAGACAAATTATTTTGTCAACTTACGAAAATTAGTTATTCAGATTCTGTTGTGTAAAGTAACTATTCATAAAGTCTATTAGAAGAAATACATTATGTTCAATAAACAAATCATTGTTTATAAATCATAATTATGTTTATAAATTGTTTATAAATCATAATTATAAATCATGAGGATGGATGGATCGATGGGTGGATAAACTGATAGGTGGATGAGTAGATGGATCGCTTGGTCGATGGGTGAATTGATCGATAATGTTTTCTTTTAAATTTGCAGACAATGGGTCGTCCTGTGAGGCCACCACCTCTTGCGGAGGATCGTCCTGTGACGCGTGCTCTTGCGGGGAATCGTCCTGAGACGCCACTACCTCTTGCCGAGGATCGTCCTGTGACGCCACCACCTCTTGTGGAGGATGGATCTCAGGTCCATCCACCTCCCACGCAGGATGTGACCTCAGGCCCTATCATGCAGGACCAAGTGTCGGAGCCGCTCTCTGAAGAGCTCTATGTAATGTCTCACTTGGAGCAACAACAATTACTGCTCCAGGTTGCATTCTATAATTCCAGCGTCTGCTGGACGGCAGCGGTGGGGCACTGCTGGAACATGCGGGCGCACATCAGGGCCCTCGAAACGCGCGAGGAACTGCGGCGGCAATTCGGGGCCCAGCGCCGAATTCAGGGGCGGCTCCGACGCTTAGAGAAGCAGCAGCAATGGCAACAGCAACAACAACAACAACAATTAAAACGATACCAACAATAAAATAACTAAAAAAACAAAAAAATAAATAATGTATTTCATTAAAAATATAATAATAAATAAAACGATTCTGTAATAACAATCTATACATTAATTAAAATAACATTGTAAAAATAAAGATAGAAAATACATATTTCATCATTTCATACAAAAAATTTTAAAAAATTTATCCTAACTGTTACGAATTTTGATTATGCTCTTTCATTATTTTTCATCCGCGCTCATTCTTGGTCCATTTCCCTCATTCTATTAAATTGCCTTTTAGTCCAGTTGGTATAGGATTTCACTTCGAAATAATTGGGTGAAGCGATTTTCTTTTTTCATACTTGGTGTGGGGGGGGGGGGGTGTAATCTCGACTTCGGGAAAATCACTTCAGTGTCTTCACCGCCACTTGATTTAAAGTCATTTTTAGTTTTTTAAATAATTCGCTCATTTTCAACTTTACAGATCTAATGGTTGGAACCAACCAGCACACCCTCCCCTCCCCAGTATAAAGAAAGAAAATTATTTCCTTCAGTTATTTCCAGGTGAACCAATTTTTAGAGCTATCCCGACTGCACTATCTTGTTCTCTCTCAATCGCTCATTCTTCATCCATCTCGCTATATACTACCTCGCTCTGGAAAGAGCGATTATTGCAAAAAAAAAATCATTGATCATATACAAATTATGTTTAAATTTTTACGTCAATTTTCATCGACGGTCGATGTTGGACGATTTTGCTCGAATCTCGCTCTGAGAAGAGCACTGAAAACTTTAAATAATTAAGATTATTTGATCAATTTATTGAAATTCTCTCCGTCATTTTTTATCTTACGTTTTGCGAGATACGCAGCTCATGTCAGCTGTATTATTCCTTAACCCCTTCGTTGTCATTGACGCGATAGAGCGTCAAATAATTCCGTCCCCTGTGTGGCATTGATGCAATAGTGCGTCAATCTTTATTTCCCTATTTAACTTGCTCTGATTTGGAATCGAACCTCACTCGGGGGTTTTTGGGCTCGCTGAATCCGAATTTGAAGTCAAAATTTGGAAATTGAAAATAGCGGCGCCAGAATGGCGGACCGAAATTGAAAATTTTACTCGATTCAGATAAAAATTAGTAAAATCTGGGATTTTCGAGGTCGCTTATTACGAATCTGAACACAAATTTCAAAAATTTTTAATAACGGATCTAATATGGCGGACGAAAGTGCAAAGAACAGCTCGATTTGGATGAATCTTGATACTCGGGAGTTTTCGGGGTAGCTGAGTGTGATGCTGAACTCAAAATGAAGGAATTTTCATGGTAAATTCAATAACACGGAGCTTAATACAATAAATAGGTGGAAATATATGAAGCCGTTTTTTGCACTTTCGATCGCCATATTAGATCCGCCATATCGAATTTTGAAATTTTAAGTTCAGATTCATAATCAGCAACCTAAATAACCCACAAGTACAAACCTTTATCGAAATCAAGCCGTATGATGAAAACGTATATACCTTTACTTTCGTATAGGTACACGGAAATAATTTTTTATTAATTTTTACTGTGGAAAATTTTAACGTTGCGACAAGTGTACCAAAAAGTATAAAATTTTTATATTTAGGTAAAATTTACTGATTTTTTCAATAAAAATTCTTGAAAACAATTGAAATTTACGCCACCCGACAGTAAATTCTGACTTATTTTCATGAAAATTTACCTTTTATTTCCTGAATTTTGGAAAATTATGGGTTTGTCCGCCCGTTACTGTGATTTCACAGTAAAAATTTAAAAAAAATTCTTTCCGTGTATGTTTCCACCCGGCTTATGCTCAATCTAAACATCGCTGTATTTTCGCATCACCACGTATCGACGGTGTTACTGTAAATACCTCTATTCACAGAGGAATGGTGCTAAATTCCGAGATCTTAATATTTGCACCAAATGAGCTCTCATTTCACACACATTTCGCATATAGATCCTTATAATAAAGTGAAAAAAAGTTATTTAAAAAAACGATTATTGCTGAAATGTAATCGTTATTTTTGAAACGAACTTCGCCAAATTTTCTACGTCGATTTTTATCGACCGACCAGTATGACGAGCGTCAACCGAACGAGCAATGGACTTTGCTTGATTCTCGCTCTGAAAAGAGCGGTTATTGCTAAAAAAAATTCTTATTCAAATAAATGATGTTAAAATTTTTAAGTTGATTTCCATCAACGGACAACTTTTACGAGTGCCAAACACACGAGCAATGTGCGTTACTCGATTCTCGCTCTGATAAGAGCGGTGAAAACTTATAAATAATTAAAACTATTTCAAAATATTGTTTAAATAATCTCCGTCGTTTTTTATCGACGGGTCGGTTCGACGAGCGTAAAACACACGAGCATCGTGCGTTGCTCGATTCTCGCTTTGAAAGAAGCGATTATTGCAAGAATTTAAATATTCTTATCGAAAGAAACTTCGCCAAATTTGCTACGTCGATTTTTATCGACTAACAAAGTTGACGAGCGTCAAACACATGCGCAAATGCGCGTGTGTTCCTCGATTCTCGCTCGTAAAAGAGCGGTGAAAACTAATAAATTATTAAGACTATTTGGAAATATTGTTTAAATAATCTTCGTCGTTTTTTATCGACGGGTAGGTTTGACGAGAGTCAAACACACGAGCATCGCATGTTACTCGATTCTCGCTCTGAAAAAAGCGGTTATTGCTAAAAAAAAATTATTATATTCATTGTTTTTACGGAGCAATTTTATGCATTATAAGAGCCTGTTAAAAGCTGCGAAGCAAAAATATCATAGTAATAAATTTTCGCTCTATCAAAAAACGGTGTCAGCCAAAAAATGATACCAATTTTCGAAATTAATGGACATGCTGTCAGTCTGTTTGCCTTCATTGACATTTATGTCTGAGCTACAAAAATTGCGCATTGTCCATTTTAGCACGGTGTAAATAAATATATATATATATATTTTTTCATTCACGGTAACTGTAAATTTAAGACAATTTTGTAAAGACGCAGCACAAATAGCGTAACTACGGCGGCACTTTTTCAGTACCATGGAAACACCCACCCACACTTACCCACCTATACTTCGGTATAGGTACGTTTCCATCGGGCTTATATGCTCAATCAAAGCATCGCTGTATTTTCGCATCGGCACGTCGATTTTTATCGACTAACAAAGTTGACGAGCGTCAAACACATGCGCTAATGCGCGTGTGTTCCTCGATTCTCGCTCGTAAAAGAGCGGTGAAAACTAATAAATTATTAAGACTATTTGGAAATATTGTTTAAATAATCTTCGTCGTTTTTTATCGACCATGGAAACACCCACCCACACTTACCCACCTATACTTCGGTATAGGTACGTTTCCATCGGTATATGCTCAATCGCTGTATTTTCGCATCGGCACGTATCGATGCATGCTACTGAAAATACCTTCATTCACAGGGGAATGGTGCTAAATTCCGAGATATTAGTATCTGCACCAAATGTGCTCTCATTTCAGACGCGTTTCGCACATACGTTTGGTCTACAGGATCTTCGCCTAGTGCCACCGTTGTGGCAAAAGCAGCAGCATATACTCCACAACTGAAAGGATCAGGTTGCTTCGTAACTGGTTGAAGAATGACATTCTCAACATTGACATGAGGGTATCGCAAATGAATGTATCGCTTTTCCTCTTTATTCAATAAATCGTATTCTGGGCGAACGAGGCTATCGTATACAAATATTTGTGTCCCGTCATAATAAAGGCAGCACCAATGCCTGAATTTATTACCACCAATTATTTGTAGATCACGGCTTCCAGGCGGGCAAGGTTTTATGAATTTGTAATACCCTGTGTACGTAGCAGGGTTACAACGAAAAGCACTGTTTTCTTGTAATATATTCTGAAACAAGTCAATACTTGTATCAGTAAGGAAACCGGTTAGCAACGAAACATTTGCTACGACCTCTTCAACAGAAATATCCGTTTGGAGCATTTTGAGAAATTTGATATGTTGATCAGATACCTGACCTTCCTCGTCGCTCTCGATTTCAACCCAATTAGCTCTTACTGCTCTTAAACTATTTTTTGGATTAGTTATGACTACATCCATAGCTGCTTGCGGCGTGACCGAACTTTCAGCACGAGTTTTCACGATCCCGATTACCGATTCTGCGGGCACTTTAACTTTCACGGGTTTCTTGGCGCTTTTCTTCTGCAATGCGTCTTTTCGAGCTCGTAGAATAAATTTTGGTTCGCGAATCGGCATACTTCTGTTACGCCGGGAGTCTATACTTTCCGGAAGCAAACATTCCATATAAAATCGGCTCAGTATGGGCTTCATTTTTAACTCCCAGAAGTCATCATCTCGGAAAACTGTAATAATTTTTAAATCGACCGTGGTCCACATCGCAAAAATGCAGTAGTTTCGCTTAGTTACGTGCAGTTGCCCTTGCACCTGATAGAAATAAGCGTGAGACTTGTTTAGAGAGTTGCTGTCCTTCTTATTGAAAACATTCCTAAGATTGGGCTTCTCTCGGATAGCATGTTCTAGGGTACAATTTTGGGCCGTAAACGGACATTTTATTTCTACGATGCCATCATCATCGATAAGACCGTCCGGAGATGCTCCTAGATAAGGAATCTCCTTGTCTATGAAGAGACCGCAGGAAACGATGGTTTTTCCTAGATGCGATTCGACAGCATGTCTGGCATTCGCCTCATTTTCACGACCAAATTGTGTCGCTGCGGTATCAATAACTTTCGGATATCGAATACTCGCGACCATATTTGAGCACGAAGTCGTCGGCAACATCCGACATATCGGCCCAAATCGTGATGCGGTGATTATTTCAGTGCGCAACTGATGCCATTTGTCAGAGCAACTCTGGGAAACAGTATCGCGTTCAATTTGTCTCCAATTACTCTGCTGTGTTTTTAATTTATTCATATGCTCTTGGGCAAGAATTTCGAACATATCCTCGTCTACATCCGGTTGTCTAGCCGATGGACCATAATTCTTGTCGGCACCTTGAAATTTCCGATGCTTTTGACTGCGCTTTCCCTGCTTTCCGATGTGGTTCAGTTCATTTTTGAGACGCCTGCAATTTTCCAGCTTCGTGATGGTTGTAGGAACGGTAACGCTTCTGCGAACATGCAGTTTCGACAGCACGGATTGCGTGTTATGTTGGACGACTGCACCATAGCATCTCATTTGGTACGAGTTACCAGCGCAATGATTAATTCTCTTGCCAGAATTTAATTTATTCACGATTGAGTTGCACGCCTCCGCCATGTTATTCGTTACGCCTGTCAAAAGACTTTTGGCGTGACAGCTCAAGTATCGAACAGCCTCGTAAACAGATGGGTAAAGACCGGTCACGTGAAGTTCTGCCATAACGTCTTTTCCATTATCTCCTGCTTCACAAGGGAACGGCAGGGTGTGGCACTTTGAATGCTCTCCAAATACATGGCTACATATATTCAAGACATCTTTGCAGAGTGCTTGAGCTTTATCCTCTACCGAATTTTTTTCCGCGTTACGAAGGTCTCTCGCATGCTCTACGCTCTTGCGAATTTTCAAACCACTGGCGAACACACACTGCCGAAGTTCGGTAACATTCATTTTTCCCTTCGTAGGAGGTACTTTAAGTTTCATCGCAGAAGCAACGCGCAATTTTCGGCACAAGTTGCGAAACAAGTGGTTATTGCATTCAATTTTTTCTACCATAACTTCGTATTGAGCGTAAGGATTGGCATCCCGAATAGCCTGGTATACGCTGCTATCACCATCTGAAATTAACGTTTTATATATCAAACCGTTCTTTTCAACGCTAATTTTAAAGCCTTCCACAATAATATTGGTTTCCATTGCTGTCGAACTTTGTTCGCGACCCCAGTTTTTATAACAGACGTGGTCCGGTGGTTCTACATTTAACCTCTGTGCTCTTTCGTGTGTTGGGCAATACTTATTGCGTACAGCGACGAACAGAGCCAACTTGCTCTCACGACCGAAGATCATAGCTGCACCCGATAATGCGTCATATTTGCCACCTGCATATGAACGTTTTGCCCAACAACCATCCGAGACTACTTGGATGTATGGAACACCATTTATGATATGTCCCTTCTTAATAGCCATTTCTGTTTCTATTAATACCGCCCGTCTTATCTCGGCTTCAGCAACTTCATGGAAGTTTTCGAACATCATGTTCCGAAACTTACGATACGTATTAGGAGTCATGGGGGGGATAGACATTGCGGCAAGTTGTTCTTGCAATGTACTGTAACCAGTGCCCGAAGTGATTGTACCACATACAGCACTTTCATTAATGCCCATAATGCTTCGGTTGTCGGGATCTGTCGAAATATTGAACTTGTAATTGCACATCTGGCACATAAAAGTTACTCGAGTTCGCAAACCTCGGTTAAGCGACTTTATCAATTTCAAGTCACTAAAGGGACATTGCAACGCTACGTTATGGTTATCAAATTTCTCGTGCAATTGCTGCATAAAGAAGGTTATATCGACGATTCGCCGACCTTCAATCGACTCTTCTACAATGCGGCCCTTATCAGCAGGAGCGCTTTCAATGATTAATGATTCGTCTGCACTTTCCAACTGCTTCGGATTATCTTGCTCCGGGAATAACCGTTTTTTCTCGCTATCCATTTCTAAATTATTGTCAGATACATGGGCAGAAAGCTCATTACTGCCATCTCGATCGGAACCCAACAAAAGACTTCCTCGACGTTTATCCGAATTGTCGGAGTTGTCTCGACCCTTAGGTGGTCTACATACCACTTGGTTTACGCATTTATCAATACTTATATTTACATCGTACTCAGAGAATTGGGACTCGCATTCGCCAATTACAGCTGCATGAACGAGTGCTCTATTGCAGGAGCCATCCAAATCTGGTACTAGACGTCGTTTCTTCGACGTACCCAAGATGAGCCATCTGTCACGTAATTCACGGACTACTCGGTTTCCATGCCGATCAAGACTTATACTAAAATTGTGTCCATATGCTATTGGTGAATGGCTTCGACTGGTCACGTTATCGTAACAAGTAGACGAGTCTACTCGTGGAAGTTGCTCTGAAAGATCAGCGATTCCTTGTTTCTCGGGTGATGTAACAACCACCCGGTCGTTCGACTTATCTATACTTATATCTACATCATTTAGGGGAATGAGATTTTCAGCAGCCTTAGACAAGCGTACCTGTACAGTGCAGGTTCTTTCAAAATCACATTCTGTACCTGTAACGGCAATTGCGCCTATTGGACCTGTAACCGAGGTAGTAACGGCATGATCATTTTCCTCGTGAATGGGAACGATACTTCTCTTCTTTCGCCTGGAACAAACCAAAAATTCTGAACATAAAGCCATAAAAATCGGTGAGCTGCAGCTCCTCCCACATCGGAGCTATATATACTTTTTGGGAATAGTTCTATAGGTTTTAAAATTTTGCACACTTTGCGAATATATATTGGGTCGGTCTTTTTCAACTGTTTTTTCTTCTTACGTACCTTTCGAAAACTAAGTTTTTAGCTCAAACTAAGCCTCGTGAAACCGAAACTCTATAGTCAAATTCTAAAAGATGACTCAGCCAGTTTGAATTTTTCAAACACCCTAACTTAAATATCTCGAAAACTATAGAAGTTGAGAAGCTGTTTTTGGTTTCAATTTCTAAATAATCAAATTTTCTGAAAAAAAAAAACATCCAGACTACTATACACCTAAATGTTCATCTTGTACTCGGTACGAACGTTTCTGTCTTAATAAAGACGTGCCATAATTTTTTCAGATTTTTTCCTCAATTTTTTTAGGTAGTACTATTAGGTATCGAATTCTTTCATTTGAAACTTTTCTGTTTTTTTTTCATTTAATGAATTTGAAAAAAAGAAAAAAAAAAACCAACTCTCCATTATTTTGTAAAAAAATCTCAACTTTCCGAAAAAAAATTTATCCGAATTAATGTACGTGTAAAAGACTCTCAAAATCAAGATGATAGTCCGAAAAGTCGTTTTTCCGCCATTGCCAAAACTCAAAAAAATTTTCCATATTTTTTTCAGGAAGTTAAGAAAATTTTACGTAATACATGTCATTTTTAAGTTGGGATCTTTAAAAAACACTCCTGGGATTAACAAAAATGTAGAAAAAGACATGAATCTCATTTATTCTAACAGTTTTAATATTTTTTTATTTTTTGGAATGGCTGTTGAAGAGAACAATAGACAATTGTTGTGAACTGGTGTAAATACTGGGTTATTGTTTTTATTATTTTATCATTACGACAACATACAATCATTCCAGTTGAAATACATGTGCTAGAGTTTGAGTTTCCCCTCAAAGAGTTCTACAAATCTTTATTAGAACTCATTTTGATCCGATAAAAAACGACGCTACAACATCGAGGCAAAAACAAATAAATCACTAAATTTATGAATATTTGTGGAAATAATTATTTCTGGCTAGCTTTCCAGTTTCCCCCTAAAGAATTCTACAAATATGTCTGACAACTCAGTTTGATTCAAAAAACGACTACGATACTAGAAAGAAGGTACAGTAAATAAAGAAATAGAATCATTAACGTTTGTGAAAAGTATTTCTGGCTAGCGTTCCAGTTGCCTCCGAAATATTTCTACGAATCTTTCTTATGACTCATATTGATCTGATAAAAAACAACGCTTCTACACCGAGGCAAAAATAAATAAATAAATACATTTATTGACATTTTTTGAAAATATCTTTGAAAAATCTAATTCCTAGATAGAGAGCCAATTATTCCCTATACAGTTCTACAAATATTTCCCACAAATATTTTAACTTGCCATGAGGTAAAAAAACCACAATACTGCACCGAGGCACAAATAAATAAATAATGATATTAATATTTTGGAAAAACCTGGATTGGGGCTAGACTTTTAGCTTCCCCCCCCCCCCCCCCACACATACACACACAAAGTTCTACAATACTAGACCGAGGGGAAAATAAACAAAAAAAAAAAAAACAGCGCGTACATCTCAATGCGCGTGATGGAAGTGAAACTTCTTTGGCGGCCTTTGCATGCCTAAATTTATAATAAATAGTATTTTTTATTTTGCATGTTGGGTTTGGGTGGCGGAGAGGAAAAGAGAAAGCGAGAAAGAGTGTATTTCAAAAGGCATATAGTCGTGGAAGGATTCGTACGTATAAAAATAAGCCTTCGGACACAATATCAATAATACTTCACTTGTTTCGTGATTTTCCATGAATTCGCCATAAAATGAATATTCGTCAAGAAAGTAGTATTCAATTTATTTTTTCGATTTCCGTGAGATCGTCAGCTGGTGCTTCAACGTGTATAGTAGATACTATAGCACTATGGTGACTCTATGGAGCTCATTATTTAAAGCTCCTTTAAAATGTCCAAAAGACCCAAATGAAATACCTTTTCATCATATTTGTTATTAATAATATGAATGTCATGATCATAACAACTATAACGACAATATTAGTATTAAATATCTTTAATTTATCCATCGATGGTTAACCGTCCGTTGTATCCATTGAAAAATGTATTATAAAATTATGTGCAAATTTATAAAACCTTTTGAAGGGAATACTTTTTAACTGAATGTTTTCAAATCGTTGATACAAATAATAACAATTTTTATAATATAAAAAAAATATAAATACAAAATTATTATCAATGTCATACGTATCATCTTTATTTTTATTATTAAAATTTTTTTATTTCGAAAATGAAAAAAATAGACTTACAATATGCTATGCATGACAAATACCGCATGAATATTTTAAACGTAATTATTAGTATGAATAATTTCCAATCGTACGAATTATAAATTGTCCCTTCGTAAAATGTATTATGAAATTGGAGATCATTTTGATAGATGTTGAAATGGTTAACATCGATAGATAAATTAAAGTTAATTATTTTGACTTATTATTATTTGTATTGTCGTTGTTATAATTATTATGATTATCATATGCATATTATTAATCGTGATAGTAATCAATTCATAAAATATTACTGTTATTATTATTATTGTATTGAAGACATTTTTTTCATATGAATTAAAGCAGGAAATTGAAAAGTAGAAAATTAAAAAAAAAAGTACGCAAGCCGAGTTTCGAACCCTGTACGCGATGAGAGAACGCGCATGCACGGTACCCTGCTTTTCTCAGGCCGATGCCTTGATGCGTCTCTCTTGCTCTCTCTACTTTATTAGTGAGTACACATATACAAAATATCGTTAGTCTCACCCACACATATAGTCTTATATACCATGGTCCCGCCGCGCTAAGAAGGGGAAAGCGAAGGACCACACAAAGGGGCGACGAAGAAAAGGAACTCTATGCATAAGCTACACGACTTATACTCTCTCTCAGTCTCTCTCTCCAAAAGAATATCTTTCGTCTCTTTTGCGTCACGAAATGTGTCGATTTTTCGTGATGCGACCTTGAAATTTTACTCTCAACGCGCCTAAAGAAGTTTCACTTAAAAAAAAATTAATAAAATCTTTAACCAATCTCATTTTGCGCTACAGTTCTATATGGTTGCCCCCCATGCAGTTCTATAAATAATTCAGAAAACATATTTTGAAACGGTTAAGGACCACGATATTACAGCGAGATCAAAATTAATACATAAATAATCAAAAGTATGCATTTTTCTGGAAAATTTAGATTCTGGCTGAATCCCCCCCCCCCCCCCTGCCGCCAATAGTGCTACAAATCTCTTTGACAACTCATTTTGGCGCCGTAAGAAACCATGATACTTATCAAGCCAAAAGGAAGTAAATGAATTAAATTATTAATTTTTCTCGCGCATAAGCGGCCATTCCCCGATTTTCTCTACCCGCACGGAGGTGACCAAACTTCTTTATACAACAGAAATAAATTCTCTGATTTTTAATACACAATATTTTCAATTAATACGTTATTTTATATAAGGAGAAATAATTATTTGGTGCTTTTATTTGTAGTATGTATATTATTTTATATATGGACGTGTTTGAAATTCGTTTTCAATTGACTAACAAAGTATAGAATTCGCGGGGATGGCGAACGCGCTACAGTGTATTGGAAAAAAAAACTTGTCTCTCGGTTTTTACGCATTTCTCTCTTTCTCGCTCTCCCTCTTTCTTTCACATGCAAGCATGTAAAATTTTTATATGGATATGGGATAAAATAAATGAGCGAGTAGAGGAGGAGCTGGCAATCGTAAAATTTTGTTATAAATGTATTAGGGTGTCCCTTACTTCGGTGATTTTGGATTTTTTATGCTCTCTCCCTCTAGAATGATTCAAAACACATAAAAGATATCGCTCTAACTTTAAAACAAAATTAGACTGAAAAAATCGAAAAAATGTAATGTTATTCGAATGGGAAATTTCAAATGCTCGGTGGCACGGGTTAATGATGTAGTAGAGGTCTGCAAATTTACAGCGATTTAAAAAAATATATATTGAATCATTCTAGACGGTGAGAGCATTGAAAATCCAAAATCACCAAAATAAAGAACACCCTAACGTGTATGCATACAAAATTAATTTTAACATGAATTACATTCATTTAATTAAATTAATCGTGTACTTACCGAGAAGAGTAAGGTCCCCTTCGCGAGTAGTTTTTGCGCTTTAAATGACTGTTCGCCATAAAAATTGGTGTTTGTTATTTATTGTGCCGCTCTGTGGTTTTCTCTCTTCTTCTCATCAAGACGTAACATAACACAATGCACCAAAACACCAGTATATCGAATACTGAATATAAAAGCTATTATATTAAAGGCTATTTTTTTAAATCCTCAATAATTGATGCGAATAAATGTCGCGAAGCGATACAGCACGTGGAATGTATGACTGTACGTACGCGGAGCACCGAGTGACGATTATCGCAAAATTGGAAAAATATACCTATGATTTTTGTCGTCTGCTAAACGTTTTGCGCCTGTCACGTTCCTTCAGCGCCACATGGGACAGCCACTCATTATATATATAGGTCAGGGAAAATCCCAAAAATCGAGGAGAAGGCCGAGGATGATTATTTGTGGGGCAATCCATGTTTTATACGACGTGTCTTGAGCACGTTCGATCCCTTGCCCTCACGTTCGATTTGTAATCCCCATATTCTGTTGTTGCTAGGCTCCTGTTGTTTTTGCTTTTCATTTATCTTTCATTGCTTTCTCCAGACTTCTGATGATGTCTGCTACTTGAAGTTGTCTTTATCTCCGACATATATATGTATATATCGCCGCTGCTGCTGCCGTGTTTCCGCGGTGGGGCAAGACGGAACACCCGCGATTGGGAAGGTTAGTTGCGAGGGCGCGCACTGGCCGTGACGTGAATACCCCTAATACATCGATGGACTGATGCCAAAGAGGCGTATCGGTTATGTATAAGCATAGCTTATACGCCCCTATGGAATGTAAACATCGATATGTACATGGGGAATTCTTAGTGAGATTTTCAAAGCCTAATTATTTTTCAGTAATCTATTTTTTTTTTTTAGAGTTCTACACTGGAAATAAGAGGGTACATATTTTTTGTTTCTTTCGATTCTTTATCGCTAAATGAAATTTTTGAATGGACCGATAATTTTGTAATTTTGTAAAACTTACATTCGTTAAATCTCGGAAACTATTGGTCGTATGGAAAAAAATGAGTTCTATGAAATCTTAGCGATATTAAGGATGTATGAGCACTAGCTTCACGATCATATAAAAATCTGAATTTTTTATATGGTGTTGCAGAAGTTTATATGATAAAACCTGCAAAATTTCAAAGTGGGTCAACGACTCTTTACGCGAGTAATTAATTCGTGAAATCAAGATATTTATCCCACGCCATATACGAATTCTGGGCTGACGCAACTTTGAAACAGAAATTCGTATCTTTCACGATCAGATACGATCAATATTAAAACTGTTAAATGTTCAGAAAACTATCACGATTACATACGTTCCATAAAAAATGGGGGTGAACGAACCTTTTGACATACAATTATCGATTTTAAGGAAATTGTTCGCGTGGATCGTATAATGAGCGGTCCGACTCTCTCTTGTTTCATGCGTGCCCCTTGCTCACCGCGCTCACCCGCGCCCACGTTTTCGC
The DNA here is from genome assembly GCA_963564615.1 of Rhorus exstirpatorius. Taxonomy (NCBI): domain Eukaryota; kingdom Metazoa; phylum Arthropoda; class Insecta; order Hymenoptera; family Ichneumonidae; genus Rhorus; species Rhorus exstirpatorius. Next base: position 701,638 of record OY751315.1, read on the forward strand.
TTATTCCCCACCACCTGAATTGTGCTCATACATCCTTAATGAAGTTTACGAACAAGAATGGTTAAAAATTTTATGACCTCTTCATCGACTGATTTTTCACTGCAGTAAAAATTCCCATTTTTCTGTGAGGCAATTTTCTATTTTGCGTTTCAATTTTTATTTACGATTGTATAAAAAATCACAACATTTATGAGGGACGAATAAAAGTGAAACGATTTATGGTAATAACGATATGGTTATCTAGTTTGGCTACTTTTCCGAATTTTGATTAAAAAAAAAATTTCGGCAGAAGCTTTTATTGCAGTATCAACAATGATTTTTTCTCGTAGCTTTTCTGATCTTTTTTCTAGCTTCCTACCTGATTATCATTGCTGGTGCAAAAATGAAGGTTTCTGTCGGTGAAGAAATAGAAATTAAAATTCGGAAAAGTAGCTAAAATAGACAAATACCGAAATTCGATTCTTTAAGTCGCTGCTGAGAAATTAATTTGTTAGTTTACAACGGTAGCCTTGATTGTTGATAATGATTAAATTGTTTAGACGCCTTCTATGCTATATATGAAGTAAATATGTAGAAAAGAAGCTCTTTCTGAAAAGTAAAATTAAACGACTCTTTCGGTGTATTTTTACCTCCTAATCATGAATATGCTATTTAAAATTGTCGCTTCCTATAATTGATCACGGTACGAAGCGAAGAAAGACGGAAATTTACGTTCTCCCACTCGTACTCTGCATTTTATGGCACATGAACCTCCGAGCGTTCTCGCTCACTCTGTACCTATCTCTCTCTTTTACTGTCCGTGCCTTTTTTGTGCCTATATCGTAAAATAATAAATATTCCTAGGAACGACAATAACGTCGGACATATGTCGTGCCAATGATTGTTCGAATAACGAGAATTTCAAACATTTCGCCGTAAATCTTTGAATTAATTTGATTAATCTGGATACTGGCAACGTTCTTCACGGGATATTTTAGCATAACGAAATTCTTTGGAACCATCTGAACTGATAATTGATCTTTCACTCTTTTCCCATGATAATTGTAGCAAGCGACAGTTTTTTTGACGTATCTGTAAAAAGGACGAAAAAATACGCCGAAATAGTGGTTTAATTTTTTGGATCAACAAAATTCATTAAGTGAATTACGGAAAAATGTTTGAAATCTTTGTCTTTCCAACAATCACAACATGTCCGAGATTACTGTCGTCCTGTAAATATTTTTTCTTTTACGATAGAGGGATAAAAAAATGCATGGGCAGTAAAAGAGAGAGAGATAGAATGAGAAAGGCACCGAGTGAGCAAGAGCGCTCAGAGGTTCATGCGGGTTCATGTGGGATAAAATATATACAGAATACGAGTAGGAGAAAAAAACAGGAACATCAAATTCCGATTTTTTTTTTGCTTCGTACCGTGATCAATTATAGGAAGCGACAATTTTTTAGCAATAATTTTTAGGCACCTTCTATGCTGTCAATATTCCAGGTAGCAATTTTAATGGTTCCACGGTCGACAATTTTTACGAAATTCATTAGTTCAAAGATAAATTAGATTTTCGCTTGGGTCCGTCTTGGGAATCGTTTCGCGAGCCTACTCAACAAATAAGATTTTGTAACAAAAAGTTCCTTTTTAGAAATTAAATTATTCATTGACCAGCCCATTGTAAATTTTTAACAATAATCAATTATTTTAGACACCTTTTGCACTGTTTATACTCTCTATTTTAATTATCAGTTTGAATATTGCAACGGTTGATAGTTTTTACAAAATTTATTTGTTGGTTAACAAAGAGATATTCGATTTTCACTTTGAGTCGTCTTGCTCATTCTTTGGCGAGCCTACATAAAAAATTTGCTATACTTCAAATAAAATTTACTGTTGAGAAATAAAATTGTTAATTAATAATCTCGAAGACAAACCATATTTTATAGATACTTTCTACACTGTTTATATTGGCAACATATATTAGACATTAATTTTCATTTTCCCACAGTTGGCACTTTTTACGAAGTTTAATTGTTAATTAACAAATAAATCGCAATTTCACTTGAGATCACCTTACTTATCGTGGAGCCTATATAACATATGCAACCTTTTTAAGAATTTTGAAAATTCGAATTTTCTGAAATTTTGACCACTCAAGTATATGGACACGTTCTAATTGCTTGATAAAATTCCCTCCAAGAACGTCTTAAAATTTCGTCAATTTTTGCGTATCTTTAACCCCACTTCATTATTTTTATTGGGGCCCGTAGTTACGTCCTTGGTCGTTCCAACGTAAATCAAAAATAACGTGGGGAGCAGTCAATGGTGTAACGGCGTATTGGCGTGAGTCAGGGTATTACTGTATATGTATACTGTATATGTATATTCCTGTGTGTAAGGTGTAAGCGAGTTGTATCAGAGCTTGAAGCTCGTGGTCTATTTGGGTATAGTGCGGTGGGTACATTGCTTTGTCTCGTTCCCCCATATAGCTGATCTGTATTTCTCTCTCTCTCAGTCTTTCTCGCGGCTCTATTCCAGTCTGAGCACGCTTCTCTCTGCTATACCCACCGTACAGATAAAGAAGCGTGCACATGAGAAATCGACTTCAGCGCCGCCACTCGGAATATCAACACACTGAATTTCGTGGGTTACAGAGCAAATGCCGGTATTTTTTTGAGAAAAACGCAAAAATGAAGATTTTTCCACATTTTTCAACAGAATGGAATGAAACAAAGCCCAAAGTGTGAATTTTTTTATTGCCCATTGGCTAATCTTCGAGCGTGACAATCCGTTCAGTGGAACATGGGAAAATCCTCAAATTTCTCCAATGGTAACTGGATCTGTAAAATTTTTATCAAAATTTCGAAACGCCCAAAGATCAGCCCATTTATGCCACTGTTCTGTGCTTATCCTCAAAATTTCATTTCGATCGCTTGCACCGTTTAGAAAAATTTAGCTTACGCGTTTTCGATGCGTTTTCCGGGTGTGATACATCGCCTTAATAAAGAAGATTGAAAAAAGTTTCCGGCATTGAAAATAACTTATAACCTCTACCACTGGATGAAAATTACATAAATAGTTAAGGTCGTCATTTATCTTTTTATATTTTCACTGCAAACTTATTAAACTGAATAATGGTAACTTTTTTTTTTAATTTCCTAAGTTCCATCGTATACGCTTGCGGGTTTTTAAGTATCAAAGTAAGTATTAAAGTACTACCACCCCCTATTTTAGTTCAATTTTGGTCAATATTACTCAAAAATTTCATTTTTCTGGATTTCTAAAGTAATAATATTCTTTATTGTGTTTTATTAGTGTTTGCCATGATAGACATTCTCGGGTTTTTACGTTTCTCCCCATTTGTTTCCGTTTCGATTCCTCGAATCACCCCCAGACTGTTGTAGATAGCCAGTATCATATCTACTCAACGGAATAAAAATGGTAAAATTAATTAAATATAGCGTCAAATTCAACTATACATGTATTGGCCGTGGCTGATTGTAGGGCATAGTTGAAGTAATGAAATCAAATAATATTATGCACATGTACAATGGTAATATTACACATTAAACAATACTATATACATATATAAAGTGGTAATTTATTATATTATTATTTCTTCCTGATTGATATAACCATATTTCAATATTTTCGTAATCTTTTATTTCGCTAGCTAACATTAGCTAGCATTAGCTAGTTAACATTAACATTACCATTAATATTACTATTAACGAACACATGTTAACACTACCTGTAATTCACACCTCAAGACGATCGGTTGACCGATAAAAAACATGACCCACCGGAGTCAAAAAGTATACTCGTCGTGAGAATGTTTATTTTTGAAGAAAAGGATTTTGTGAAATCAATGCTATCCGTAGTTTTATCTTAACTTATCGATTGTTCGATATCCTCGTAAAGAAACTCTTGGCTGCCAAAAATAATTTTTTTTCGGTGGTTTGCTACTGATGAACTGGTCACCTTCGAAAATTTTCATCCATCCAAAGGAAACGAAATTGCTTCATTGTGTTATATCGCACCCGGCCATCTCTCATTTTATCTTTCACGCTCCCATTCTATACGAATTCTCGTTGTCGAATTATATTGACCATGAAGGCAGTAGATGTGTGTGTGTGTGTGTGTGTGTGTGTGTGTGTGTGTGTGTGTGTGTGTGTGTGTGTGTGTGTGTGTGTGTGTGTGTGTGTGTGTGTGTGTGTGTGTGTGTGTGTGTGTGTGTGTGTGTGTGTGTGTGTGTGTGTGTGTGTGTGTGTGTGTGTGTGTGTGTGTGTGTGTGTGTGTGTGTGTGTGTGTGTGTGTGTGTGTGTGTGTGTGTGTGTGTGTGTGTGTGTGTGTGTGTGTGTGTCAGTGCATTATATCTGTTCGGGTTTTGCGGGTGAGAACAGCACACGTAGAATGGGTGTGCTCCCGATGATTGACCATGCATGACCCCCCTTTTCTCTGTGAGCCCATAGCAGATGACAGAGAACCCTTGATGGATCTCACGATACATGTAGCAATGAAACGAAAAGTTTTATGCGTACGTCGTATTATTACGACCATCTGTGTATTCGTGTTTTTGTGATAGATATGGTACTCGCATTATTCACGAAAAGTCCGTAGAAATTGCCCTAAAAGCTTCAATGCATGATCAAAGAGCCGACCAGATATATGTATACACACTTTCCCCTCCTGTAATAGAACTCTCGCATGCATTTCAGTTCTGATATACACTGCTGTATAAAGCTAAAATATCGTCACACTTGAACCGTAACTAATGTATCGTCGACATTTCATTGTATTTTTACATGCAGTGCCCTGTACTTTCGTACAATACTCGCTGATAATATTATTAACCTAGCTACACAGCATTGCATCCGGGCCAAGTGTCTGTTACATTTCGCATTCTCATATAGCCTGATAAAGCACATTACATATTACAATAATGGACCCGCTTTGGTATTTTAAAATAATAACGCCATTCGTGTAATTTAATTTATTTTCTTCCAGTTATTGAACAGTTTGATGTGTCTTTGGAAATTCTGTTTAAAACACGATTTTGATCTAACAAGCCAAGGTACGCACAGAAGGGTTGTCTATACACATATTATCTATACGCATAATATAAAGCATGAAGGTTTTGCATGTTTTTTTTGTCTCTCTGTCTGTGTCTTTCTTCTGTCATAAGTAAAGAACAGCTTGACAGATATCAAGAATTTTGTTTCCTAATAAAAGAAGCTTTGTAAAGGATAAAAAATTTCCGCGATTCTTGGGCCAACCCACTCAAAATAAATAATTCTGGAAAGTCCAAAAGTGACGTTTAAAAAATGTCCGGAAGGATGTGTGTTGGTTTTGTAAGTGTGATAAGGCGCAAACCTCCGTAACGATTGAATTGCTGGACCGATCGAGGTCTTCTTTTGGGCGTAACGAGTGATACCGTATCCTTGTCTTTGATATAAATTTCGTTTTCATTTAGATTTAAAAGGGTTAAAATTTTTTTTTAATGTCCGTTAAGACTCCAGTGCTTGCTATTTTTCACAAATAATGTTTAAACTTTGTACACTAATGGACTATTCGTAGACACTACTTGGTATTAACTTTGAAAAAAATTGATTAAGCCGTTTAGATTTTATAAATTTTAGAATTTTTCGAAAAATTGGTACCGGCATTTGTTTTGATTCATAATTCTCGTTTTGTCTCTATACCCGATTTTTACGTTACGCGCACTTGCTATGTCGTTTACTTGCTATTTTCATTTTTACAAAAAGGATATCACTAATAAAAAAAATTACTAGAAAGTAAAACTCTTATTTGGTCTATTAATGGATTTCTTGGCGATTTCTCATTTGGCAACAAATCATGCAGAGTTGTATAATTGTATAAGTTGTATGAGTTGTATGAGTTGTATGAGTTGTATAATTGTATAGTTGTATAATTTTAACATATTGGAAACCCGTAAGATTTAAAGTTCATAAGAATACTTTTTTTTTATAGAAAACAATTTTACTATGGAGGCCAATTGAAACTAACTAGTGTTTGCAACTTTATAATCTATAGCATTTTATTTTTTTAGTTTGTCACAAAATTCAAAAAGTTACTGTGGATAGTAATTCTGAACGCTCTGAACTACAACCTTGTACGTTGTGGAAAATTGTAGAAATTTTTAGATTTATTTTGGGTTCTAATTTTAGCTTAAAAATTTTAGAGGCTTATTGACAGTGTAGAAGATTTTAACATATTTTAGAGCTTATTGTCAATACATAGAATTTCGGAGGAATCTCAGTTCATCAATTTTATGAGAATCACACCAAGTTTGATGCACAATAATAACCCAGATAACAACGTGCGTGCAAATTTTACAGCAAAATGACAGCAATTCGTGCAATGTATTGTTAGCAATATCAGAGAAAGGTGTGTGTCCTCTATTGCTGTAAAAATGAGAGCAATAACTGTTGAACAAAAATTGTCAGCAACATGCAAGCAAGGTTTGCTGTACTACAAAATACGGTGAAAAGCAACTTGACAGCAAATTGTCGGCAAGGTTTAAAAAAAAAAAAATTTTTATCCGATTATAGGTTGGGTTTCTACCCTCTGTTCGGGACGAAGGTATAGTCACTCGACCTTGACATATTAGTTTGGTTGAGTGGCTTTTTACCTCTGTCTCGAACACACGGTATCAATAATATATTAATTATGTATTAATAATACTTTAAAGTTATAAGATAACGTTTATTAAGGGTACAATAAAATGGTTAATAATCAGTAGTGATTTCTATGAGTCGTCTTCGTATTCAGTGTCATCGTTATCATCATCGCTAGTAGTGTTACACGGAGAGTTCTAACTCAAGATCCCTACCCCGACATTTACCGACATTTTTTAGCTCAGACATGAACCACTTAGCCGAGACACAAACCCGGGGGGGGGGGGGGGCTATCTCGATGAGCCGGAATGCACTAAGCCCATACACGGGGGGGGGGGGGGGATATCTCTAACAACCGGAGTGCACCTAATATTTTGCGGGTCAAGAGGGGGGGGGGCTCCTTTTGAGGGTGGCATTGGAATGCCGCTATCTCTAACAGGTAAATAGCAGACTGGAGCGTTAGATTTTTCAGCCACCCACGACGCGACCCCCTGCAGGGCTGCCCTTGTAAATTTAAGAGAGGGGATATGCTTGTCGAGACACGTTAATCTCAGTGTATCATTTTCGCCGTACCTTTTAAGATAGCATTGGAATGTTGTCATTCTATCGACAGAGTGCACTTTACGTAACCTTTACAATGGCATTGGAATGTCACTTAACTGGCGCGTCTGTCTGTCACGTCCTCATTTCCTGTCATAAATCACTGCTGGTCACGTGCTAGGTGTCCGACCGCAACCTGGAAAAGGCCGAAACATGAGGTCATAAAATCTTAGAGGCACCTACGATAAGGTAAGCTGCTCCTTGATACCTGAAAGAAAAGCGTTCAAGTGTCCCTAACAGGTATTCTTCTGACCGCATATATAAGCGTTTCCCCATCACTGACTGGTGCGTGAGTAGCGCTGGGTGTCGCGCTGGATCCTTTGTCAAACCACGATGAAATTGGGACGAGGAGCAGATTAAAAATATGGAAAAGCACATTCGATTCGATACTCGAGCTAAAATTCATGTAATGTATGCATGGGATTATGCGTACAGAGCCGCTCGCCGAGGCCAGTGGGAAAAAGTAGCACGTGATCGTGAGTTATTTAGATTAAGAATTGAAAAATGCGGTAAACTGATTGAATCTGTATTGATGATGTAACGTCCTGGGTCGAAATACCCACCTAAATTTGAAAATTTTCATATACGTTCTTTTAATACTTAAATACATGAAAACATGAACGACCAGAGGTAATCCCCATTGCCGGAGTTCACCGCCTAACACACAAAACCTTTAATCTTTTACGAACGAGGCTCGTCACGGGGGAAGGCGCGTGAGTGACGAACCGGCGTATGTCGCACGTTATCACCAAGCTCCCGCAGATGCGGGAAGTTAGTGAAAATCAACGCCTTGCTGGCTCGCACACGATAGCCGCGCTTATCGCCTAGGGACGAGCCTCAACATAAACAACAAGCTTCTTCGTGAGTATCGATATCCCTGCACTGGCAGTAGTCAGAAATCAGTCTGGACAATGTCGATTACACGAAGCTGACATGAAAATCGCCAGCCATAATAACTGGAAATCCGTCTGGCGATTGTCGTCAGCAGGATGTCGAGGTGTAAGAGAAACTCTTCCCTCACGCGCCGACATCTCCCACCTTATGCGACAATAGAATAAGGGCCTATATAATGACCAGCAAGAAGTCCGTCAGTCAGTCTTGTGACGGGAATCTCGCGATTCGCGTCACCTTCGGCCCATCTCACCATCCTCGACGCCGGGAGAGCCGTTGAGCGCCAGGTAATCTTTTTAATTCGACGGCGGGAATTACCAAACCCGCTAAACGTAACGGTAGCTGAAATGACCAAAATGAACGGAAACGAAACTTAATCTAAAAGGGATGCCGGCGCGTCGGATGGCGAGATCGGTGACGGTATACCCGATTCGCTCAGTGTGTAGGTTGTGGAGAGAGGGCGTGGACGGCTGGCTAACTCTCGAGTGCCTTCAAAAACGTAATCTGAAATAAATGAACTCAACTCGAAAAATAACGTAAGGGGCCTTGGTTCAGGCTAATTTATTGCGTAATCGATAGCTTAAATTACATACCCACATCATAACCCAAATTTCGATAACATAAAAGGAAAAGCAAAACGAGATCTCGGTAACGAATCAAACGGAACGGTAGCACGATAACGGAAGCGATGACGAATGAAACAAAGTCGAGAACGGCGAGAACGTCGGTAGCACAAAAAAAAATTACATTCGGTAACGCTGAAAAGAAAGTCGAAATTTATGAACGATAACGTCTGTACCGGGAACTGAACACGGTAACGGGAACGGTAACGCCAGATCCAAAATCAGGCGAGAACAAACGATAGCGGCAAAACGAGAACCCAAAAGGTAGCTCGGGAGCCATCGATAACATAACGTGAACGTCAAAACGATAGCTCGGTAACAAACGATAGCAAAACGATAGCTCGGTAATAAACGATAAAACAAAACGAGAACGCCAAATGATATTTCGGTAACAAAAGATAACAAAACGGTAGCTCGAGAACGAACGGTAGCGTAACATTACCAAAACGAGAGCTGGAACGGCAGCATGTCGGGAGCTCCCCGAGGGGTGAACCGCTCGGGTCGAGAGTTGCGCCGCAAGAGAACGAATATTCGATCGATAGCGGGATCGAAGAGGTAACGCGAAAAGAGGGGACGATTACGCGCACGCGTAATATGATTACAAGCCCACTCTTCTCCGTACCTCACGCACACACGTAAAGCTCTAACACTGACACGAAACGGTGAAATTGGAACGGTAACACGAATTTGAACGAAAATATTTCGTAATAATCGATAACGGAAAAATGCCTAGGTGTTATGGCGTTGAGGGTTCTTTTTACTGTGAGGGTGGTCATCCAAGGGGTATTCTTCGAGTATGAGGACGATCAGGGACTGCATAAACTAAACCTAAGATAACGGCGATCGGGCAATCCGTGACGGCGGGGTGATCGCAATCCCCGCCGGCAACGGCCTTCCATACGAAAACGTAACTAAACCTACGATAACAGCGATCGGGCAATCCGTGACGGCTGGGCGATCGCATTCCCAGCCGGCAACGGCCTTCCATACGTAACTCAAAGTCGTCCTTCTCTCCCCATACCCTTTACCATGAAGCGTCGAGATTCCCACTCGATCCTTTATACTTCCCTCGATAACGTATCCCGAAAGAACCGAATGTACCGGGTGGCTCGTTATTTCGGCCCTGGCTCACGGTAATTCGGTATTTTTCGTACTATTGACCCTATAAAACAAACTCGCTAACCGAACTCACGATAACGCGAAAACCAAAAAGAAACGATAACGAAACCCATACCCTAAATCTCAAAAATTATCCGGAATATCTCGCATATCTGCGCGTAAACGAAGGTCGGAACGACCTGTGACGCTAAAACTGAAAAATTGCGTCACAGTCTATAAGTCAGTCAGTGAGGAGTAGAGAGTAATCAACAGTTAAGAGTCAGAGTACTCAGTCAGTCGAACAGGTTAACGAAGAACCATCGGAAAAACCGGCGGGTCTACCTCGGGGACCCGACCGCGTGTAAAGCAGCTTAAAACTTAAAAATTGTAAAAATTATGAAAACTTCTTGTCCGATTTCCCCAACGGGGTTGGTCAAGGACTATTTTAATAAACGCCGAAATTTACTTGTTGAAATTAAAAAGTGATTCGACAAGCTCATTTAAATAACCCGCTACGCCTACATCCGCTCATCCAACGAGGCTAGATTCGGCCGGTAAATACGGGAAAGTAATTGATAAAACGTTCGAACATACTTCAAGTTGTTCAGTTTCGATTGGGACACCCACCAAAACTCACGTGTTCCCAACGCCTCTTCCCAACTACAGTTCTGTGCGCCAGATGCACGTTCTCTAGTAGTTTCCTCTCATACTCTTTAACTACAGTGCTGTGCGCTAGATGCACGCGCTTACGTAGTTACTACTCTCTAACTACAGCATAGTGCGCTAGATGCACATGCTCACGTAGTTACTTTTCTAACTCTCTCTCTAACTACAGCATAGTGCGCTAGATGCACATGCTCACGTAGTTACTTTTCTACCTCTCTCTCTAACTACAGCATAGTGCGCTAGATGCACATGCTCACGTAGTTACTTTTCTAACTCTCTCTCTAACTACAGCATAGTGCGCTAGATGCACATGCTCACGTAGTTACTTTTCTAACTCTCTCTAACTACAGCATAGTGCGCTAGATGCACATGCTCACGTAGTTACTTTTCTAACTCTCTCTCTAACTACAGCACTGTGCGCTAGATGCACGTGCCTGAGTAGTTACTTTTCTCACTCTCTCTAACTACGTCATAGTGCGCTAGATGCACAAGCTCACGTAGTTACTTATTCCTCTCTCCGGGTACAGCCCTGTGCGCCAGACGCACGCTCTGTACTCTAACCAGCCAACCACAACTCCGTGCGCTAGACACACGCACTGTGGTGGAGGTTTCAACCCTATCGTGTGGGAGTCCCATCCGTAAATAGGACACACTCGAAGGATAACTTTTTCATTCAGACTTTTACGAGCAAACGCCGAAGCGGTAAATACGAAAATAATAACGACTCGCTCCAGGGAAGAATTGTTTAATGTACGAGCACAGCAACAACGATTCAAGCGACACCTCAATCGACAACGTCGTCTTCATCACTAAACACCCGCTACGCCCAAACAAAAATCACCTAACAAAAACCACGGTAAAACACCACGTTTTACCAAAGAAAGCAAGAAAAATCTACGTTTCACGTGAGTAGCGTCACACGATCACCGCACTCTTGCCTCTATCCCCGACCGGCGCATTCCGGTCCCAACAAGAGGCACCCTTATTTCTATATATACCCTATCGTTCTCACCCAGGACGTAACAGGAGTATATAATTTTTGGTGACAGCGGTGGGATACGAATGGGTGATCGGTATTACGTGAAGGATAAAAAATTCATCGTCGACCACTCGACAACAAGATAAAATAAAAGCAGCAAAACTACTACGTGAAAAAAATTCATCGTCGACAATTCGACAACAAAATAAAATAAAAGCAGCAATACTGCTGCGTGAATAAAAATTCATCGTCGACCACTCGACAACAAAATAAAATAAAAGCAGCAAAACTGCTACGTGAAAAAAATTCATCGTCGACAATTCGACAACAAAATAAAATAAAAGCAGCAATACTGCTGCGTGAATAAAAAATTCATCGTCGACCATTCTACAAAATAAAATAAAAGCAGCAACACTGCTACGTGAATAAAAAAAAAAAAAAAATTTATCGTCGACCATTCGACAACAAAACAAAATAAGAGCAGCAATACTGCTACGTGAATAAAAAATTTTATCGCCGACAATTCGACAACAAAATAAAGTAAAAACGGAAATACTGCTACCTGAATAAAAAAAAATTCATCGTCGACTATTCGACAACAAAATAAAATAAAAGCAGAAATACTGCTACGTGAAAACGCAAAATACGTACGTCTAACGCATCTCACGTCTAACACATATCACACCGATGGAGATCCTGAACACGGTACAAAATCATCAATTCACGACGTCTACAACCTGCCACATTTGCGAGAAAGAATTTATTTCAAGTGATCTAAAGGTTCGAGACCACTGTCATTTTACGAGTCGTTATCGCGCTGCTGCACACCAAGATTGCAATTTAAATTTTAAGAACTCTCATGTAGTTCCCGTTGTATTCCACAATTTATCCGGATATGATTCTCTTTTTTTAATAAGGTCATTAGCGACTGCATTCGAGGGCTCTTTATATATTTTACCTATAAACAAGGAAAGGTATATTTCATTCTCGAAAAGTGTCAAGGGAACAGTTGTAAACTACAGATTTATCGATTCATTCCGATTTATGCCGAGTAGCATCGACAAATTGGCCTCATATTGAAACAGCAATCACAAAATAATTACACGCGCAAATTGCAATGGCGAGGCTGAATGCAAGCTATTGACACGAAAAGGTGTTTTCCCGTATGAGTATGTCAATAGTTGGGATATCCTTGATGAGACCGAATTGCCCTCGAAAAAAGATTTTTTTTCCAAGCTTAATAATACGGAGATTTCCGATAGCGAATATGCGCACGCGTCTAATGTTTGGAAAACATTAAAGATAAAAACTTTGGGTGAATATTCGGATTTATATTTAAAAACAGACGTTCTTCTTTTAGCTGACATTTTCGAAAATTTCCGACGAAATTGCTTAAATACACTGAGAGACTTTTTATGTGAATAATTGGTAAAAATATATCAAAGTTTAGTATGTTAACGTTCGAAAGTAGAGAAGTCCGGGGTTGCTTGTCAAAAATTCACATGGTGCATACTAATGAGTGAAATTGAGATTTTTCTTTCAATAAATGAAAAAAAAATTCGATAATTGATTTAAAACATGATAATATTTGGAACGCACCATGTCAATGTTAGAGAGCGACTGGACAAGCACAATTAGTATGGTGAATGTGAAAGATTGAAATAACCGTATCACATAACGTCACGAAGAATATCAGTTTTTAATACGGACCATACGAAAAACTATGACTCACCGCTGAAAAAATAAAGAAGTGGGGGAGTCGAGGACTTCACAAGCATACTGAAATTGATACACGTCGGAAGATACATATATGTACACTACTTATACGAAGACACCTTACACAAGTCCATCACACAATACACTTATATATTAAACCGGGACTTATACCTAATACATTTACAATATACACATATAGAATGCAATTACATGTCGGAGAATCTCGGAAACTTGTATATATCGTGAGCTTAGAACACTCGTCCGCTTGTGAGAAAGGATTGAAAGGGTTATTTTTTGAATAAATCAGTAATAAACTTTTTTTTTGAAAAACTGTATTGAGAAAGTGGACTTTATTTTAAAATGTTTATTTTTAACCCATTTTTTTGTTTGACTCGATTTGCAATAATTTTTTTTATGCATTTCTACTTTTTTTAATTGGAACATTCGAAAATAAACCCCATTAATTTAAGAAATGTTCAAGATTAAATATTCTATGCTTTTAAATGAATTCAGATTTGCAAAATTTAAATTTGGCGTAATCAATGTGCTAAAAAAAACTTAAAACATATTTGGATTTTAGTGAAAATTGGTACTTGAAGGTTTTTTGGGTCGCTGATCACGAATCTAAAGTTAGATTTTTTTTTCTAAATGGGTTGGTTTGGATTCAGTATTAATTATTATTATTATTATTTCTGCTCGAAACGAGTTTAAAAACGTGAAGTTCAAAGGCTGGCTCATGTTCAGCCCAAGCCCGCGTATTTTTATTTGATTTCGCTTTACCTTTGACTTTAGCCATTATATATCCAGAATATTAGGCTATAATATTAGAAAACTTCATGAAACACGAGACTGATCAAAAAAACTTTGTCCTAATATTGTTGCAGGTTAGAAATTGGAAATGTATCAACCGCAGTAATCGATGCGCACGCTTCGAAAGGACGGAGTCTAAATTTCGATTGAAACAATGTTTTAGTTAAAAATTAGTATTTTTTTAGTGATCGTAACAAAATATAAGGATATTGCAGCAATAACAAAGAAAACAATGGCCCTATACTGATATCCATTTTTTACCATATCAAAAAATGGTGAAATTTTCACTCACAAAGCACCTTTCCATTTTGAAAAATCAAACAGGAACTAAATAATCACGGTGCACATTATTTTCTCGAATCATTAGGGTTTCTAAACATTGGATGAACAGTCCGTTTTTTTCAAGCTATAAATAATTAGACAAGATGAAATAGTGTTGCCTTCTTTATAATACCTTATTCTTTTCATCATTATGTGAATTTCTGGGAACTTGGTTTGAAATAAATAAATCATTGAGAAATGGTTGTGTAATATTTTTATTATAAAGAAACTTACTAATCTTGTATATATGTAAGTGTATTAAAAAAAGTTTTTATACATTTTATCTTAAGAAAATAGATAATTACATCCAATGTTTGGCAATGTAAACCACGATTTGTTTCACGGAGCTACATAACAAGTATTAACATCGCATGCGAATTGATGAATTGGTGGGATTTTTCCGCTGCCGTATCTTTTCCCGAGACGGTGCATGGAACAGCCGAGCGAGGCTTCGTGCGTTTTCGGCAAAGATCGTAATCACACCTGGCGATTCGGGGAATATTTTCATACGCACCATACGAAAAATCGAGACTTCCCGTTTCAACATCTACTATTCTTTTCAGTTTCACGGCTAGTTAATATAGACCATGTCATTTTTTCGAATATTTTGTCTCAGTATATAACATTCACTGTGCTTATTATTGAAATAATTTCGTACACAATTTATTAAGGTGAATATGAATTTTTCTTATGGTCAATTTTGACATACAGTATCATAATATTTCATATCCAGCATACTAAATTTTCATATTATTTAGTTAAAGACTGGTATGGGTGTGTCAAACTTCGATATGACGCTGCGAATAATTACCATTTTTTCCGCTCTCTTCCCTACTTTCAACTGTAACATATTAAACTTTGATATATTTTTACCAATTATTCACATAAAAAGTTTCTCAGTGTACGTACAATTTAGATCCTCCCTATTACTACACAGCCCCCCGGTCTTTCATTCGATGCAATGCTCAAGTGCACACAAATTGAACTCGAACTCCTCACTGACGTAGATATGTTACTTTTTATTGGAAAAGGCATCCAAGGTGGAGTCGCGCAATGTTCCAACAGGTATGCGAAAGCAAACAATCGATTTATGCAAACCAATTTCGATCCAAATACCGCCGAGTCATATCTGATGTACTATGATGTCAATAAGTTGTACGGTGCAGCTATGAGCGAGTCACTACCAAGCAGCTCATTTGAATAGGACGAAAATTTTACCGAAAATATTTAAAATATTCCCGAAGACTTGCCGATCGGGTATATACTCGAGGTCGACTTGCAGTATCCCAATGAGCTCCACAAATCTCACAAAGACTTACCGCTATGCCCAGAACACTATCAATCCCCACAATCTAAAAATTCAAAATTGATGACGACATTGCTCCCAAAGGAAAAATAGATTATTCACTATCGCAATTTACAGGAGTCTTTGAGATTGGGTCTAAAATTAACAAAAATTCATCGCGTGCTAATATTCAAACAATCTCCTTGGTTGAAAAAATACATTTATCTCAATACGAATTTGAGAAAGCAGTCCAATAATGATTTCGAGAAAAATTTCTACAAATTAATGAATAATGCGGTGTTTGGGAAAACGATGGAAAATGTACGTAATCATCGGGAAGTAAAGCTTGTTACACGCTGGCATGGACGGTATGGTGCAAGAGCTCTTATCGCTCGAGCTACCTTTCATAGCTGCACCATATTCGATGACGATATGGTTATAATAGAATTGACTAAAGCTAAAGTAAAATTCAACAAACCGATATATGTCGGATTTTCAATTCTTGACCTGTCTAAAATCTATTTATACCGTTTTCATTATGACTATATGAAGATTACATTCGGCGAGCAGGCAAAATTATTGTACACAGATACGGATAGCCTAATCTACCACGTAACTACTTCAAATATCTACGAAACCATGAGACGTGACATACACCAATTTGATACATCCGATTACCCAACAAATAATCCCTATGGAATGCCTCTTGCGAATAAAAAAGTGTTGGGTCTTATGAAAGATGAAAATAAGGGTAAAATTATGACCGAGTTTATAGGGCTTAGGGCAAAGTTATACTCGTATAAAGTACAAGGTAATGAGCTTGAAAATAAACGTGCAAAGGGCGTCAGAGGAGCGACATTGAAAACCATCACGTTCGATGACTACAAAGAGTGCCTACTTCACTGCAAAACCCTCATTAGGACCCAGCACATGATACGCAGCTCAAAACACGTTGTCGAGACGGTTAGGCAAAATAAAATAGCATTAAGCTGGAATGACGACAAAAGAGTTCTCTCCGATGATACGACCGATACTTTACCTTGGGGTTATGAGCACAATACGAAAGAATGTTTGTAGCTTAAAGTAAATAGAAAATGAAATAAGCGGATGGAGGAAAACTGTGAATGGTATGAAAACTGTGAATAAATTGTATATGAATTAATAAAATTGATGCGCTGGAGGAAAAAAATCGACAATCTTAAGTCCATTGTAAATTAATTTCCCTCTCTGCTCAAAAATCTTTTAGAACTATATGAAAGAGAGAGGGAGAGTCTAGTATGCACCTGGGAAAAATGAATAAATGAAAAAAGATGTATTGAAACCGAATTTTTCTCAATTAATATCCTATCCAACAAATAGTGCTGCGAGAGATGGGATTCAAATATTCAATAATGTTCATTTGTTAAAATATTTTATTAAGCATCAGATTTCTTTATCCAACTATTGTGGACGTTGTCGATTCCCGGTCATTTTACTAACATTTTATTTCCACGCTTCTTCAATATTCGTTGAATCAGATAAATATCGGGATTTTCAACTCTAAGTGCTCTTGGTCATAAAAAACCATCGGCGCTGGGTCGGAGGGGGATGCTATGTCTGATGGTATATATTCTGGCGGCGAAGGTAAGTGCGTTTACTCTGCGAAAAATTTTACCGAGCTCTACACCAAAATTTACTGAAGAAAAGAAAAAATGCTTGCAACATGTGTAAGTTCCGTGTAAATGTCAATGTGCGTTTTTTAAATTTCTGTTTTTGTGTTTAATGTGATTTTCATCCTCGTTCGTGATGTTTTTTGTTCTAGGTCAATATCGGCCGGTCAAACGTCAGGTCAAAACGTCAGGCTCCGTGGTTTTATGACCCTTCGGAAATTGTAAGTATTATTATTTTTGTACCTTGTTCAATCTTTCTATTATTCTCTTTTTTCTTTGTATGTGTAGTTATTCGAGTTTCCCTCATTTTATCATTTATTTTTTTCCACTTATCTTTTGTTATTAATTTTTAAATTTCTATATATGTACGTGTACATTTAAATTCGAGACATTTTCTTCCAATGATAATCAATTTGTTTCTGTATGTTTTCTTTCCTAGGTGCTGCAGCAGCGGGTCATCCAAACCTTCAAATCGCGAAGGATGTGCAGGCGCTACCGGCGGTCGGATAATGAAGATTTTCAATTTTATCTTGAGCCTTGCTGGGTTGGCGACTGGCTGGTGGATTATTTAGGCCTTCGGCGGCTCTTCGGATGTTGCGAGTGAGGTGTGTGGGTGGAACAGAGTTTTTTATACACAAAACTGCGATGTGGAAAAAAAAACCAAAAAAATTAAATTAAATTAAAAAAAATAAAATAAATAAACGCCTCTCCTTTTAAAGGAAAAAAAAAAAAAAAAAAAATACCTAGAGGGAAAATTGAAATCTGAGTTCTGAATTAATTTATTTTATCGCTCGTGACCTGAATTTTTCCCTGCGTTTCCTTGTTTCATATTTTTTTTCATTATTTCTCGCTTTTTCATATTAATTTACTAACGATAGCTTTACCTATCACTTGATTCTTCAATTTTTTCTTTCTTTATCAGGAAGTATTCTCTTTGCTCATTACAAAACCAATTTTATCATTATTAATATCGCTACGATTATTTCTACTTAGTTCTTAAATTTATTTCAAATTTTATGATGCTGATGATTTTCCTAGTCTGTAATTATTAGAGTTTATCTTACTTGTTTGCCCTTATTGGTTCACCCGAATATATCTATCGTAGCTCATTTAGAGTTTCGTTCTCTCTTTTTCGGTTTCGCTGGTCCCGCTCCATAGAAGACGTTCGTTGTAGGTGCGGTTGCTAGGCTTAGTGAAACGTTTTTTATCGGTGCAAAGTGATGGACAGGACTCGCAAGATCATCTTCATCACAATCATTTTTGTCACTCTCAAGCATGAGAAGATGAATTGCTGACTTAGAAGATAATTGTTTACTTATATGATTCCTCGAACGTGAAAACCCTACAAATGAGTATCGGTTACCCCCCCCCCCCCCTTCTCTCATTAGGAGCTACGCTATATTACGCTAAAATTTTCCTTCAAAGATACCATCTTCATAAATGCTATCTGTAAAGTATCGTCTTCTGCAATAAATGACCCTCTGCTTAACCCCCGCCCTTCAACTGTGAAAAATGATTTTCGAGGAGAATTCGCTCAGTTGAGAAGTAAAGGTATACATCCGGGGAAACAGCGCAGTGCGAGCGGCCGCTTGAAAATGACTCGTAGTGGAAGAGCCAGCGACACAGACTAATAGTGATAAAACTTATCAGCTTGATACATATCTCTCGTTTCCTCATTAATTTTAGAACACGGAATGGCGCTGCTGCCTCGCGTAGACCGAACGACGCGTGAAACAACAATTTTTTAAATAATTTTTTTTTCGTGTTATCAAGTATCATAAAACTTTGCGATTTCGTTTCTTTACTGATATAGGGAAGTGATAGGGCTATAAGAAAAGTTGGTGCTGCCAGCTCCCTGCACAACCCTTACCTGTGGCAGCAGGGAGAGAAATACCCCTAAATTTCGATTATCGAGTATCATCGAACTTTTCAAAAAATCGAACGGCATCTTGAAGATGATGAAATTCTAAGTCAGAAAAACCACTGCTGCCTTTTGTCAACACTACCCTACATGGTGGCAGCAGCAGTTGAAAGTCGCGCTTCGCGCAACCAAATTTCGCCGTTTCATTCGGTTTCAACAGCATAGACCCGGTTATTTTCGATTTTAGCTAATGATATACGCGTACCAATATAATTTACAATAATCTTTACGTGTCGTTGATTGTTTAAACAAATAAAACTGCAAATTTCATGTGACTTTTTCCATAATTCCGTCGTTTTCCTTGTTTTTTTTTTAATTTCCCATGACTTTCGTTACAATTGAGAATAAATACGACGAGATAAAACCGAGAAGATGGTAGAATAAATAAGACGAGTTTATACCCAGAAACTACCTAGACACGCGCAGGTATAAACTTGGCCCTCCAGGATAGTTAGACTTTAAAATGATAAAATGGATAAACAAGCCAAATTTTTTAGGACAAGTAGAGGGTCATTAGAGATGCCTAAATCCGCCGGAATCCAACAAAATTTCCTTGTGCGTTTTACGCCATCTTGAAAAACAGGTAAACGTCGATATCTCGGTTCCTACTGGTTGGATTTCCGTTTTTTTTTTTTAGTTTTTTAGGGAAACATATTGTCTACATCTTTTGTTGGAAGAATTTTTTGATATCTTTGAAGGAAAAATAGTGACGACGAAAAAAATGCCACTAATTCATGCTTACGAATGTTTATTGTCGATTATATTGCTCCTTTTTTATTTTATCAAAAATTTGTTCAAGTAACACTTGTAGAGGACTCAATTTTCAACAATTTTTGTATAAATGATTTTGCGATAACTCAAATATTACCTGAGATAGAAAGCGACAAGCTTGTCTTTGTTCATTATAACTGTAAAGAATCCTATGACCGTTAAGATTTCTGCATCTGCACTTTTAAACGTTTGGCCAGCCAGAACTACGAAAATACAATTCGGGGACTAAAATGTCCAACAAGGTTTTTCTGTATCTTTTTATTCTCTAAACGCGGATTTTTTCAAAAAATTTTTTTTTCCAAATTTAAAAATTTGAAAAAATTTAAAGAAAATTTGAAAAAAAAAATTTTCCGAAAAAATCCGCGTTCAGAGAATCGGAAAAGAAACAGAAGTCACTCTTATGGAAAAAGTCACATGAAATTTGCAGTTTTATTTGTTTAAACAATCAACGACACGTAAAGATTATTGTAAATTATATTGGTACGCGTATTTCATTAGCTAAAATCGAAAATAACCGGGTCTATGCTGTTGAAACCGAATGAAACGGCGAAATTTGGTTGCGCGAAGCGCGACTTTCAACTGCTGCTGCCACCATGTAGGGTAGTGTTGACAAAAGGCAGCAGTGGTTTTTCTGACTTAGAATTTCATCATCTTCAAGATGCCGTTCGATTTTTTGAAAAGTTCGATGATACTCGATAATCGAAATTTAGGGGTATTTCTCTCCCTGCTGCCACAGGTAAGGGTTGTGCAGGGAGCTGGCAGCACCAACTTTTCTTATAGCCCTATCACTTCCCTATATCAGTAAAGAAACGAAATCGCAAAGTTTTATGATACTTGATAACACGAAAAAAAAATTATTTAAAAAATTGTTGTTTCACGCGTCGTTCGGTCTACGCGAGGCAGCAGCGCCATTCCGTGTTCTAAAATTAATGAGGAAACGAGAGATATGTATCAAGCTGATAAGTTTTATCACTATTAGTCTGTGTCGCTGGCTCTTCCACTACGAGTCATTTTCAAGCGGCCGCTCGCACTGCGCTGTTTCCCCGGATGTATACCTTTACTTCTCAACTGAGCGAATTCTCCTCGAAAATCATTTTTCACAGTTGAAGGGCGGGGGTTAAGCAGAGGGTCATTTATTGCAGAAGACGATACTTTACAGATAGCATTTATGAAGATGGTATCTTTGAAGGAAAATTTTAGCGTAATATAGCGTAGCTCCTAATGAGAGAAGGGGGGGGGGGGGTAACCGATACTCATTTGTAGGGTTTTCACGTTCGAGGAATCATATAAGTAAACAATTATCTTCTAAGTCAGCAATTCATCTTCTCATGCTTGAGAGTGACAAAAATGATTGTGATGAAGATGATCTTGCGAGTCCTGTCCATCACTTTGCACCGATAAAAAACGTTTCACTAAGCCTAGCAACCGCACCTACAACGAACGTCTTCTATGGAGCGGGACCAGCGAAACCGAAAAAGAGAGAACGAAACTCTAAATGAGCTACGATAGATATATTCGGGTGAACCAATAAGGGCAAACAAGTAAGATAAACTCTAATAATTACAGACTAGGAAAATCATCAGCATCATAAAATTTGAAATAAATTTAAGAACTAAGTAGAAATAATCGTAGCGATATTAATAATGATAAAATTGGTTTTGTAATGAGCAAAGAGAATACTTCCTGATAAAGAAAGAAAAAATTGAAGAATCAAGTGATAGGTAAAGCTATCGTTAGTAAATTAATATGAAAAAGCGAGAAATAATGAAAAAAAATATGAAACAAGGAAACGCAGGGAAAAATTCAGGTCACGAGCGATAAAATAAATTAATTCAGAACTCAGATTTCAATTTTCCCTCTAGGTATTTTTTTTTTTTTTTTTTTTCCTTTAAAAGGAGAGGCGTTTATTTATTTTATTTTTTTTAATTTAATTTAATTTTTTTGGTTTTTTTTTCCACATCGCAGTTTTGTGTATAAAAAACTCTGTTCCACCCACACACCTCACTCGCAACATCCGAAGAGCCGCCGAAGGCCTAAATAATCCACCAGCCAGTCGCCAACCCAGCAAGGCTCAAGATAAAATTGAAAATCTTCATTATCCGACCGCCGGTAGCGCCTGCACATCCTTCGCGATTTGAAGGTTTGGATGACCCGCTGCTGCAGCACCTAGGAAAGAAAACATACAGAAACAAATTGATTATCATTGGAAGAAAATGTCTCGAATTTAAATGTACACGTACATATATAGAAATTTAAAAATTAATAACAAAAGATAAGTGGAAAAAAATAAATGATAAAATGAGGGAAACTCGAATAACTACACATACAAAGAAAAAAGAGAATAATAGAAAGATTGAACAAGGTACAAAAATAATAATACTTACAATTTCCGAAGGGTCATAAAACCACGGAGCCTGACGTTTTGACCTGACGTTTGACCGGCCGATATTGACCTAGAACAAAAAACATCACGAACGAGGATGAAAATCACATTAAACACAAAAACAGAAATTTAAAAAACGCACATTGACATTTACACGGAACTTACACATGTTGCAAGCATTTTTTCTTTTCTTCAGTAAATTTTGGTGTAGAGCTCGGTAAAATTTTTCGCAGAGTAAACGCACTTACCTTCGCCGCCAGAATATATACCATCAGACATAGCATCCCCCTCCGACCCAGCGCCGATGGTTTTTTATGACCAAGAGCACTTAGAGTTGAAAATCCCGATATTTATCTGATTCAACGAATATTGAAGAAGCGTGGAAATAAAATGTTAGTAAAATGACCGGGAATCGACAACGTCCACAATAGTTGGATAAAGAAATCTGATGCTTAATAAAATATTTTAACAAATGAACATTATTGAATATTTGAATCCCATCTCTCGCAGCACTATTTGTTGGATAGGATATTAATTGAGAAAAATTCGGTTTCAATACATCTTTTTTCATTTATTCATTTTTCCCAGGTGCATACTAGACTCTCCCTCTCTCTTTCATATAGTTCTAAAAGATTTTTGAGCAGAGAGGGAAATTAATTTACAATGGACTTAAGATTGTCGATTTTTTTCCTCCAGCGCATCAATTTTATTAATTCATATACAATTTATTCACAGTTTTCATACCATTCACAGTTTTCCTCCATCCGCTTATTTCATTTTCTATTTACTTTAAGCTACAAACATTCTTTCGTATTGTGCTCATAACCCCAAGGTAAAGTATCGGTCGTATCATCGGAGAGAACTCTTTTGTCGTCATTCCAGCTTAATGCTATTTTATTTTGCCTAACCGTCTCGACAACGTGTTTTGAGCTGCGTATCATGTGCTGGGTCCTAATGAGGGTTTTGCAGTGAAGTAGGCACTCTTTGTAGTCATCGAACGTGATGGTTTTCAATGTCGCTCCTCTGACGCCCTTTGCACGTTTATTTTCAAGCTCATTACCTTGTACTTTATACGAGTATAACTTTGCCCTAAGCCCTATAAACTCGGTCATAATTTTACCCTTATTTTCATCTTTCATAAGACCCAACACTTTTTTATTCGCAAGAGGCATTCCATAGGGATTATTTGTTGGGTAATCGGATGTATCAAATTGGTGTATGTCACGTCTCATGGTTTCGTAGATATTTGAAGTAGTTACGTGGTAGATTAGGCTATCCGTATCTGTGTACAATAATTTTGCCTGCTCGCCGAATGTAATCTTCATATAGTCATAATGAAAACGGTATAAATAGATTTTAGACAGGTCAAGAATTGAAAATCCGACATATATCGGTTTGTTGAATTTTACTTTAGCTTTAGTCAATTCTATTATAACCATATCGTCATCGAATATGGTGCAGCTATGAAAGGTAGCTCGAGCGATAAGAGCTCTTGCACCATACCGTCCATGCCAGCGTGTAACAAGCTTTACTTCCCGATGATTACGTACATTTTCCATCGTTTTCCCAAACACCGCATTATTCATTAATTTGTAGAAATTTTTCTCGAAATCATTATTGGACTGCTTTCTCAAATTCGTATTGAGATAAATGTATTTTTTCAACCAAGGAGATTGTTTGAATATTAGCACGCGATGAATTTTTGTTAATTTTAGACCCAATCTCAAAGACTCCTGTAAATTGCGATAGTGAATAATCTATTTTTCCTTTGGGAGCAATGTCGTCATCAATTTTGAATTTTTAGATTGTGGGGATTGATAGTGTTCTGGGCATAGCGGTAAGTCTTTGTGAGATTTGTGGAGCTCATTGGGATACTGCAAGTCGACCTCGAGTATATACCCGATCGGCAAGTCTTCGGGAATATTTTAAATATTTTCGGTAAAATTTTCGTCCTATTCAAATGAGCTGCTTGGTAGTGACTCGCTCATAGCTGCACCGTACAACTTATTGACATCATAGTACATCAGATATGACTCGGCGGTATTTGGATCGAAATTGGTTTGCATAAATCGATTGTTTGCTTTCGCATACCTGTTGGAACATTGCGCGACTCCACCTTGGATGCCTTTTCCAATAAAAAGTAACATATCTACGTCAGTGAGGAGTTCGAGTTCAATTTGTGTGCACTTGAGCATTGCATCGAATGAAAGACCGGGGGGCTGTGTAGTAATAGGGAGGATCTAAATTGTACGTACACTGAGAAACTTTTTATGTGAATAATTGGTAAAAATATATCAAAGTTTAATATGTTACAGTTGAAAGTAGGGAAGAGAGCGGAAAAAATGGTAATTATTCGCAGCGTCATATCGAAGTTTGACACACCCATACCAGTCTTTAACTAAATAATATGAAAATTTAGTATGCTGGATATGAAATATTATGATACTGTATGTCAAAATTGACCATAAGAAAAATTCATATTCACCTTAATAAATTGTGTACGAAATTATTTCAATAATAAGCACAGTGAATGTTATATACTGAGACAAAATATTCGAAAAAATGACATGGTCTATATTAACTAGCCGTGAAACTGAAAAGAATAGTAGATGTTGAAACGGGAAGTCTCGATTTTTCGTATGGTGCGTATGAAAATATTCCCCGAATCGCCAGGTGTGATTACGATCTTTGCCGAAAACGCACGAAGCCTCGCTCGGCTGTTCCATGCACCGTCTCGGGAAAAGATACGGCAGCGGAAAAATCCCACCAATTCATCAATTCGCATGCGATGTTAATACTTGTTATGTAGCTCCGTGAAACAAATCGTGGTTTACATTGCCAAACATTGGATGTAATTATCTATTTTCTTAAGATAAAATGTATAAAAACTTTTTTTAATACACTTACATATATACAAGATTAGTAAGTTTCT
Source organism: Rhorus exstirpatorius (assembly GCA_963564615.1). Lineage (NCBI taxonomy): Eukaryota > Metazoa > Arthropoda > Insecta > Hymenoptera > Ichneumonidae > Rhorus > Rhorus exstirpatorius. The sequence goes on from OY751315.1 coordinate 726,904, forward strand.
TTATAATAAAAATATTACACAACCATTTCTCAATGATTTATTTATTTCAAACCAAGTTCCCAGAAATTCACATAATGATGAAAAGAATAAGGTATTATAAAGAAGGCAACACTATTTCATCTTGTCTAATTATTTATAGCTTGAAAAAAACGGACTGTTCATCCAATGTTTAGAAACCCTAATGATTCGAGAAAATAATGTGCACCGTGATTATTTAGTTCCTGTTTGATTTTTCAAAATGGAAAGGTGCTTTGTGAGTGAAAATTTCACCATTTTTTGATATGGTAAAAAATGGATATCAGTATAGGGCCATTGTTTTCTTTGTTATTGCTGCAATATCCTTATATTTTGTTACGATCACTAAAAAAATACTAATTTTTAACTAAAACATTGTTTCAATCGAAATTTAGACTCCGTCCTTTCGAAGCGTGCGCATCGATTACTGCGGTTGATACATTTCCAATTTCTAACCTGCAACAATATTAGGACAAAGTTTTTTTGATCAGTCTCGTGTTTCATGAAGTTTTCTAATATTATAGCCTAATATTCTGGATATATAATGGCTAAAGTCAAAGGTAAAGCGAAATCAAATAAAAATACGCGGGCTTGGGCTGAACATGAGCCAGCCTTTGAACTTCACGTTTTTAAACTCGTTTCGAGCAGAAATAATAATAATAATAATTAATACTGAATCCAAACCAACCCATTTAGAAAAAAAAATCTAACTTTAGATTCGTGATCAGCGACCCAAAAAACCTTCAAGTACCAATTTTCACTAAAATCCAAATATGTTTTAAGTTTTTTTTAGCACATTGATTACGCCAAATTTAAATTTTGCAAATCTGAATTCATTTAAAAGCATAGAATATTTAATCTTGAACATTTCTTAAATTAATGGGGTTTATTTTCGAATGTTCCAATTAAAAAAAGTAGAAATGCATAAAAAAAATTATTGCAAATCGAGTCAAACAAAAAAATGGGTTAAAAATAAACATTTTAAAATAAAGTCCACTTTCTCAATACAGTTTTTCAAAAAAAAAGTTTATTACTGATTTATTCAAAAAATAACCCTTTCAATCCTTTCTCACAAGCGGACGAGTGTTCTAAGCTCACGATATATACAAGTTTCCGAGATTCTCCGACATGTAATTGCATTCTATATGTGTATATTGTAAATGTATTAGGTATAAGTCCCGGTTTAATATATAAGTGTATTGTGTGATGGACTTGTGTAAGGTGTCTTCGTATAAGTAGTGTACATATATGTATCTTCCGACGTGTATCAATTTCAGTATGCTTGTGAAGTCCTCGACTCCCCCACTTCTTTATTTTTTCAGCGGTGAGTTATAGTTTTTCGTATGGTCCGTATTAAAAACTGATATTCTTCGTGACGTTATGTGATACGGTTATTTCAATCTTTCACATTCACCATACTAATTGTGCTTGTCCAGTCGCTCTCTAACATTGACATGGTGCGTTCCAAATATTATCATGTTTTAAATCAATTATCGAATTTTTTTTTCATTTATTGAAAGAAAAATCTCAATTTCACTCATTAGTATGCACCATGTGAATTTTTGACAAGCAACCCCGGACTTCTCTACTTTCGAACGTTAACATACTAAACTTTGATATATTTTTACCAATTATTCACATAAAAAGTCTCTCAGTGTATTTAAGCAATTTCGTCGGAAATTTTCGAAAATGTCAGCTAAAAGAAGAACGTCTGTTTTTAAATATAAATCCGAATATTCACCCAAAGTTTTTATCTTTAATGTTTTCCAAACATTAGACGCGTGCGCATATTCGCTATCGGAAATCTCCGTATTATTAAGCTTGGAAAAAAAATCTTTTTTCGAGGGCAATTCGGTCTCATCAAGGATATCCCAACTATTGACATACTCATACGGGAAAACACCTTTTCGTGTCAATAGCTTGCATTCAGCCTCGCCATTGCAATTTGCGCGTGTAATTATTTTGTGATTGCTGTTTCAATATGAGGCCAATTTGTCGATGCTACTCGGCATAAATCGGAATGAATCGATAAATCTGTAGTTTACAACTGTTCCCTTGACACTTTTCGAGAATGAAATATACCTTTCCTTGTTTATAGGTAAAATATATAAAGAGCCCTCGAATGCAGTCGCTAATGACCTTATTAAAAAAAGAGAATCATATCCGGATAAATTGTGGAATACAACGGGAACTACATGAGAGTTCTTAAAATTTAAATTGCAATCTTGGTGTGCAGCAGCGCGATAACGACTCGTAAAATGACAGTGGTCTCGAACCTTTAGATCACTTGAAATAAATTCTTTCTCGCAAATGTGGCAGGTTGTAGACGTCGTGAATTGATGATTTTGTACCGTGTTCAGGATCTCCATCGGTGTGATATGTGTTAGACGTGAGATGCGTTAGACGTACGTATTTTGCGTTTTCACGTAGCAGTATTTCTGCTTTTATTTTATTTTGTTGTCGAATAGTCGACGATGAATTTTTTTTTATTCAGGTAGCAGTATTTCCGTTTTTACTTTATTTTGTTGTCGAATTGTCGGCGATAAAATTTTTTATTCACGTAGCAGTATTGCTGCTCTTATTTTGTTTTGTTGTCGAATGGTCGACGATAAATTTTTTTTTTTTTTTTATTCACGTAGCAGTGTTGCTGCTTTTATTTTATTTTGTAGAATGGTCGACGATGAATTTTTTATTCACGCAGCAGTATTGCTGCTTTTATTTTATTTTGTTGTCGAATTGTCGACGATGAATTTTTTTCACGTAGCAGTTTTGCTGCTTTTATTTTATTTTGTTGTCGAGTGGTCGACGATGAATTTTTATTCACGCAGCAGTATTGCTGCTTTTATTTTATTTTGTTGTCGAATTGTCGACGATGAATTTTTTTCACGTAGTAGTTTTGCTGCTTTTATTTTATCTTGTTGTCGAGTGGTCGACGATGAATTTTTTATCCTTCACGTAATACCGATCACCCATTCGTATCCCACCGCTGTCACCAAAAATTATATACTCCTGTTACGTCCTGGGTGAGAACGATAGGGTATATATAGAAATAAGGGTGCCTCTTGTTGGGACCGGAATGCGCCGGTCGGGGATAGAGGCAAGAGTGCGGTGATCGTGTGACGCTACTCACGTGAAACGTAGATTTTTCTTGCTTTCTTTGGTAAAACGTGGTGTTTTACCGTGGTTTTTGTTAGGTGATTTTTGTTTGGGCGTAGCGGGTGTTTAGTGATGAAGACGACGTTGTCGATTGAGGTGTCGCTTGAATCGTTGTTGCTGTGCTCGTACATTAAACAATTCTTCCCTGGAGCGAGTCGTTATTATTTTCGTATTTACCGCTTCGGCGTTTGCTCGTAAAAGTCTGAATGAAAAAGTTATCCTTCGAGTGTGTCCTATTTACGGATGGGACTCCCACACGATAGGGTTGAAACCTCCACCACAGTGCGTGTGTCTAGCGCACGGAGTTGTGGTTGGCTGGTTAGAGTACAGAGCGTGCGTCTGGCGCACAGGGCTGTACCCGGAGAGAGGAATAAGTAACTACGTGAGCTTGTGCATCTAGCGCACTATGACGTAGTTAGAGAGAGTGAGAAAAGTAACTACTCAGGCACGTGCATCTAGCGCACAGTGCTGTAGTTAGAGAGAGAGTTAGAAAAGTAACTACGTGAGCATGTGCATCTAGCGCACTATGCTGTAGTTAGAGAGAGTTAGAAAAGTAACTACGTGAGCATGTGCATCTAGCGCACTATGCTGTAGTTAGAGAGAGAGTTAGAAAAGTAACTACGTGAGCATGTGCATCTAGCGCACTATGCTGTAGTTAGAGAGAGAGGTAGAAAAGTAACTACGTGAGCATGTGCATCTAGCGCACTATGCTGTAGTTAGAGAGAGAGTTAGAAAAGTAACTACGTGAGCATGTGCATCTAGCGCACTATGCTGTAGTTAGAGAGTAGTAACTACGTAAGCGCGTGCATCTAGCGCACAGCACTGTAGTTAAAGAGTATGAGAGGAAACTACTAGAGAACGTGCATCTGGCGCACAGAACTGTAGTTGGGAAGAGGCGTTGGGAACACGTGAGTTTTGGTGGGTGTCCCAATCGAAACTGAACAACTTGAAGTATGTTCGAACGTTTTATCAATTACTTTCCCGTATTTACCGGCCGAATCTAGCCTCGTTGGATGAGCGGATGTAGGCGTAGCGGGTTATTTAAATGAGCTTGTCGAATCACTTTTTAATTTCAACAAGTAAATTTCGGCGTTTATTAAAATAGTCCTTGACCAACCCCGTTGGGGAAATCGGACAAGAAGTTTTCATAATTTTTACAATTTTTAAGTTTTAAGCTGCTTTACACGCGGTCGGGTCCCCGAGGTAGACCCGCCGGTTTTTCCGATGGTTCTTCGTTAACCTGTTCGACTGACTGAGTACTCTGACTCTTAACTGTTGATTACTCTCTACTCCTCACTGACTGACTTATAGACTGTGACGCAATTTTTCAGTTTTAGCGTCACAGGTCGTTCCGACCTTCGTTTACGCGCAGATATGCGAGATATTCCGGATAATTTTTGAGATTTAGGGTATGGGTTTCGTTATCGTTTCTTTTTGGTTTTCGCGTTATCGTGAGTTCGGTTAGCGAGTTTGTTTTATAGGGTCAATAGTACGAAAAATACCGAATTACCGTGAGCCAGGGCCGAAATAACGAGCCACCCGGTACATTCGGTTCTTTCGGGATACGTTATCGAGGGAAGTATAAAGGATCGAGTGGGAATCTCGACGCTTCATGGTAAAGGGTATGGGGAGAGAAGGACGACTTTGAGTTACGTATGGAAGGCCGTTGCCGGCTGGGAATGCGATCGCCCAGCCGTCACGGATTGCCCGATCGCTGTTATCGTAGGTTTAGTTACGTTTTCGTATGGAAGGCCGTTGCCGGCGGGGATTGCGATCACCCCGCCGTCACGGATTGCCCGATCGCCGTTATCTTAGGTTTAGTTTATGCAGTCCCTGATCGTCCTCATACTCGAAGAATACCCCTTGGATGACCACCCTCACAGTAAAAAGAACCCTCAACGCCATAACACCTAGGCATTTTTCCGTTATCGATTATTACGAAATATTTTCGTTCAAATTCGTGTTACCGTTCCAATTTCACCGTTTCGTGTCAGTGTTAGAGCTTTACGTGTGTGCGTGAGGTACGGAGAAGAGTGGGCTTGTAATCATATTACGCGTGCGCGTAATCGTCCCCTCTTTTCGCGTTACCTCTTCGATCCCGCTATCGATCGAATATTCGTTCTCTTGCGGCGCAACTCTCGACCCGAGCGGTTCACCCCTCGGGGAGCTCCCGACATGCTGCCGTTCCAGCTCTCGTTTTGGTAATGTTACGCTACCGTTCGTTCTCGAGCTACCGTTTTGTTATCTTTTGTTACCGAAATATCATTTGGCGTTCTCGTTTTGTTTTATCGTTTATTACCGAGCTATCGTTTTGCTATCGTTTGTTACCGAGCTATCGTTTTGACGTTCACGTTATGTTATCGATGGCTCCCGAGCTACCTTTTGGGTTCTCGTTTTGCCGCTATCGTTTGTTCTCGCCTGATTTTGGATCTGGCGTTACCGTTCCCGTTACCGTGTTCAGTTCCCGGTACAGACGTTATCGTTCATAAATTTCGACTTTCTTTTCAGCGTTACCGAATGTAATTTTTTTTTGTGCTACCGACGTTCTCGCCGTTCTCGACTTTGTTTCATTCGTCATCGCTTCCGTTATCGTGCTACCGTTCCGTTTGATTCGTTACCGAGATCTCGTTTTGCTTTTCCTTTTATGTTATCGAAATTTGGGTTATGATGTGGGTATGTAATTTAAGCTATCGATTACGCAATAAATTAGCCTGAACCAAGGCCCCTTACGTTATTTTTCGAGTTGAGTTCATTTATTTCAGATTACGTTTTTGAAGGCACTCGAGAGTTAGCCAGCCGTCCACGCCCTCTCTCCACAACCTACACACTGAGCGAATCGGGTATACCGTCACCGATCTCGCCATCCGACGCGCCGGCATCCCTTTTAGATTAAGTTTCGTTTCCGTTCATTTTGGTCATTTCAGCTACCGTTACGTTTAGCGGGTTTGGTAATTCCCGCCGTCGAATTAAAAAGATTACCTGGCGCTCAACGGCTCTCCCGGCGTCGAGGATGGTGAGATGGGCCGAAGGTGACGCGAATCGCGAGATTCCCGTCACAAGACTGACTGACGGACTTCTTGCTGGTCATTATATAGGCCCTTATTCTATTGTCGCATAAGGTGGGAGATGTCGGCGCGTGAGGGAAGAGTTTCTCTTACACCTCGACATCCTGCTGACGACAATCGCCAGACGGATTTCCAGTTATTATGGCTGGCGATTTTCATGTCAGCTTCGTGTAATCGACATTGTCCAGACTGATTTCTGACTACTGCCAGTGCAGGGATATCGATACTCACGAAGAAGCTTGTTGTTTATGTTGAGGCTCGTCCCTAGGCGATAAGCGCGGCTATCGTGTGCGAGCCAGCAAGGCGTTGATTTTCACTAACTTCCCGCATCTGCGGGAGCTTGGTGATAACGTGCGACATACGCCGGTTCGTCACTCACGCGCCTTCCCCCGTGACGAGCCTCGTTCGTAAAAGATTAAAGGTTTTGTGTGTTAGGCGGTGAACTCCGGCAATGGGGATTACCTCTGGTCGTTCATGTTTTCATGTATTTAAGTATTAAAAGAACGTATATGAAAATTTTCAAATTTAGGTGGGTATTTCGACCCAGGACGTTACATCATCAATACAGATTCAATCAGTTTACCGCATTTTTCAATTCTTAATCTAAATAACTCACGATCACGTGCTACTTTTTCCCACTGGCCTCGGCGAGCGGCTCTGTACGCATAATCCCATGCATACATTACATGAATTTTAGCTCGAGTATCGAATCGAATGTGCTTTTCCATATTTTTAATCTGCTCCTCGTCCCAATTTCATCGTGGTTTGACAAAGGATCCAGCGCGACACCCAGCGCTACTCACGCACCAGTCAGTGATGGGGAAACGCTTATATATGCGGTCAGAAGAATACCTGTTAGGGACACTTGAACGCTTTTCTTTCAGGTATCAAGGAGCAGCTTACCTTATCGTAGGTGCCTCTAAGATTTTATGACCTCATGTTTCGGCCTTTTCCAGGTTGCGGTCGGACACCTAGCACGTGACCAGCAGTGATTTATGACAGGAAATGAGGACGTGACAGACAGACGCGCCAGTTAAGTGACATTCCAATGCCATTGTAAAGGTTACGTAAAGTGCACTCTGTCGATAGAATGACAACATTCCAATGCTATCTTAAAAGGTACGGCGAAAATGATACACTGAGATTAACGTGTCTCGACAAGCATATCCCCTCTCTTAAATTTACAAGGGCAGCCCTGCAGGGGGTCGCGTCGTGGGTGGCTGAAAAATCTAACGCTCCAGTCTGCTATTTACCTGTTAGAGATAGCGGCATTCCAATGCCACCCTCAAAAGGAGCCCCCCCCCCCCTCTTGACCCGCAAAATATTAGGTGCACTCCGGTTGTTAGAGATATCCCCCCCCCCCCCCCCCGTGTATGGGCTTAGTGCATTCCGGCTCATCGAGATAGCCCCCCCCCCCCCCCCGGGTTTGTGTCTCGGCTAAGTGGTTCATGTCTGAGCTAAAAAATGTCGGTAAATGTCGGGGTAGGGATCTTGAGTTAGAACTCTCCGTGTAACACTACTATCGCTTTCATTTTCTCTTTCTTCGTTTTCTTCTTCATCTCTTCTTTCTCTATTATTAACTCGCTCTATTGCGCCGAATATATTTTGCGCCCGTCTTCTTTTCTGTTTCAATGCATTAGCATTGATTTGTCTCGGTTCGCCACCTTCCTGCGAGTTCCTGTATCGCTTTTTTGCAGTTCGGATACACTCCTTGATTTTTTCCTCGAAATGAGCCAATGTTGGCCTAAACGGCAAATGTTGGCTGACAGCAACAGCTTCTACATAAAAAATATTGTGAATTATTTTTCCAGTTCCGAATGTGCAACCATTATTTTACACGCTGCAAGCAACAAATCAAATCCTATTCCCGAACAACCCGTCGATGTGTGATTGCAAAAGCGCAGTGACGCATGAAACAAGCGACAATCAGTCTGCTCCCGGGAGAAAATGACATTTTTTAATTATAACGGTGCGGTAAATGAATTTGAAATTTCATCAGAATATTCAATAATGTTTATTGCATCGATCCAGCAAAGTTTCGTCCGCTCATCTAGTTTTTAAGTTTTAGAATTTGTTAAGAGTAAGCACTCTAGCTTCGTTTGTCACTTTGGGGCCTATACCCACGGTATTAAATTGAAAAAGTTTACGAGCACAATATCTCCGGGACTAACCGGTGAAAGAATCTAAAACTTTGCAAGCATATACTATAGGAACCTCAACCTTTTCGTTTGTTGTATTTTTATCAGTCTATCTAGATTTGACGAGTTTTCATGAATCACCTTAAGTATAATTTCACACTATACAAGTATAATAACTAGTGTTTGTGTGATTTATTAAGTCTTAAACGATGAGCTAAAGTTTTGTCGCAGACTGTATGCCTAGACGTTGGAGACAAATTTAATAAATTCGTACGGGCATGCATGCGCTCAATATAACCTATAATTATACGTAGTTGTACCCATACAGAGATACATGATTATCATGTCAGAGCATAATTTAAACAATACAATCCAAAATATCTGTGGAAAATATAATAATTGTAAGTATATAAATGTATGCTTACCCGTAATAATTGATGTCACTTTCGTACAATAAAATTAACTTATTTTCACGCGTGAACGCCGGGCGATACCTCTGTTGCCGTTGCGTTTGTTGCCGTTCCATGTGTCATACGTTCCGCAATTTCAATAGCGGACTGACACGGAACCATGGGCCTGTAGAGTGGAACTGACCCCGCGCGCGACATTCAAATTATACAATAGAGTGATACGTGTAGTCTTATTGTTAGAAAGCGCGTAGTATATTTATTATTACACAAGATGAACTCATCAGTTTTATGGGTAATTGCGTATGGGGCATTCCACGTCAAATCAACCCGTCATCATCATCGGCCTAACCCCGTGGGATTCTGATGATGTCCAATGGAATTTTTGGTTTGTTTTAGTCAAAAATGATACCTCTATTTTCCGAAATTTATACGCGATTTTGGCAGATCCTATGGCGACCTAAAATATCTTTGCAAAGATGGGCATTTGTTACATCGCTGATTTTTTTTTACAGAATCGGGGACTCGAAAAAACATCTTTTTTGTCATAATTGAAAAATGGGATGAGAATGCTAATTTTTTTTTTTGTTTTTGTTTTTGAAGAAAAAAATTTTTTTAGTCATTTTAAATTTTACATGGTAGTTTTTGTAGTAAACATAAAATAAAAAGAAACTTCGTCTTGCCAAAATTCGATTTTCTAATTGGTTCAAGAGTAAAACGACGAAAACGATCCTCAATTCGAAGGAAAGTAATGAAAACTCAATCAACAGGAATCTTCAATAAAGTACCCCGTGAAATTATGCGAATAAGAATTGGTACGTTATAATTTTTTCGTAATGGATTTTTTAACTGAAGTTACAATTTTTTTAATTGAACAAAAAAACTAACTATGAAAACGACTGCAAACAAAAAATTTTAAATCATAGATTCCGTTTGCAGTGATAACAAAACAAAACAAATGTATGCATATTAAAGTCCTGCCTACATAGATATATATAATGTATCGCCAACAATTTGTTTTCAACTTGCTGTTACGTAGAGTTATTTCTGGTTGCCAGCATATTTTCAACAAAATTTGCTGACATAAAAAATGACAGCAGTTATTGCTGTACATTTGCTGCAAATTCTTTTGCATGAAAAGTATTCCCAGCAAGTAGTCAACAAAATGACAACAACATTTGCAGCAAGTGTAATGGACTGTTTGCACAGTCACACTTGGTTATCTGGGAATAAATGACAAAATTATTGAAAATAATAGAAGATCCTATTTGTTTCCGTTTATGATATTTACTTGAAAAACGAATTTAAAAAACGCGATAAATAAATAATGCGTTTCACTGATTTCTCGCACACAATGATTTTACGCATGCTTTATAATTTTGAAAATGCATTTATGAGCTTGTGCTTGGTCAAATACATTTACTTATTAGTGTGATTTACACATGCGGTTTTCTCATAAAGGTATAATCTACAAACCAGGAGATATGCATACAAGTATTTGCTCGTAGTGTTAGGTGCTGCTATTATCGTTGGTTGTAGAGTTCAGTGCTACAATATAATATGAACAAGATATTTTTCAATTCTCACATTCGCAACATATAAAGAATGAATTATTGTTGGATTGGAAGGAATATGTCAGTTACTGAAAGATACGGTGGATTGACACACGAATAGAATCGTTAATCTCAAAATGGCTGAAAATTTTTCGACCACTTTACGACCAGGTTATTGCGTTTTTCATCAAATTACAGAATTTTATGGATTGGCACAATTTTATAAATTTTTTTCTCTTACAACGAAACATTCCCAGGTGTTCCCCTCCGATTTTGATAAGTTTTGGATATGTTGTAGTCCTCGATAAAATAAGATTAAAAAAAATTTTTATGCGGGCCCTTAAGCCGATTTAAGGAGTAAATCAGCCCCCACAAGTTAGGGGTTGCAGCTGGTGATTTCGCTGCCTCACATATATAGAAGTAGTGCTTCGATCGACATGAAACCAATTGCAAAACGTTTCCTATCCTAAATAATGAAGGTGACATGTCCAACTTTTCATGCACCCCTGTTTCAAGGTAGTGATGCACCCCTTATAAAGTTATTTTTATACGTTTGTTTATGTATCGAATCGGATTATTGACCGATTTTAATGAAACAAAAACTAAAATAAAGAGCACAAAAAAATTGTGTTTTTGCTTTTTTTTTCGAATGACTAAAAAAAAGGGTAAGCTACCGCTCAGAAGGAATTTTTTTGCACTGAAATATGTTTATTCGATTGGAAAATGTTTCTGATGCTAAATAATGAAATGTACATGTCCGATTTTCCATGCACTCTTGTCACAAAAGGGTGAACCACCTCTTAAAACGCTCATTTTTATAAATCATTTGATGTAATAAATTGGGCTATTGACCGATTTTAATGAAACAAAAATCAAATTAAAGAGCCTAAAACATAAAGTTTATGCGTTATTGCTTTTTTTTCGATAAACCAAAATGAAGGGGTAAAGTACCTCTCGGAAACATTGCGAGGTGCCCCCCTCTGATTTTAATGAGCTTTTTATATGTTGTAGTCCTTGATATAATAAGAGATCCGTATTTTTTATACGTACCCTTAAGCCAACCTAAGAGGTGAAATCAACCCCCACAATAAAGGTTGAAGCTGGCATTTTCGCTGTTCCAAATAGAAGCAGTGCTCCACGATCGACATAAAACCAATTGCAAATTGTTTCTTGTGTTAAATAATGAAGTTTACATGTCCAAATTTTCATGCTCCCTTGTTGCAAGGGGGTGAACCACCACCTATAACCTTTATTTTTACACGTTTTTTGATGTAACAAATTTGATTATTGATCGATTTTAATGAAACAGTAACCAAATTTAAGAGTAAAAATAGTAAAGTTTACGTGTTTTTGATTTTTTTTTTCGGTGAAAAAAAATAAAGGGGTGAACTACCCCTCATAAGGAAGATTTTTTTTGCACTTAATATTTTTATTTGATTGCAAAATGTTTACACTGCTAAATAATGAGATGTTTATGTTCAACTTTCCATGCAACCTTATCGCAAGGGGGTGAACCACCCTTTCAAAGGTTTATTCCTAGACTTTTTTGACGTTACAGAACGAATTATTAGACGATTTTTGAGGATTGAAAGTCAAACTAAACAGCAGAAAAAATACGGTTCGCATGTTTTTACGGTTTTTTGAAATGCTAAAATTGAGGGGTTAACCACGCCTTATAGCACGATGATTTTTCTTCGCATTAAAATCATTTAACTCGATTGTTACAACTGTTTCGCACCTTTTATGTAGTCATTCTTATGCCGAGAACAATATCTTTAAATCAGCATTTGTTTTTATTATTGCTTTAAATTTCTGCATCCCCTGTATATGCTTTATACATATAGAGAGGCCAATATCCGGCCTCTCATTTAATGAAATACAGCTTATTTCATTTTAAACATTATGTAGACGTAAGCAAACTAAAATATCTGGTGTCATAAAGTGTATTTTTTTATATTTGAAATATATTCTTTGCTCATTTCATTTGGGAAAAATTTGAAGCTTGTTTGTAGAAAAATACATAAACATAAATCAACATATATGCTTTCCATTGTCTTTTAGTGCTTTTTTCTCCCTGGTGTACAAGTCTAATTATAGTATTGTGAGCAATAATGATACTTTTCGACAAAATTTTTGAAGAAAAAAGATTTTTTACACCACAATCATTTTACAACTGCTACGTTTATATACTATTCAACTTCACATCGTGATTGTGTCGATGTACCAAAAGCAAATTCCGCCGGATTTTCAAAATGCTCCGGTCGTTTTTTTACAAACCACTTTTGAACCGAGACAAAATTTGAGATGAAAGAAATTTGCGTACCTTAGAGATGAGAGTTGGTTTTGCACAATGGATTGTAGTTTTATATTATTTCTCAAGTGCAAATTCATACCGTATTCCATTAATAAAACGCTGTTTGAAAAATATTTTTCCCATAGTTTTTCCAGATCCTAAATCCGATAACGTCAAGTGGTTGAATTTTTCCTGTAGTATCATTCGGTATAATCATTGTAATAATTTTTTATTATTAGGCGTAGCTTGGCTAAACACTTCGGGGCAATGTCCACTCCATGAAACTATTAAAAGGACACTTTCTTGACCAGCATCCGGGAAAAAAACTTCTTGCAGCTATATTTTTAAGTGCTCTGTAAATAAGCAGAAATTGAAAACATTGAATTGCATATAAAATTGATTGTCACATTCTTACTAGGGAAATACAATATTTCAATATGCCTGATGTGAGTTTGTCAGATTTCATAGTACTTGTAAAAACATTTGGTGGTCTAAATATATGTTTTTCTACTATTAGCCCCAATCGTCCAGTTGGCTCTTTCAAAAAAATTAAAAGACGCGAAAGCAATTCCCCATCTGCTGATATTGTTGGTTGAGTCGTGTAACTGTGTGTTATCGAAGAAACGGATTGTACAAGGCATTCTACTTGTTTCGTACCTTCTTCCGTTAATGTTCGTCCTGAATGTATTTTTAATTGAAAACTATTTTTATTCGATTTATAAACATTTTTGAACCCATATTGTTCAATTTTCAATTTGACTTCGGAAACAAATTTATCAGCATCAGCTTTTAATGTTTCTTTTCATTTAAGAGTCCTCCTTGTTATAAATTCATTAGTTTTTCTGCTAGTTATACGATGAACTTTTAAAATATTTAGTATTCATTTTGGAGAAGCGTTGAAACGAAAATCTTCGTGTCGATTAATTGTTGTGCTTGTAAGGCCTACCTTCGAAGATCAATATCATTCACAACAAGCCCGCATTCTATTGCACTTTTTAGATTATCAAGAGTATATTCTGATATACGCGTCAATTTCTCCATATAAGTTCTACCTTGATTTATCTGGTGAGCCGAACATCTCAACTAATGCACCGATTACACTTACCTAAATCGATGTCGAAATGTGTCTACTTTTAAATTTGTTTTTTTTTCCCACTTCTCAAATATTTGTTCTTTGGGTCTTTGTTTATAATCGTGGGTTAACTCTTCATCATCCTTAGACACGGTCTAGACCGTGTCCTTAGAACAAGTTTCAGTGTCATCTGTCATCTCGAGAAATTCCACAGTTCTATTCAACGTCATCATCTTCTACAGCATGTACTTCAATAGCTTTGAATAATTATTGGAAAACCAATGTTATATCATCTATGATTTCCGGGTAATTTAATTCTGTCATGCAGTCCTTTCACATTCTTTTTATACATTCCTTCAATTAAATTTCATTGCAGCTAACCGCACTTTCAGGAATATCCATTACTTGATCAGTAATTATCAAATTTTTTGTTACGTTCATTGGATTAATGTCCATTCTACAGTCAGTGCTCTCAGTAGGGTCGCTCCAAGAAGGGCCTATTCCTCTAATCCGTCCTCGAACGTTACCCCCACTCTAGGCCTGTCACGACACTTGTTGAATTCTAAACTCGCCGCTCTCATATGAGAGCTGTCGAAATGAATTTGTAAGCTGTGCGTGGAGGGAGTAACGCACCGAGCAGGATTATCTTCCCCTATAGTCCCGAGACCAGCCCTACTGAGAGCGCCAACTGTATTAACTTTTTTTACGACTCGTCTAATAGTAAAATGATAACTCGGCAGAAAAATGAGGACTGAAATCGTCACTTGTGTGAGCCAGAACTTTATAATTCCAGTGGGTTTTATTTTGTGACCGATCCTCTCATAGTTTAGGACATCATATTTGGCTCCCAAAACAACTAATTATACGATCGATATCATGAAAGCAAGTGATGTGACGCTTTCCTTGACTATGATATCTTCATAATAGAATTCTTTTAAACACAAAAATGACTACCTAAAAGTTGCGAATGTGTCATCAAAATCGAGGTACATATTTTAATGCAAAAAAATCATCGCGCTATATGATGTGGTCGATCTTTTAATTTTTGCTCTTCGAAAAACCACAAAAACATGCAAACCGTATTTTTCTGCTATTTATTTTGGTATTAGATCCATAATGATTGCTTAACAATTCGATCTGTAATGTTTTAAGGTTACAGAACGTAACTTTTCAAAAGGTGTAAAAATAAACCTCTGGAGAGGTGGTTAACCCCCTTGTGACAAAAGTGTATGGAAAATCGAAAGTGTATATTTCATTATTTAACATCGAAATCATTTTGAAATCTAATAAAAATATTTCGTGGAAAAAAATCTTCCTTCTGAAGGGTAGTTCACCCCTTAATTTTTTTCATCGCACAAAAGCAAAAACAAATGAACTTTATTTTTGTGCTCTTTAATTTTTTTCTTGTTTCATTAAAATCGGTCAATAATCTTATTTATTACATCAAAAAGCGTGTAAAAATAAAGGTTCTAGGGGGTGGTTCACCCCTTTTCAACAAGGGTGCATAAAAATTCGGTCCTGTAAACTTCAATATTTAATAAAAGAAACATCATTCAATTGGTTTCATGTCGATCAGAGCACTGCTTCTGTGTCGAACAGCAAAATCACCAGCTGCAATCCCTTGTCATGGGGATCGATTTTACTCCTTAATTCGGCTTAAGGGCACGTATAAAAGAGTTCAGGTCTCATATTAGATCAAAGACTACAAAATATCCAAAGCTCATCGAAATCAGAGAGGGACACCTACGCTGTTTCCGAGGGGTAGTTTACCCCATCATCTTGGTCCATCGAAAAAAGCAAAAACGCGTAAACTTAATTTTGGTATGCTCTTTAATTAAGTTTTTGTTTCATTAGAATCGGTCAATAATCCAATTTGTTACATCGAAAGACGTATAAAAATGAACGTTTTAAGGGGTGATTCGCCCCCTTGAAACAAGGGTGCATGGATAGTCCGACATGTACATTTCATTATTTAGCATGAGAAAAAATTTCCAATCGAATATACATATTTTAGTCGAAAAAAAAATTCCTTCTGAGGGGTAGTTTATTTTGGTTATTCAAAAAAAGCAAAAACAGGTAAACTTTATTTTTGTGCTCTTTAATTTGGTTTTTGTTTCATTAAAATCGGTCAATAATCCAATGTGTAACATCAAAAAACGTATGAAAATAAAAGTCGTAAGGGGTGGTTCACCACCTTGCAACAGGGTACATGAAAAGTTGGACACGGTATCTTTATTATTTAACATAACAACCATTTTACAATTAGTTATTTGTCGATCGGAGCACTGCTTCTATGTGAAACAGCGAAATTGCCAGCTGCAACCCCCAACTTTAGGGGCTGATTTCACCCTTTAATATCGAATAGTGTCCTACTCGATAAACGAACGTCTCACTTACTGACCTATGGATGAAGTCCCGACCAGTGATCTATACCGTTTCGGTAATATGCCCGATTAGTGATGCGTACCACCACATCGATGTCCCAAATGGTGCAACATTATTCATAATCGGTATCGACCATGAAAAATAATTCGACGTGATAAGAATTGAAGGCTGTCATTACTAAAAATATATATAAAATCATGAAACCGCTCTTACGTAAAATCAGGCAACTCATAAATAAATTCTTTCTGGACAGTGACGTAATAAATTTTTCATTTTGAAAATGTATTTTATTTATTTCAACAAAATCTTTCAAAATTTCATGTTTCAATAATTATTCACGATACTCTTTCTTGACTCTGTTTAAAAGTATTTGTTCCTCTGCTTTCTTGCGTCGTTTTTCTTCTCTCTCTAGTGCCTTATGTTGTGCCCCAAATAAATGTATTTTAGCACAACGCTTGCTACACCTCTGCGAACACGCATGGTGAAATTGCAAGCTCAGCAATTTGGTAATAATTGGAAATAAGGTTAAAAGTTGTTTGTAACAAAAACCGGGGCTTTGGTCTGGTGGCTAGCGTGCTTGCCTCTTAGCCAGAGCCTCGGGAGGTCCCGGGTTCGATTCCCGGTGTCGTAATCTTGTCAGGAGAAAATAAAATATGGGCGTGACTAGCTCCAGATGTATGTATGGGGCATACACAAGTACATTTACTGGTGTGTGTCACGTATATATAGCTGTAGTCCATGTTTACGTTCTCCTGTCAAGATGTGACGTAGCTCCGACGCCGTGAGGCGAGCACGGGACCGACTGTAGTGGCCCAGGTTTTCCGCAGTTTCCCGGGGCCCATGATACGTGCTAATACGCGTGCCATGGTGAATACGCTACAGAATAGGAAGTCGGCTGCGGCCGCACGGGCCCTGGGTGTCTGGTTACTGACCCGGACCAGATACCCAGGGTTGAGGTGGATGTGAGGGAAGGGTGGAAAGGGAAGTGAGGGAAGGAGCGCCGTCTTGAAAACCCCGAAAGGGAAGAAGGCGTGAGGAAATAAATTTAAAAAAAAAAAAAAAAGTTGTTTGTAACAATAATTGCGACAAGGTTGCCTGCGAGAACTCGATGCACAGCAATGTCGTAATTAGGTCTTTTCCCTGCTTGTTGACCAAGCAGTTTGCGTCTAAGGACCTTGGCAAAATTGCCCTATATCTACAGGTAATCCACAGATTACCGTCAGTCTTCGTTCAGATTTCAAGCTGGTTAGTCTTGAGGTACAAACTTTCGTTTGTAAATATTATCGTCAATTAAACTTCATCGTACTTTGGTTTTGTAAACTTGAGTCTTACCCATTTTGTCAATCATTCCCACAAAATCCCATCTGCAACGATTTCATCCCCACGTGACGAAATTCGCAGGCACAACACTTATTTAACTTTGACTCCGCTTGTTTTCTTTTTTTTTCGGCGGCTACTCCCTGACGTTCATTTTTTCTCGTTTCAATATCGAGACGAACCTTCAACTTCTCTGCTTCCTTGCGTTCGTGATACTCCTTCCATTGTTGTGACGTTGCTACCGACGGAACTTTATCCTTCCTTCGTCGATTTTTCACCGGTTTGAGTTCCATTTTCGGCCAAAACAGAACTTCCCTGAAGAGTTTTGAAACATCCTGAGGAACATGACCCGGATTCGCCACCAGCTCTGCTTTGATATCTGTGAATGGTGGCAATCGTAAAAAAAATCAAAATATCGAATGGAGTAAGGAGGAGTAAAGAGAGAGAGAGAGAGAGAGAGAGAGAGAGAGAGAGAGAGAGAGAGAGAGAGAGAGAGAGAGAGAGAGAGAGAGAGAGAGAGAGAGAGGAAGGTTATTCGAGACTGTCATCGAACCAGCATTGGCTATATTCTGAGGATTTGGTGTAATTAATTTCGTATCGTCATGTGCTTCTATCTCGAATCCATCCGCCTGCTCTTTCGTCGACGAGCTTTTACGCTGCAAAACTACCAGGGATACCGCATGGCCTTGTTTCTCGAGACTATCGAGACATTTATCGGGACGAGCTACATTCTGAACAACTGAAGGGTTCGCTCCGATATCGTGATTTCCTTCTATTTCGAATCGACCTGAATTTTTGTCCATCACCAAGGCTCCATCTTGGGAAACTACGAACGTAATTGGCTTGTTCCTCGGTATTCTCAATCATTGTATTCTTTTTCGTTAAATGATCCAGAGGAAACACAATCAGACTATCATCTGTATGATCCGTCTCATCACCGACCAGAGTTGTGTGAAAATAGAGCTCCTCGTTTTTCGGAATCTCGCTGAGTACAGAGACATTCTCATTTTGAGGTGACGTGGAAACCGAAGACGGCGACAAATTTTTTAAAAAAATTTCCCGTAATTTTACAGAATTAAAATAAATAAAAAATACTAAAAGTAATAGAAGTGCCATAAGAATGCATTTTAAATCAACGAAAAGTTACCCGAATCCATTCGAGCCTTTGACCATATAAAAAATAGGCCCTGATCTTCGTTCTTTCCGCTCCATTTGCCTTTTTTATTTTTTTGTTGCGCCCTGTCGCGAGCGTATCCAATTCATGGACATCGGAGCTCTTTTGCTTCTGAAGTAACTTGTTGTGTTTCAATGCGTACGCAGAAAATGGGCTCAGTCCACAAGCGCTGAAGCCATTAGGCATAATCCTTTCGAGATCTACCATCGCTAGAGTTTTTTCAAGATAACGTGCAAAGTCCTCTCTTCGTAAGCGCTTTCTGTCATTTTTCATACGTCAATCGTGAGTTCCTTTCTTCCATGCGACTTTGAGCGGCCGAAATAGTGCTACGTCCAAAGGCAGCATTATATGTGTTGCATTCGGAAACAATGCGATAAGCTCGATTGTTTTCTCGCTGCAGAACGTGCTTAATGGCATCGTAAAATGTAAGGAGTGTCCATTAACGCATAATGCGATTGGTCGCTGGATATTGTTCGTGGTTAACCATGGCTCAAAAACGTTAGAAATATACTCGAAAAACGTCCCGCTGGTCATCCAACCATTTTCCGATTTTCCAACGCCCCAAAAAGGAGGTACACTCGATGTTGTACTGTAAGGAATTCTTTCATGCGAGAATACAATCATCGGTGGTGGAGTTTGTCCTTTGGCGTTCGGCATGAAGAGAGTGGTCAAACATTCTTTATCGCCGTTGTGCGTCAAGTTGTACACTGTAAAAAATGTGGTGTTAAATTCAACACTAATTCAACACCGCTCACGAATTCTATAGTGGTCCACCCCGCTCTGTGTGACCTGTTGGTGTTGATTGTCCGGTGTTAAGTATTGATAGTTGACACCAGACTGTGGTTCATCCGATTTGACACCAGGACGGATTCTACAGTGGATTCTAACACTTTACAGTGTGTTATAATAACACACTTTAAGTGCGTTATTTTTGTACGCATTTATCGTGTCAATTGAGCCAAATGAAAAACGCGGGTCAAATTGGCATAATAAATATTGTTTATCATTTATAAATTAGCAATTAGGAATGATCGATGAATGAATTTAAAACAGTTGTCCCATTATTTTTGCAAATCCTGTAAATTAAAAAAAAAAAAAATAAGTCGTTGACCGGGATTTGAACCCACTATCCTCCAATCGACGAATTTAGCACGTTCGACCCTTAAATAACCATTTAAAAAAAAATTAAAAATTTGGAAATTATTTTTTTTCACGAATGTTTCCGGCTTCGAAGCGCGGACGTTTTTCCGTCGAAAGTAATTTTGAGCCTACCTGAGATTTTACCTGAGACCTACCTAACGACCTACCTAACGACCGACACTCTACCACTACGCTATCGATTCCTTATGAGTTTCTTGTATTTAAATGATATTAGTATACGAGTTCTCATACACCATTCGGTGTATCCTATGACTCCAAACGAATTTATGTATGATTATTTTGGGCGATTAAATTTCACACATTAAGTCGTATATTTCAGTATATGCGCAACACCGTCATGTGTGAAAAATTACCACCCAACAAGTGCAATGCAAATTCGTTTCTAGCTAACACCGTTACTCGGGAGATATTCGCTCAGAACGGCGTTAACATGCCGTTAATAAATATTACGGGTTCATTCTTTAAGTCTGTATATCTCCAAAGTTGTTTGCCGAAATGAATTATAATTTTAATTGAAATAGCACTCAGTCGGTGAGTTCAACTGCGCCTTCGAAGCACATATTTACACCGGATTTAACTAATCACGACATTAGAGTGGTGTCGTATCAGAAGATAAACGGTATACTTTCATGACAAAATTGTGCGCGATGTGGTGAAACACTGGGTTTAGTGTTAAATTTTGATGAAAAATCGCTTAACACCGATATACAGTGTACGAGGTCAACCATGATATCAGAACGGTGCTGCCGATAACACCACAGATTTTAACCACTAACACCGCACCAAATTGACACCCCTGATTTTTTACAGTGTACACTGCCTTCTCCCGTTTGTGGACCAAAACCCGTTCACTTTTTGGGCACAAGAAAAACGCAGACTCGTCACAATTGAAAACCCTTGAATTATCGATTTCAATCAAATCTCGAACCTCCAAATTATGTTTTACTTCAGTGAACCATCCTTGTAAAGCTTTTTCGGTCACCGATGAACGACTGTATATGAGATTCTGCGCAACTCGTTGAGATAATTCCGAATGACGACGACAAAATCTCTCAAACCAGTGGTGTCCAGGACGTCCGTCCTTGAATGGCGTTTCTCTTTGTGACTTTTTCATGAGTAACTGAACGGTATTGAGCAGTTGCGTCTTTGTGATTGGACATCTACGTTGACTGAGTGTCATTATCCAGTTTATGATGTGAATTTCTTCGCCATTTGATAAGATTGATGGCGCACCGAAAGGTTTATCAACAGGCAATTTACCCTGATGTTTATACAAAAGTGTCGTTTTTTGTATGCTGAACTGCTTGCTGACACTATATATAGATCGACCAGACTGCACAGCCACCAACGCATCTCTCACATTTTCTTGTGAATATTTCTTTCTTCTGCTCCATGACGTTATTCGTATTCTAGATATAGATACGGTCAATTGAAGAAAAATATGGATTTTTAAGTTTCTAAAAAATATGCTTATTGAAGTAACGTTTAAAAATGAGGTTATACATTAGAAAACGTGACACGTATAAATATAATCATTACTAAAGTGAAATTATACATTGCTGGAAATTACGATCAGCCAAATATACATTGTAATTGAAACCATTCATTTTATAAGTTGTAGATATATTTCATGAGAAGAAAAGTACTTACCTAGATACTAGCATGCCGAGTCAACGAGCTGAATGAATTCGCTCAGACAGTATTCGGAGCACACGATTTTCACTGTGTACCGATTTATGACCTATATATTTTCGGCCAAATATTTCATTTGCTCGTCCACTTCTGCACTCCACTGAGACTTCAATTAGCCGTTTATAATATATTACAACTTATTTCAACTAAATCGATGCTTTTTACATCATAAAACAAACCTTTCCCTGTTACCACTTTCTTAGCCTCTGTAATAAGGAAACGACCGCGTCAACCTCGCTCGGCGGCAAGTTCATGAATTATAGGTAAATACGCGATAAATACTATTGACTCATACGTCATATTTATTTTGAGTGATAAAACGTAAAATAAAGATTATATACAAAAAAATTATATTTATTGAACGTGAGTTGGATTTATTGTAATAAGAAATAGACTGTACGAATACTATTCGGTACACAGTCACAATTCGGGACATTCACCTTATTATGTTGTCTATACAATCATAATTCGCTTCTTCAGACATGATGGCATGCCACTACTTCGAACGACTAAAAGCATTCCTATTACTCAAAGAGTATTTGCTTACACCCACAATAAAGGATGATTCATAAAAAAGTGCCAGTTCGTTTAATCAATAAAGTTAATCAAATAAATATTTTATGACTTGTCAGCTACCCTGATAGTGACAAAACTGTTAGAATTGAGAACAACTAAATTTTCGGCAATCCGGACCAAATATCATGCTATATCTACCAATTTATGTTTATAAAAAAATGTATATTTAGTTGTAGCAAACATATTCATCGTTTATTTGTCGCGATCTAATTCCTTCACGTAAATGAAGAATAGTATTGTTCCGAATAAATGTAATTTTTCGCGGATCTAAGATATACTGAGAAACAGGTTTGGTAATATTAATTACCCAACTGCGATTACGGGATATTCGTTTGAATTAACCGTTGTAGGTTTGAATTGTAAATGATATTTGTTTTATCTTATTGTTAAGACCCACCATGCAGCTTATATATAGAATTTGATGTAATGAAATTCACTAGAAGTCAACAGCGAAATAAGTAGCGTCCCGGGTTATAGTAACCCATGTAGGAAAGTACAACAGGCCCAATATTGGGCCAGCATCGGTGGCCATTTTCCCAGTAATGGCTCGATAACAGCAACCATGACTGGCCTAGCCATGGTTAAGAGTCGGTTGATAAATTGGGTCCAGCACTGGTTGCCAATCTTGGGCCAATAAATGAAAACAATACCCAGTGAACACGTTTCATTAAAGTAATATAACATGGAAGTTACATGTAATTGTCACAATGCAATAGCTGTGTGATGTAACTGCTACGTAACATGCGAATAATATGTTATATATTATTGGTAATATGCAGGCAATGTAAATGTTATATAACGTTGTTGCATTACAGTTTTATAACTCACATTTATAACGTTTACAGAACAGGCTTATAACACTTTTTATATAACATTCGTAATGTGCAGGTTATGTGAACGTTACAAAGTGTTGTTCCGTTACAGTTGTATAACTAACATTTGTAACATTGACATAACGTACTTGTAACGACATTTATATAACATTCGTTATAAGCATGTGATGTGAAGGTTACGAACGCGTTTTAGCGTTACAGCTGTATAACTAAGATTTGTAACGTTTACGCAACATGTTTGTAACATTTTTTATATAACATTCGTAACGTGCAGGTTATGTGAACGTTATAATGCGTTGTAGCATTATATCTGTATATAACTAACATTCATTATATCAACATGTAACGGATGAAAAAATCAAAAGCATTTTGAACCCTATTCAAATTTTCATTTCTAAAGCAGTATAATGTACATACATTTCAAATGTTAAATATATTGTTTAATGTGTATGTATAATCATAATATGATTATTTATGTCCTGATATAAAATAACATATGTATATAATATTATGGCATTTTTAGAACTTTTGTTCCACCATATTGGATTTGCCACATTCAATTTTGTAATTTCTTCCAAAACCGATATGGTTATACTAAATAAAGGGTGGAAGACGGGACACCACCATCCCTTGAGTAGCTCCCAACATACAACTGATCAAGAATTCTCCGGCATGTCAAATCCATGATATGAATCGTCAGAGTTCATAAACAGTCGATAGCGTAGTGGGTAGCGTGTTAGGTAGATAGGTAGGATAGATACGAAGGTCGCAGGTTCGAATCCCCTTCGAGGAGAATAAAATCCTATCGAGAAATCCGTGCAGGATTCTTTTTTTTCCAATGTAACTCTTCTATAACCTATAAAAATGACAAAATAAGATGATGAAATAAAAAGATTAATTAATTATAATCTTTTATTTCATCATATTATTTTAGAATATTGCATTTATATAACTTTTATGAATTTTGTTACATTACCTTGCAACATAACTATCACATACCGGGTATATAACACATTATATAACATGTTATATTGCTGAGTCGGAAATGACAAGTTACATGCAATTTACATGTAACATCCAGGTAATATTACTTGTAATATTCGGTTATGTTGCCGTTACATTGCTGCAATATTACTGTGTTTACTGGGTACTGGCCCATGGTTGCAATAGCGCGGGTCAAATTGACATATAAATATAGTTTATTATCTATAAATTGTCAATTAGGAATGATCGATGAATGAATTTATAACTGTTATTCCATTATTTTTGAAAACCCTGTAATTTTTCAGAAAAAAAAGTCATTGTCCGGAATTTGAACCCGCTATCCTTCAATCGGCGAATTCAGCACTTTCGATGCTAAAATAATTATTAAAAAAAAAAATGAATGATCTGGAGATTATTTTTTTTACGAGTGTTTCCAGCTCCGTAGTCCGGACGTTATTCCGGCGAAATTAATTTTAATCCTCCCTGGGATTTTAACTGAGACCTACCTAACGACCTACCTAACGACTAATACATTACCACTACGCTATTGATTCCTTATGGCTGTCTTGCATTCAAATGACATTAGTCTACGAGTTCTAATGAAAAAGCGCTGTATCACCGGGCTGGATAGAACAATATGATATTCAGTGAAGAGGTGATATACACTGATAAAATGTATTCAATTGTTAATTTACAAATGGGTTGCGGCCCAAGACTTTTAGGATTTACTTGGCCGATCATTGGCTACCATTTATGAGCCAAGTATTGAATTATCGATAGCAAATAGAGTAGATAAATGTTAATGACATGCAATCATATCCCAGCGATGGTACAAGACTTTGAGAATTTACTTGGCCGATCATTGGCTACTATTCATGGGCCGAGTGTTGAATTATTGATGGCTGATGGAGTCAATTAATATTGAAGGCATACAATCATCAGCCAGCAATGGCCCAAGATTTTTAGAATTTACTTAGCCGATTATTGGCTACCATTAATAGGCCAAATGTTGGATTGTCAATGGCAAATGTAATAACTGAATAATGATGGCATCGGACGGTCGACCAAAGATGGGCCAATCATGGCGAACTATGCTCGGAAAACCATACCTGGGCCAAGCATTGGCCCTGTTGTAAGGTCTGGCCTTTCCTACATGGGTAGATAGGCATTAGGTAGAACAGTTATTGGTAGATAGTTCAAATCCCAGCTCAGGCAGAAAATATGAAACATGCGTAAATATCGACGTAGCGATTTTTTTTTTAAATTAAAACCCTGTGATACTACTTATGTTATTATAATGAATATATTATGATTCTATTGATTATAAACGCCATTTGTTAATTAGATTATGCACTGAAAAAATAATTTCATGCAAAGGAAGAAAGCTTCATTGGACAAAACGCACACTGTAAAAAATTTTTGTGCGAAAATTAATATACCGGTATACAAAGCTCGGATGCATATACCGTATATTAATTTTTATATGCATACATATTGTATATTTACAGTGCTGGTGTACTACTATTAAGGAAAAAATCTGTTGACATTAATAGAAGACCGTATTCGATTTTTAATGTACCGTTTTACGAAAAAGCAAGACGGTAATGCAGGATCACAATAACCGTGTACTTGAAATCTACCAAACAGTCACTTAAATCTTATGGCGAAGGTACATGTAATTTCAAGCGCATATACGTTGGAATTTTAATGTGCCGGTATATGAAAAATCATGACGGTAACATAGGATTACAATAATTAGGTACTTGAAATTTACTATACAATCGCTGAAATTTTATAAAGAAGGTACATGAAATTTCAAGTAAAAAAGTGCTCTAAAATTAATACACCCATTTTTGTGCATAAATCGTTTTTTAAATTTCAAGCTAAAAAATTAGTAATAAAGTATAATGCACTTATTATGATATCAGAAATAATATAACAAGAAAAAAAAAAGTTCTGCGTCGATATTCACTCACTATACAATTTCGGTCTGAAGCGGGATTCGAACCGCCTACCCACAAGTTCCCTACCTAATGCCTGCTTACTAAACCGGGACGCTACCTATTACGCTATTAACTACTACTTATTTTCGTTGCATCAAATTCGACATATAAGTTGCATGCTGACTCACACTTATAAAAAATTGAATATTATCATTTGACGAAAAGATTTTGAAGCATATAAACGAAATAGAGCTTCTTTATACGGAAAAAATGTTATTCATTTCGAATCGGCAGTCAGGTTTTCAGAATTCAGAATTGCGGATCCATTGACTCTTTGAGGCCTTCATTTGAGCTTAACCCTTTGCGGCATACATTTTTCAGACGAACGGTTTTTTACTAAAACTATCGAACTTGTGGTTTTCGGGGTCGCTGATTACGAATTTGAAGTCCGTTTTTGAAAATAAAAAATTGCGGACTCAATATGGCGGACGAATTTTCGAAAGTTCATCGAATTCACTTGAAACTAGTTACTCGGTGGTTTTCGGGGTCGCTAATTATGAATATGAAGTCTGTTTTTGAAAATAAAAAATGGTGGATTCAATATGGCGGACGAATTTTCGAAAGCTTGTCGGATTCACTTGAAACTAGTTACTCGGGGCTTTTAGGGGTCGCTGATTACGAATTCGAAGTCTGTTTTTGAAAATAAAAAATGGCGGATTCAATATGGCGGACGAATTTTCGAAAGTTCATCGGATTCACTTGAAACTAGTTACTCGAGGGTTTTCGGGGTCGCTGATTACGAATTTGGAAACAGTTTATAAAAATTGAAAACAGCGGAACGTTTGGGACGTATTGGTTCCGCTGTTTTCAATTTTTATAAACTGTTTCCAAATTCGTAATCAGTGACCCCGAAAACCCCCGAGTAACTAGTTTCAAGTGAATCCGATGAATTTTTGAAGATTCGTCCGCCATATTGAATCCGCCATTTTTAATTTCCAAAAACGGACTTCAAATTCGTAATCAGCGACCCCTAAAACCCCCGAATAACTAGTTTCAAATGAATCCGATGAATTTTTGAAGATTCGTCCCCCATATTGAATCCGCCATTTTTAATTTTCAAAAACGAACTTCGAATTCGTATTCAGCGATCCCTAAAACCCCCGAGTAACTAGTTTCACGTGAATCCGATGAACTTTCGAAAATTTGTCCGCCATATTGAATCCGCCATTTTTAATTTAAAAAAATGGACCTCAGATTCGTAATCAGCGACCCCCAAAACCCCCGAGTACCAAATTTAGTTGCAATTTACCCAAAAGTTCGTTCGAAAATGATTTTTTTTCTAAAAAATGAACGATTTTTGACATTTATTTATTTATATTTGTTTGTAATTTTGCATAACTGCATGTATCATCATTTTTGTCACATTCCACGATGCTTCTACTATTATAGTACAAAAATTCGTGGATGTTACTTCGAAAGCATTAAATCTACCGAGGAAAGATGTGAATCAAAAAGGTGGGACTCTGGTGTCCCACTATGCCGCAAAGGGTTAAATAGAATTCACTTGAACATTGTTCTTGAGGATTTTTAAGGAAACTCATACACGTGTATAGTAAATTTCTATCGTGTGTTGAAAGCAGAAAATACAAGTGTGCTAAATAAATTATCTCTGCTATCATTTTTTCCAGAACGATACCTTAATTCCAATCCAGTATTTTATAATTCTCAGTCAATCTATGGATTTTGATACACCAGTGTCGGGAGAATTAACAAGACACCGTTGCTTCATGTTTCAAGTGCCTTAACTTAATTTTCAACAACTTTGACCGCTACTTTCAATATAAAGAAAGATCTTAAAAACCTAATTCGGTCTTTGTATTTACAAAACTGTATAATGATTTTCATACGCAAATCCATTAATGACGAAACTCATACACGGGTATAGTAAATTTCTATCACGTGTTGTAAACAGAAAATACGCGTGTGCTAAATAAATTATCTCTGCTATCATTTTTCCAGAACGATACCTTAAATTCCAATCCAGTATTTTATAATTCTCAACCGATCTATGGATTTTAATGCACCAGTGAGTGGAGAATTGACAAGACACTGTTGCCTGATTTTTCAAGTGCCTTAACTTAA
Source organism: Rhorus exstirpatorius (assembly GCA_963564615.1). Taxonomy (NCBI): domain Eukaryota; kingdom Metazoa; phylum Arthropoda; class Insecta; order Hymenoptera; family Ichneumonidae; genus Rhorus; species Rhorus exstirpatorius. The sequence goes on from OY751315.1 coordinate 754,810, forward strand.
TTTTCAACAACTTTGACCACTATTTTCAATATCAAGAAAGATCTTACAAACCTTATTCGGTCTTTGTATTTACTGTCTGTGTATTGATTTTCATATACCAGTATATCGACGAAGAAATTAATACACCAGTATGATATTTTTCAAACCTGACTAAATAAATTTCATATAAGTTTATGAAATTTACAATGCCGTTTATATTAATTTTACTTTCATACACCTGGTTCTAAATTTTAATATTAAGTTGTGCTATGAATTTACGAACATTTTTTACAGTGCACTAGTTTGTGATTCAATAATTCTCAATGTCGATCTAATGAAGCGAGTGACGAATGAATCATTTAATTTTTATTCTTAACCTTTCGATTAAATGAATCTTTTTTTAGCGAGGCCACAATTCTAAGAAATTTGAGGAATGTATATTGATAATAGAACAAACCAGTAGTTTATTAAACAAATCGTAATGTTACGGTAACAACTCATATTGAAAAACGAACTATGTAATTTTTATGTTAAACTCAATATGTACATATTCTTCATAAATATAGAATGCAACATACTGAAGGTTTTTTTTAAATAATAATATGCATTCAATTGAGATGAACGAATGAGCATTTATCGGGACACTAATTTCCATTGATACAAAGTAAATATCAATTGATTTGACAAAATATATACGCTTCGTTGATAATTATATTCGATTTGATGAAGTCATAATTTTTTCGCTTTGACTGTACTTTCAGTTTCGCGAAGCACCTTATCGTGTGTTTTATTTAAGTAGAATTAAAAACAAATACACGGTATGCTTCAATCAAATAAAAATGTAGTCAAAATTAACTGACCGTAGTTCAATTCGACCTAAATGTTTGTTGGACAGTCGTACGCGATGTTAAGGCAGGACCGCGGTTCTGCAGAACTCAACTCTCACCGACGAAATTGTCACCAGCTAATTCTCACGAGCTTATGAATATTTTGTGATATTGTACACGACCAAACTGTTCACGATCTAAATTTTACACGTAAAAAACTGACACCGAATAAATATTCACCGCGTAAGTCTTCCAGGTTTCAACTCTACACGGTACAATTCGTCACGGGCAGAATTGGACACGCCTCAACTCTCAGAGCCTTGACTGTACACCGCAAATCAAACACCGTCTAAATTGTGCCACGCTAAAATTGTCACCGTCTAAGCTGTACACCACTAAACTGTCACGGTGTAAATTCTACATCGCTCAACTATCACCAGTTTAACGATTCACCACGAAACTGGTCAGGGTCTAAACTTTACACCGCGCAACCGTCACCGTCCTAACGCGAGATTTCGCCAACGCACACTCGTGCACGCTCTACACGAACGCACAAGCGCTCGGTCTGTTTTACGAAACGCAGCGCGATCATAGACCGGGAGATGGTGCACGTAGGGAGCATCTCATTATTTACAAGTATGGCACCCCTTGAGGGGTCGAATTACATAATTAATGAATGGAAAATGATGGTCATAGCGCTGGTCGTCGGGGCGTTATCGCATGACGATTAATCGAACATGTCGGATAAATTGGGGTTTTTGAATGATTTTTTTACACAAAAAATCTTGCATTTTCCGGTAGTTTATGAAAAAAAAAATCCGGCGGAACCAATATCCCGGGAAAAAATAATGATATATGATCGTATATGATTCAGATACGATCGTATATGAATCAGATACGATCGTATACGTTTCAGATACGATTGTATCTGATGCATATACGATCGTATCTGATCTTATATAAAATTTTATACGGTAATATCTGGTAGTATCTAGAATCATATATGACCGTACCTGGTCGTATATGTTTGTGTATAGAATCATATATGTTGATACCTGGTCGTATATGGTCGTGTATAGAATCATATATGTTCATACCTGGTCGTATATGTTCGTGTACAGAATCATATTTGTTCATACCTGGTCAAATATGTTCGTGTATAGAATCATATACGACCATACCGGGTTGTATATGTTCATTGATAGCACCATACATGACCATACCTGGTAGTATATGCTCGTCTGTATAATCATTCATGGCCATACCTGATAGTATCTGTTAGTGTATAGACTCGCGTATGATCGAATGATTATCTACCCTTGATCGTATCTAGAATCATATGGTCATATCTGATCATATTTAATACCATATGTGACGATACAAGACCCGACATGTCATGATCAAAACATATAGGACTATATTTCATCATATATTTCACGGTATCTGGTCAGATATGGGCTTATATAAGATCATATTCGGTCATATATAATTATACATATATTATACTTGGCCGTATACGAGGTCACCTGACCATATACGCTCATACGTGATAATATCTGATATAAATTACTTATATACATATGTATATGAGTATATATACTCATTACATACATATCCCGTAGGAAAAAGTTACAGTGCTTACCATTGGCGCCTCAATGGAACTTCAATGGCAACATCACTCAAACCAATGGTACCGAATGTCAAAGTCGTGCATGTATGGCAAAATTCAACTTGCAAAGGTAAAGTGTAATGGCAATAACTATACACCATTCGAGTACCATTTGAGTGGAATTATGAAAACTCCATACGCGAGTCTATACACTAACACATACTACCAGGTATGGCCATGTATGATTATACAGACGAACATATACTACCAGGTATGGTCATGTATTGTTCTATCAATGAACATATACGACCAGGTATGGTCATATATGATTCTATACACGATCATATTTGACCAGGTATGGTCGTATATGATTCGATACACGATCATATTTGACCAGGTATGAACAAATATGATTCTGTAGACGAACATATACAACCAGATATGAACATATATGATTCTATACATGAACATATACGACCAGGTATGAACATATATGATTCTATACACGAACATATTCGACCCGGTATGAACATATATTATGATTCTATACACGAACATATACGACCAGGTATCAACATATATGATTCTATACAAAAAAATATACGATCAGGTACGGTCATATATGATTCTAGATACTACCAGATATTACCATATAAGATTTTTTATAAGATCAGTTACGATCGTATATGAATCAGATACAATCTTATCTGAATCATATACGATCGTATCTGATTCATATACGATCGTATCTGAATGATATACGATCATATGTCATTATTTTTCCCGGGTGCATTGTTGAATGGTAATGCCGATTGGAACTATAATCGCGCCATTGGTTTGCCAATGGAATATGGATCTATATATACATGAAGACTCCATTGTTAAATGGTAATACCTGATAGAAATAATTATGCCATTGGTTTGCCAGTGCAAAATGGAATCATGAAAATTAAAATGTTGATCCGAATGGCAAACGTATCCTAATATCGAAATAAAGGTTATTTTTTATAGGCTTATAATTCCAATGAAATAACATCACGGTAAGATTATGAGCATGTTATATATTTATGATTCACTTCTGTTTCTTTTGTCTGTTCAATTCTCACGAGGAATATCTTTTGTTTTTTTTTTTCTTTATCATTTTTCCGCATTAAATTTTTTTTCCGACTACAATTAATTTACTAGTACTATTACATAAATTATTTCGCGACAAACATAAAATAATGCAAGGGTTAAGCATTGATAGACTTGATACGGAATGTCTGATATCATCATCAATGTTCAATTGTATGTGCGTACATTGACACGTATAATAACATACTATATGTTCGTTCAAATTTCGCGCGCAGAACGAACGAGCTATTGGGTGACGTCAGAGCGTTGAGATCGAATCATGTCGAATGCAATCGACAGTGAACGCGACGCGCTGCATGGTGAAGCATTTACGCGGTTGTGATTTACCGCCGGAATTATCGCGGCTTTTTTATTTACAAGTATATGAATGGATTATTGTATCTGCTGCAAAATTCTGTGTGAATTTCTTTTTGTAGTTTTGGTTTAATTCGTACGGTATATGGGTGCTTGCCGCTTAACCGCGTGTCTATTGACCATAACCTCAAATTTTGGCGTTGCCAAATGTTTGCAGCAACATTTTGCTGCTGTTGGGCTGTTATGTAATATCTATCCATTATCAATATTTATAAGTGTGTACTGTATAAAATAATGAGATGTCACTAAACTGTGTAAAAAAAAAACGATTTAATATAAAATGTTACATCCGAAAATTCTCCATCGATCATTATTCCTGAAAGGGTAATGGTAAATGAATGGTAAATATTACGACTTGAACATCGCCATTCATTTACCGTTAATGGGAAAAAGCCATTCGAGTGGCAAATATTGCCAGTAGGAAGTCGCCATTCATTTACCATTAATAGAAAAAAGCCATTTGAATGGCGAATATTACCTTAATATCGTTTCGACATCGTACTGCTGATGTGTCGCCAGATTGATGAAAATGTTTTATTTTGCCTAACTGTGGGCCTATACTTGCGAAGCACTGAGCACCAATGTTCTGCCACGGGCACGTGTAAACTCGTCGAACGGTTTTTTTTTAGAAAAAATAAAAAGAAAAACTGGCACCAAAACGTTAATGCGGTGAACAATAAACGACTTTTTGATGCAAAGAGCGGAAAATACTATGTCATTAATGTAAAGAATATTCAATATACTGGCACTTTGATACACGCAAGAAAAATGGTTATTGAATATGAGAGACTAACAAAATCACGAATATTGTAGGTAAGACTGTTCAACGAAAGACACGTCTATTTGCGAAACATACGTGTAGGTAGCGCCTCTGGTGGTTTTTACCAGTGCAAAAAAGCATGAAGATTCAAGCGTTGATCGCAATTCAGCAGCCAACACTGGCCCATGCCATGAGTCTCACAATTGACGATGAAATCCTTTGTCGTTATATACGGGAGAGCTCTGGGTGAATATGGGAGGTGCCTTAGCCTAGGCATAAATAAACCGAGAAGAAGGGTTCGACCATTGACATAGGCCTCATATGTCATCAACAGACAAGATCACGACGTGCGAGAGCGGGAACATTTAGAACACTAGATCTCGAAGACGACAGTTATAAATTAGCCCATTGAAATGTTATTCGAACATTATCGTATCAATAATATTATACTACTTATACTCTTTTTATATTCTTATATACTCTTATACTACTTTTATATATATTTTACCACGTTCGGGCGAAATGAACATTTTCATAAATTCTAATCACGACACAATACATGCATGCTTGCCCCAAACATAGATTATAGTGCTACAAAAAAAAACTGGTTTAAAATTGGGCAAAAACTCGAGTGCCAAAGGTTGGTTGAAATTCAGAAAGTGATAGTGGCTCATTGCTGGGAATTCGGTAAATGCCAACCATAGGTTATGAAAGGGTAAATAGAATCGGCCCATCGTCGGCGGAACACTTGGTACCAATGATTGGGATCAGTCTTAAAGCCAGCAGTGGCCCATTGTTAATGGTCAGTAGAATGCCAATGTTCCATCTGACAATAGGCTACCCGGTGGCAAATGAATACGGTATGAAATAGGCCGAGTAATGGGTACCAATGGTCGTGGGTTCAATATTGTACCAAAAGTTGGCCATGTTGTAAGCGTTGGCGATACTTTCAAGGGAAGGGAACAAAAAATGAAGGCATCGTTAATAAAGTTACTAGAAATCTGTCATGGAATAAAAGAAGAGATTATTACAAATTCAGTACAGACGCTAATAAAAAATATAGAAGACGATAGAGATACCATATACGACATATCAGGAACGCATAAAAGTATAGTAATAAGAGGTTTCATTAATGGGATCGAAAAAATAATAATAAAAATTGCTGGAAACATGGATACAAGCGACATCCAAGAACTAAACAAGAAAATAAACGCAATTTCAAAAAAACAAATAACTGCGAACGACGCCTTAAAAGAGAATTTATAAATGACACACTCCAACTCAAATATATTCAACAAAATGTTAGAAAACGAAGATCATTTGATATAATTAATATCAGAATTACAGAGCAAACTGTGTAACAAAACAAAAAAAAATAACGTCTGTACAAATAATAAACAAAAAATTAACTAAAATAAATATAATGGTACAATCATTACGGGACAAGATATGACAGCTACCAAATTTTCTAATAAATCTTAAACAAGGAATAATCAGCCCAACGATATCTCATACAGAATTAATAAAATATTTAATAAAAGCGTGGCCTCATTTACCAAGAGGATATAATTTTCCAACGCCATTAGATCATCATAAAATGAGCAATCTACTCAAGGTCACTAACATAGATGCATTTAGCAATTCAGGGGTACTCGTCGTAGTTATAAGAATACCATTAATAGAATATACTGAATTTCATGTAAACAAAGTATATCCACTACCCTCAAGGATGGAAAATATCACATTTTAATTTATAGAAACATCGGAAAAATACACAATAATTAATCGGAAGCAGAAAAGTTATTTATCCTTAAGCAAAAACAAATTGCTCAATTGTAAACAAAACGCAAAGAAATACTTCTGTCACCCAAAACACGCAACTCAATTCATACAGGCCGATGCCCCATGCGAAATAAATACATATTGGAGACAAAGTATAGAAAAAACAAGTTGTAAACGACGAATAGTAAACATTAGCAAAACAATGCTCATCGCTTTAGAGCAATACGGACGCTGGATATACATAGCGCCCGTCAAAGACACGCTCACGATAAAATGCAAAGTAAACGCTAGAGAATACGTTACAATATATGTTACAGGCATACTGGCTTTGGACGGGAAATGTTCCGTCACCTCCTAAAATTTTAGAAAAGAAACGTTAAAAGAAATTAATCAAGAAGGAGCCATAACCTTCCTACCACCGTTCAACCTAACGTTTTTATCAAAAGAAATAAAAATACCTTATCCTTCTATTACATATTACAATGATAAAATAATTATAGATTCATCGGAGATAAACAAAATAGGAGAAATAATCTAAAACTTTAATACAAATTTGGATATAAAAGATGATCCAACATTTAATCATATTATAGGAAGTTATACGCTGCATAGTATAGTAGCTATAATAATAATAGTGTTTGGTATATATATGTATGTGCGACGCCGTGCCGCGCGAACCACACCAGAGGCAAACGACCCTGCTGACGCAGCAGAAAGCCTTCCGCGCGACACGAAATGGAGGATAAATCCGAACATAAACATTACATTCAAAAGAAATACGCTACAAACGGGTATACGATAAAAATAAAATAAAATAATGAATTATATCGTACACGAGTACACGATTATCTTGGGAAAATATATAATAAAAGTTCATATTAAGGATTGTTGCATAAACAACACATTGTAAGCAAAGAGACGACCATGCAAAGTATTAACGCCAAAATTAGTAATTTAGTCTTCCCAAGGGGGGAGGAATGTTGTACCCCAATTTCATCATGTAGAATTATATTCAACTTAGACATTGATCGTGCAAACATAGCAGTTTGAAGGTGACTTTGCAATTGTGCAACGTCAGCAGTTTAAAGGTGACTTTGCGACACACGACGTCAATCGACGTTCGTGTGATTCCACCTCTCCAGAAAATTGAACGAAAAGTCATTACAGGAATAATATAAAAAGGCAATCTTTGGTTGACAACAGCACTGTTCAATAAAGCGAGCTATCCTTAGCGGAAGCTATGGTCAAATTGCAGTCAGTCGGTCTCAAGGCAAAATAATCAAGAACAATATTGTAACCAATACTTTATCATCATCGAATAAACTAGACCGTAATTTTGTAATACTCGAGTTGGAGATTTACTGAACCTTGACAATCACCCACAAACCCGTCCTCGACAATTTCATCCTCACGTGACGATATTCACGGGCACAACACATGGTTAAAATTTTTCTGGAGAAATTTTAACTATTGCTATTGGAAAGAGCACACTCAAAAATATAGGAAACAGTTGTTCCCGATTTTTTTTTCTCCGAAATCACCACATAGCGACAATTCAAACTCAGATGCCGAAATTGCGTCCTGTGAGCGTTAATGGGTTAAGGTGGCTTTTTCACGAACTTGTTGCCTACAGAATGAAATAGTGTTTAAGTATATCATGGATAAAGTACCCGCATTTACGTATACAAATTTTCAGACCCAGTCAACGACTAAATAAGAGAGATAAAGATGGGTGAAATTCGGATTTTTAACACAGGGCTCATGCGAGGGATCAGTCTCAATAGACTTAGACCAAGTCATATCTCAACATCTACTCTACAGATGTTAAAAAAACTAGAGAAATGTTGATTAGACCATAAAAAGTAGATATACAACAATAAAGTGTGGGATAAACGACTTATTTTTTAGGACATTATGAGTCAAATCTACCCGCTAGCTACGGCGGGTAGTCCGTGACCGGTCCGACTCTCTCTTGTTTCTCGCATGTAGGGACCGGGAGAGAAAGGAGAGCGAATAAAAAAAAGAACACGAGGGTTAATGATAAAGGAGAAAATCGCACAAGAGATTTATTTGAACGGAATATAAAAATGATCTCGCTATGGTAAACGATCTCGCACTATGGGCATCTCGCTCGTACTCGCGTCTGGGAACCGACTGACTCCTGTTCTCCCCCTTCTTCCTCATCTACCGTCGAGTCAGGGTTGTTGTCCCCGTCGTCGAAACCCGACCTCACATGCGTGCCCCCGAGGGGCTATTTACTTAGGAAGTCCTATACACACTGGTCTTCGAAGTCTTTGGAAGTCTTTGGATGTCTTTAGAAGTCTTTGGAATTCTTTGGATGTCTTCGAAATTCTTTTGAAGTCTTCGGAAGTCCTCGGAAGTCTTCGCAAGTCTTTGGAAGTCTTTGAAAATCTTTAGAAGTCTTCGGAAATCTTTGGAAGTCTTGGACGTCTTAGGAAGTCTTCGATTTGAATTCGAAGAATTCCTCATAACATGCAACTGGTAGTCTTTTGAAGACTTTAGAAGATTTGGATGTCTTTCGAAGTTTTTCGAAGTCTTCGGGATTCTTAGAAGTTCAAGTCGAGATTCAACGGGCGCATGCGCGGTATGCGGTAGCAGGCTTCTTCCCACTTGGTTCTCAACTACTGCTACGCATGCAACGCTCCGAGCAACGTGACCAGACGCGACGCTTTGCAATCCGCGCTTCGCTTTGGAATTCGGAATAAAGATTAGGACTCGGGTTAGGGCTTAGAACCACAGTTGAGACCTCGTTTGTGACCCTGTTCGTTTACGTGAGACGTGGGTGCTAATGCAGCATGAACGATGTCATGTGTAATTCACGAAGTGATGCTAGTAGTGAGGTCAGTAGTGAAATAATCTCAGATGGAACAACAGAGGATAAAACTCCACTACAGGTTCCACACTCGGAAGAACCTCCGCAAACGAGTACAAGTAATGTATCTCGGGTAAGTAAATCATCAAGCAGTTTTCATTGCTATTTCTATTTTTTCTTAGATTTTTCCGAAGCAGTCAATTATCACCAAGCGATGTGTCAAGTTTGTAAAGGATAACCGAGATTTGAGGTTAAATTCAATATGTCGGTTAGTTCAAAATTTCTACTAAATACGAGACTTGACATGCCCGAATTCAGCACGTGTAACGGTGAATGAATATATCAGTCGTAAACCTTTAACATACGTTGATGAATTCGGACATTAATATATATTTTCCGATATTTTCTCTTCTGTATATGTATACCATGAGTTTTTGAAGAAGCTGGCCAGAGCAAGCGAAAGAACGATATTCAGTCTCTATATCCTGCTCAAAACTTTAGCGAACGGCCGCTAGTATGAGAGAGAGAGGTCAAGACAATGGTAAAGAGTGGTTCTGGCCCGCTCCAATGGATTATTTCGCTCAATGGATTATACTTGCTCAGGAATACCTGAGCGAGTTGATATTCTTTTCATAAGATGAGATAAAATTTGATAAAATTATATCCAGAATTTAACCTGATGAGATAATATGATATTATATGCATGTAATTGCAAAGCCAGATTAATTACATGGATATAATTTAATAGAATTGTATATATAGGTTGATATGACTTTGTATCCTTTTATATAATCTTGTACAATTTTATCCTCGAATTTATCTGATCTTGTAAAATTATATACAAACATATTTTTTGTGGTTTTATATAATATTATAAAATTTTATAAGATTGTATGAAATTATGTGACATTGAATTACATTATATGCATATAATATCATATAATTGTATCAGCACAAATACGTCGCAAATACAAGTTATAATTTTATAGAATATTATCTGATCATATAGGAACGTTTTTTTCCGTGATGTCTTAGGGAATAAGCGTGCATAAGCACACGTGGACTCGGAGAATGTTGGATATTTAGCCAAAATTTTTTGGAAACTTGAATAATTAAATATTCCTGAATATTCAATTGAATTGGCATTTAAATTGAAACAATAAATATAGCATGAAATTCAATACAATTTGAGTAGTTGAAATATCCAGGAATATTTTCTTATAATATATGTGGCAACTGAAGTATAAATACATATGCTTGTATATACATATATAATATATATGAGGCGTTCCATGCCAACAGGGACAGCTGCGACCCTCATCCTCTTTTATTTTTTTAAATTATTTTCCCTGTTCAGTAGACTCAAAGAAATACTTGTAATTTTTTTTTTGGATTTTATTCTCAAGTAGTTTTGACTCTGTGATTTTTTGAAAATCCTACATTTGAAGTGACCGGAAAAGGTTCACGCACCTGTGTCTCCGGTTCCGCTGGTTGGATTCAAAAAATCAGACACATGAAATTGATTCGAAATCAAACGTAGTTTTTGGAAAAAAACATATTGAGGATGAAAATTTTCTATTCAACGGTCATCTCGTCGCCTGAACATCAAAAATCGATTTCCGTCGGGTATGACATGATTGATTTTTATAAAAGATTTTTCAAAAATTCCTTGTAAAAAACAAACATTTTCATGTACGTCTAATTGTGGATTTCGGATTCCTTCGATTTTTTATCGAATTTCAAAAGAAATTTTGAAACATAAAATGCCTTCGATTTTTTTCCAATTTTTCCGCTTGAAGAAACACTTGTGATTTTTTTTTTTTTAATTTCATTGTCAAGTAATTTTGGCTCCATGAATTTTTTAAAATCCTACATTTAGGATAGGATTTTAAAAAATTCGAGGAGTCAAAACCACTTGATAATAAAATTAAAAGAAAAATCATAAGTATTTCTTCGAGCCTGATGAACAAAGAAAAAAATTTGAAAATAATCGAAAGCTTTTCATATTTAAATTAAGGCAGTACTTCAAGTACCTGGTACTTGCGATGTACTGGAAGTTCAGTACTTGAGGTACAAATGACTTCAAAAGTATATAAAGTATTGTACTTACATTTTCATGTACTCGTTATGCACTTCAAGTACTTGAACTTAAAATTTTGAGTACTTCCATGTACTTTAAGTATTTCCACTTAAGATTTCAAGTACTTTTCTGTACTTAAAGTACATTTTTAAGTACTACGTAAGAAGTACTTTTGAATACGTCTTGCTAATGCTTGCATGTACAAATTAATATAATATAATTGCGGAACGTTCTTCGTAGTGATGCCGTGAGACGAAACGAGACAAATTTCTCGTCGCGTCTCGAAATTTCGCCTCCTCTCGAAATCTTGCCTCGTTTCGAGATCTCGTCTCGTCTCATCTCGTTTCGAAATCTGTGACGCAATTTTTTTGGTTTTGCGCCACAGGTCGTACCGACCAGGGTTTACGTTGATTTTTGATTAATTTAGAGACCTTTTAGAGATTAGTATATAAGTCAATTTTTCCGGTTTTGCGTTATCGTAAGCTCTCGTCCCGTTGTTATCGGATCATTGCAAAATAAGACACCGAGTTACCGTGAATAGGGGCCGAAGTAATGAGCCACCCGGTATACTCGATTTCGAAGAGAGTAATTCGAGGGAGTCTAAAGGTTCGAGTGCGACTCTCGACGCTTCGCGAAAAGGTTATGGTCAGAGAAGGGCGGTTTGAGATTAAATTACGTTTCAGTATGGAAGGCCGTTGGCGTATGGGCCCGCGATTCCCCATCCACCACGGATTGCCCAATCGCACCGTTCTCGTAGGATTAGTTATATTTAGTCCCGGATCTCCCGTACCAGAAGAAGACCTCTCGAAGGATGATCATCGCGAGCACCAGGATTCATACGCCGTAACATCATGGCATGTCTACGTTTTACGTTCAAAGAATGTTTATTTCAATTGAGTTTAGCGTTATCGTTTGAATTTGCCGGTCTGTTATGGTTCGAGATAAGGCGCTCGAGTCGTTGTGACCCGTGTGGAAAATAATCAGGGAAGCCCTAATAGTAATCCGGCCCCGAACAGGTTTAAATGTGGAATCCCTAATATGATTTTCCCGGATACAGCCCTAAAAGGCTCCGATAAGGCAATCACAGGTGTCCAGGTTAAAATTTAATAGGGCCTTGATAGTTGAATCCATGTGGGGCCCGGTAAGGCTCAAACAGGGATTACCACAATAAATTTAAACAAGGATATTATATATTTATTATCTTTTATGTAATATTTACGTAATATTATATAATTATGTATATTATAAATATGTATAAATGTCAATATGAAGATAATGAAAAATAAAAAATCATACAAAAAGGAAACAAAAAATATAACTAAAATATTTATTTATAAAAAAAATATAAATAAAAATAATGTAACACAAAAATAAACAAAAATTTCAATAATAATATATTTAAAAAATGCTTGAATATTATTATTACATTTTTTGCTTATAAATAAATAAACAATTCAATTATAATATATTTAAAAAATGTTTAAATATTATTATTACATTTTTTGTTTATTTTTTTTTTTACTATAATAATATTTATCATTTTTTATTATTTTTATAATGATATTTATATATATTTATAATACATACATATAAAATTGTTTAATATTACATAAATATCACCTTTTTACTGAATATCACGCTGTTCTATATCCAACCCGGTGAGACAGCGCGTTTTCATTAGAACTCGAAGACTAATACCATTTAAAGAGGTATTATCGTTTCTCACGTGAAAATTATTTTCCAACTTAGCTACGCGAAATTTTGTGAACACGAAATTCAGAGCAAAATTCAACTTGTGGTGAAATTTCACAACGATTTACCGTCTAGAAACTGAGATATTTAATTTCAAAATCACAATTTTTGTATACTTTTAACACATGTCTTATGGCGTGAGCGGTACCGAGGTTAGGTTTTTTATTTTTTTCTGCGTGATAATTCCAACTTTCGTTGATGAAAAACGAACACATGCAACTTTAGATTACAGGTAATAAATTGATGTACATTAAATGTAGGGTTACCGATGAAATAAAAGAGAAATATCGAGTTAATCGCACTGGTTTCTGAACGCGACGGACTATACGAGCTGATTGAAAATCAATTTGGCAACGCCGCATGACTGTTCGCTGTTTGCCATGTTTATGTCGCATGCACCCATACAACTCTGACACACGACTCACGCATTCTTCCGCTAAGTGATGTTGCCACCTAACCTTCTTCGCCATATAACTGCTGGAATCATGCAAGTCTTTTCTCATGAAAATTTTTTTTTCCTAACAATTAAAGTGTTCAAAACACAAGTATATTAGTAATAAAAAATTAAAATAATTTTTTTAGTTACTATTTAAAAATAAAAATTTAGCAGAAAATCCAAACACTATTTTGACTCCGAAGTTTCGATAATACCTCCTAAAATACAAGAAATTCCTAAGGAATCGATAGTGCAGTGGTAGCGTGTCAGTCGTAAGGTAGGTCGTTAAGTAGTTCTCATTTAAAATCTTGGGTAGGAAAAAAATTATTTTCGATGGAATAACGTCCGGACTGCGGAGCCGGAAATAATCGTTAAAAAAAAATCAATCTTCGGGCGTTAATTTTTTTTTTATTCTTTAATGATCGAAAGTGCTGAATTCGTTGACTGCGGAGGATCGCGGGTTCAAATCCCGGTCGCTGACTTTTTTTTTCAAAATTTACAGGATTTTCAAAAATAATGGAATAACACTATTAAATGCATTCATCGATCATTCTTAATTGCTAATTTATAGAAAATAAACTATATTATGTCAATTTGACCTGCGCAGGGATGAGATTGGATAAACCGGGCGCAATCAGGGAAATCTTATAAGGCCCTGATTTATAAAGTGTGTCAATCCCGTAAGGGTCCCTAACGGGAAGCCACGTCGGGTCCCGGTTATAATCAGGGAAAATTAATCGGGGCCCTTACAGATCCCTAATAATATTTCAACACGGGGACGTCAGGAGACGAGGGGATCGCGAGTTCTCGTTACGCGTGCGCGTACTCGTCCCTCTCCCTCCTCGTTATCGTCTCGATCAATTTACCGGTTCAATTCGTTCTCTTTCTGCGTTGCTCTCGACCCGAGCGGTTCGCTGCTCGGGAAGCTCCCGTCATGTTACCGCTTTTGGCTCTCGTATCGCTACGCTATCGTTTCTCTCGAGCTATCTTTTTGGCGTTCTCGCCTTCTCTGATATCGTTTGTTACCGAATTTGCTCTCGTTTCGTTCCCGTTATGCTACCGCTGCTCTCTAACTACCTTTTTGTGATCTCGATTGCGAGGTATTTCTGTTCTCGAGTTACCGAAATTATTTTGTCGTTGTCGTCACACTATCGTACTTTCGAGCTTTCTGTTCACGTTCCCGTTTCCGAGTCTATCGTCGTTATCAAATTTGCTTAAGTATCGGAGTAATCGTCCTTATCGAATTTATTTAAGCATCGAATTGATCGTCGTTATCGATATTCACTTAAGTATCGAAGTTACCGTCGTCACCGAATTTTTCTATTCGCTATCGCCTCCGTTACCGTGATTTCTCTTCGTTTTCCGATCAGCTATCGAAATTATGAGCTATCATAAGAGAATCGATAAATTAGCCTGAACCAACACCCCATAAATTTTCTGTTGTTGAGTTCAGTTATTTCAGATCACGAAGGCACTCGAGAGTTGGCCAGCCGTCCACGCCCTCTCTCCAAAAACCACATCCTGAGCGAATCGGGTATTCCGTCACCGATCTCGCCATCCAACACGCCGGCGTCCCTTTTTCTTGTTTTGTTTACGTCTTTCTAAAGTTCCGGTCAAGTTTAGCGGGTTTGGTAATTCCCGCCGTTAAAGTAAAAAGATAACCTGGCGCTCAACGGCTCTCCCGGCATCGAGGATGGTGAGACGGGCCGAAGGTGACGCGAATCGCGAGGTTCCCGTCACAAATCTCGTCTCAAAAACGTCGTCATGTCTCAAAAAATCGCGTCCGCATAATATTACAGGTTATTTTCGCGCGTAGGCTTTACTCGAAAATACGCGCAAACACTCACACAAACTTGTGCATACTCGCACACACTGGCAAACATTCGCACACACTCGCACACATTCGCATACACTCAGACCCACTTGTATATACTCGAACACACTCGTACACATTTATACACACTCACATACACTCGGACACACTCGCACACACTTGCACCCACTTGCACACACTCGGACACACTCGCACATACTCGTACTTGCAGACACTCGCATACACTCGGACGCACTTGCACACACTCTTACACACTCGCACATACTTGCACACACTTGCACATACTTGCACACACTCGCACACACTTTCACACACTCGCATACATTCGGACACACTCACACACACTTTCACATACTCGCACCTACTTGCACACACTTGGACACACTCGCACGCACTCGGACCCACTCGCACACATTCTGACACACTCGCACGCACTCGGACCCACTCGCACACATTCGGACACACTTGCAAATACTTGCACACACTTGCACACACTCTCAAAAACTTGGACACACTCGCACTCAAACACTTGCAAACGCTCGCACATACTCGCCCACACTTGCAGAGACTCGCACACACTTGAACACACTTTCACGCGCTCGGACGCACTAGCACAAACTCGGACACACTCACACATACTCCCAAACACTTGCACACACTCGCATACACTCGGACGCACTTGCACACACTCGCACACACTTTCATGCATTGGGCGTTAATTGGGCGTACCGCTTCTCTCCCAATCCGCTGAAGTCTCTCGCGTCCGAGAGCTTTTCCGAACTGGCCGAGGGCGTGATAAGGGCGTGAAATTCGAACGGTGTCCCTGAAAAATAGGCTGAAATCTTACATAAAATACCTTTCGCTCTACCGGCAGTAATTTAAGCTGCCTCGCGGATATTTTCCCCGGGGATTCGGTCACTGACTTAGATGGGATCAGGGTCCTGCCCGTGGATGGCGGTAGCCACTGACACTGTCCACGCGGGCCCCAAAAACCTAAAGACAACACTGCCACCTCACCCATCTTCGTCAGTTCCATAAACCCCAACATAAACGGGCGCCGGAGGTGATTCGGACCGCGATACCCGCAATTACAACAGGCTGATCTAGCGCCAGGCTGGGAAGTTGTAGAGAGGAGGGTGACACAGTAATATATCGGCCTGTTTTCCAGCTCGTTCCCTGGTATCCAGTACCTGCGGGTGTGGATGTAACGCAACCCACTTGCGATGATCGGCAAAACTCCAGGTGGACCATAAATAACCAAAAATAACCTAAATCATCGGTGAGGTGATCAGTCTCCCGACACCACAAAATAGATAACCAGCCAAATTTTCAGGTAGCCGTGAGTCTTAATAAACGCTAGATAGCCATTATTTACCGAACTTCAGGTAACCATGACGTGAGCGACGAGATACTAGAAGGGACCCAAAACATAATCTTTACTTAAGAAAACAAACTAAACTCTTTACTAAACTGAATGATCATATATTTTACTAAGGACAAAATGGAGATTCTTTACTAAAATGAACGATTATACTTTACTACAAATGTGACTGGAGTCTGGTCTAAAATAAAGGAAACGATAAAATTACTACCGATTCCCGAGCTTATGGTAACCAAACGTGAATTTCTATACCGTATCAATCGAACGTGCGCCATCCCAAGGTCGTAATCTGACCTCTTGACCGCACACAGTTCGCGCATGTGACGGGGCCCAAAATTTCACGTCACAACATATACATATGCATAGGTGTGTTTGTCGAAGTTTCTCATGGTATTTAAAATTATAATTCCAGACTGCACGAGAGAAAATCAATACTGCGACCAAAGCTGCACTTCAAAATAACTTAAATGAGCAGGAACTTTTGAAGACAATCTAGAAGGAAACACCTCGGGAAACACATTCCAATGTATCAAACAACGAGTTGCAAGGGATATGTCCTCAAGATTTCTGGGTCAGAATCGAAAATGACTTAGGCGTAACAGTACCCAAGTACTTGAAGAACCTGCTAAATTTTAATAATTTAGGCAACCCTTTGTCATTGAGACACGTGACTGATGACACCATCACGGAACTGAAGTCATTTGCTCGTGATTCCCTCAGGGGTATTATCGTACCTGATGAAAATCTACATGATTATTATGGGATTTATTACAGACGCCCGGAATTTTTTAGATTCGTTATGGGTGATCACTATTTGCTGAAAGAACTGGCTGATTATGTTCGAAGCAAACCGATCGACCATTTTCAGCGTAATATCAGAGCATCCAAAGAAGGTAACGAAGCCAAGCACAAACAAAGCATTCTCCCTCTGTCGGTAAGAAATTCGAATGGGTACCTTGGTAGAATCAACGTTGAAGAGTCTGCACTCGCAGCTTCTGCCGTCGATGGAAATCCTGTAAGTAACTCGTTCCCAGAAAACGATCCAACTTTCGATCGAAAAAAAAATTGGTTGACTACTTAAAAAGTCCCTCAATTCTGAAACTACAGTACTGACGGTTGATGTGTCGGTTCTTGAAGAATATGATGGAAATAATTTGCCTGAATGCTTTACCTACTTAGCAAACATAGAATGTCCAATATGTTCAATCAGACTAAAGGTCATAAAACACGGTAGAGGAGTCGCCGAGAGGGAAAACTGTTAAGGGGGGACAGTACTGAAATTGGATTTTTTTTTGTTTGTATATGGATATTTTTCAAATCTTGACAACTTTTATGAAACTTTTGAACTAGAAACTGACCAAAACTCAGGGTATGTAGGTCAAATATTTTGTGGGTTATGGCTATTTTTCTAATTCTAAAGTATACTTCTTAAAAATGTTCCCTGCGCATACAGTGTTATCACAGAGGGTTGAAATTTGTTCCTCGCACATATACTACCATAATCTAAAAATTTGCGGAAGGGATTTTCAAATAGACTTTATTTGGCTATTCAAGATATTACCAATGCAGAGGTATTTTAAAAAAATATGATTTGTCGTACATTATGTACCAGAAAATGAGTTCTATTGACACTACGCCAAATTCCTTCCAGCAATTTTAAGATAATGTGCCCTAGAATATGTGTTTCAAAGGGGAAAGTGATCGGACTAAAACTAATGCGCAGGAGATTTTTTGAATACCCAAAAATACAATTCCGAGATAAACGCGATTGAATTAATTTTTCTTGGAACAATTCCTAAGAAGCAAAAAGTGAATGGGAAACGCTGAATTTTGTTCTGTGAAGATTCCTGACGAATAGTAGTTGATATTGGAATTTATTTATGGCCATTACAAGTTATCACTACTGGAAAAATTGTACAACTCACAAGAAGAGGGGCATAGATCCGGATGATGGATTCAGCTCAAACTCCTAGAAGTTACTTCTTGGGGCAAAAAATGAACCCTATGCTGTTCAATTCAATCTCATAGGTCTTTCTTCTCTGTACGAACCCAAATTTGTGATATTATTGAGCGATTCATCGATTACCTGCGATGATCCAATATATGTCATTCTAATTGAACCCAATCATTCATGTTGATAAAAAGCAGCTGATTTACAATAAAAACATGTTTCTGTTTTACACAATGAAATTATCACAAGCCTCATCTTTAAAATTCACAATTTCTAGCGAAAGACGCCGCTATCAAGTCTTTGTCGCTGCATCGGATTATCAGGCTCCTTGACCGGCTTGTCATTATACAATCATTCTGTAATATATTTATACAATAAGCGGTAAGCTCATTTGATTAATATTCATAGCTTACAAATTTCAAATAAGTGTAACGTGTCGCAAGACCCATCTGACACTTGCGAACCAGCGATATCCAACATCAGTTTCACTATCACTTTATTGACAGTATTGCAGATTCCGCACATTACTACATATAAAACATGAAGCTTTGGGAAATTATCATATAAATTTGAGAAAAAATTACACTTTTCTGTTTTAAAAGTTTTCTCAGGTTGTTGGCTGTTCATACGAAATGATTCATATCGCAAATGTATATATGTGAGAAAATCAATATTCTATAAATTCAGAAGTAAACATTGCTGTTCATTTTATGTTTCATAAATCACATTTAATCATTCGTGCTTGGTTCATGATTCTCGAATTGCTTTAGATACACAAATATAACCCGAATTTGTGAAAAGAAAGGTTATAACAGCAGACAGCTGGACGAAACACGACAGATTTTACTTTGTAATCCGCACACCAACTTGGCTGGTGGCAGCACTATTGTTGCGGAAACGAAGGAAACGAGATAGCCGTACAACAGTACAACTTTTTTTTTCTAATCGTTTGGTGATCGCTGAGTGAAGATTGGTGAACTAATTAAAACGTTCGGCGGTCAATAGTTTTTTTTATAAATGAATAATCAAAATTTTAACCTATTGACCGCCAAACATTTGAATTAGGCCACCAATCATTATTAAACGAGTTTCTTTCAATTCCAACGTGACCGTAAATTTTTTTATTATTTATTTGAATAAAAAAAACTATTTACCGCCAAACATTTTCATTAGTCCACCGCTCATCACCAAACGATTTCCCTTCAATATAATTAATTTGGAAATAAATTAGAAATGAAATAACGTATTTATCAGGCTAGCTTGACACACGTAGACATTTGACAGAAGTCGTGTATCAAGCGTGTATCTTTCGATAAAAGCAATGAGTATAGGATAGGATAGAGTGGAAGCTACCATATGGCCGCAATGAGGATATACGAATTTCAGCGCCATCTGTGAAGTCGAACTCATGAACCATACAGAAAAGGCGGTAAAAGCGCCATGTATTGTATATATAAATATATCCTTGGTACACTCTTTAAATAAAATCAATATTTAAAAAAAATTACGGATGGGAAAAGTATATCACAAATTGATCATTGCACAAATTATCCACGACGCTGACGACCGACGGAGGCGTTAGTATAGCAAATATGACGCGAATAACGTTTTTTTTTTGTTTATGGGGCTCAAATCACATAAAAAAAATTTTTTTCACTACCATGATATTTTTTATATATGGAAGAAGGTTTCAAGGACATTTTTCCGACAAAAACGATAAATCGATTTTTTAGTCATTTTGCTCGAATTTTTCAGTACTGTCCCCCCTTAAAAGAGGTGGATAATATCTCATTTTCAAAGACACATGAAGATACACACCAAGGCCGATGACAAAAAAATTGAAGAACTCTGTAGCTCGTGGTCGAAAGAATGTAGCACGTGGCTCCCTTCAAAATATGTTTAAAAGAGTGTGTCCTTCCAGCGATGCTTCTCTCGATGCATGTACTTCCAGTAACGGAAATACAAATGGTGAAGGAATGCCCGGAACACCTTCAACTAAGAGATACTGCACTGGGATGTCCCGAGATTCTAGTTCTGATGATCTAGGTGATGATCCTACCTTGGATTCTGCTGTAGATGAGTTAATGAAGCCAGAGCTAACTCGGGATAATTCTGAAGCGAGGCCCCGAGATATTTCTTGCGCAAAATCAAACATTTCAACGGGGGAATGTTGGAGCCGAACAGTGAAAGAGCGACCTGTTCCGTAAAAAATCCAGCTCACTACAATAGCAGGCAAAGTCGTCAGAATCGTAACCGGGTGAATACCCTTACGCCAAATCAAACACGCACGTATATCGCAATTTTTCCAATTCTGAATAACATGGAAGTACTTTTGAAAGAGAATAAGGACTTACGGGATACACTAATACATATTTTGAGAGATGCCATGGAACATCCGAAGCAGGCCTCTGAGTCCGATGAGCCAAATTTATTCTTGCGAAAACTTATGGATACAGCTGATAAAAATTCGACTAGCAAAAAAGGTGGGCAACGGTATGACGAATCACTCAAACTTTTTGGTACGTATTTGTTTATAATAGATGGAAGTAGTATATGGACCACTATGGCGACCCCCACTCCTATCCCCACTCCTATCCCCTCCACTTTCCCCCGCGCTGGAGCCTCTTTCCGAGCGTGGTGGGGGTAATCGTGGGGAGAGGTGGTGGGGGGAAGAGTTCTGAGGGCTCGCCATAGTGGTCCGATTATTATTATTATTATTATTATTATTATTATTATTTATTTTTATTATTTTCAATATTCTCTCTCTCTCTCTCTCTCTCTCTCTCTCTCTCTCTCTCTCTCTCTGAATTATTATTTTTTACTTTCATAATTATTATTATTTTTATTATTATTTTTAATATTTCCACTCTCTCTCCGATTTATGATTATTTTTTACTTATGCTTCTTCCGAGGCTATTAGGCGCATCTCTCTCTCTCTCTCTCTCGCTCCTGTCACTTAGGTAAAAACCTAAGTGAGAAAGAGAGAAAAATCTCTCTTTCTCCTTCTCTCGTACACACTCTCTCTGTTTTTCGCGCACATTTTGTCACTCTCTCACTATTCTCCCTCGTTATTTCGGTAACTAAAATTTATTCCGAATCCGTGAAAAAAAATCACCGCACAGTAGAATTGCGAAGAAGTTTAAAAACACTCGTACTAGCACTCCAAAATTTTTTCCGATATTCCTACGAATAAGGTTTTGAGTGATCTACAGCAGGAATTATTTTGAAAAACGATAGAATGCAAACCCGCACAGATATATTCGTTATACTTATCTCCGTGAGTCCCGTCTTCGTGAAATATTTTTATTAGCACGAGCACACACGTTAATCCTGAGGGCATATAAATTATTTAAACGAATATTTTAACCGATTGGCATTGCGAAAACGTTTTCCCGATGTTACACGATTAAAAGAACGACGATTACTGAGCTCTATAGATGCTTGGAGGCAAGCTCCACGCGCCTTTAGGGATAATATGAAGACTTCTCGGCGCGCGCGAAATGCACCGTCAGCACCACGTGCATGTCTCATCGTCGCCCAAGCTTGCTCGAATTCGCTCATTTTTTTATTCGTATGGAGAATAATATATTTAAGGTATATAATGTGATCTGAAAATGCAACGCGAGTATACCTACAGACACAATAGGTATACGCTGCGAATATACATAGGTAAGCTAACCAGGTACCGTTCCGTAGCGCTCGAGAGTCAATAACTATGGGCATGCTCACGCGGTATCGTTCAGCAGCAGCAGTTCTTTTACATATAGGGCGAATAATGAATTAAAATTGTACAGATCACAGGCAGGCAGGGGCGCTTCAGCATCGAATGGACCATCTACAAGAGTATAGCGATGACTGATACTGTTCTCTTTTGCGATTGTATTTTACAAATTTGTTTGCACCCGGAGAGAAAAGTTGCATAGCTCTCGCCGCTACACATACACACTGGCGTGTATAAGAGGATGTCAGCTAATTTGCACGCGCCAAGGTTTACTTTGTTTTGACGAAAACAGAGTATCAATATCATGATGCGTTATATGAAAGCGATGTATAAGTCTGATTCGAGCTATGTAAGAAAAATTATAAATTAAAAATTTTTCTCTAGCCTTGAAATTATTTTCTTTATTGAACGAAAATTATTTTTTCGAAAAAAAAGTGCCGAGAGATGAGCTCGAGGCTCCAGAGGTCACGAACATGCATAGTTATTGAGCTCTCCTCTTTGGGTGAGTTATTCGCTAACTCTCTCTCTCTCTCTCTCTCTCTCTCTCTCTCTCTCTCTCTCTCTCTTTTCTGTATGCATATCTTTTTCCATGACTCGAATCTTTCTATCACAGCAATAGCGGGCTTTTTTTTATATTTTTCGATGGATACCGAGTATTCAAGTATGAAACTACGAGATTTCTCGATTTTTCGAGGTGCGTGAAATGCATCATCAGCAGAGCAGCAGCCGGATACTGGCCGTCTTCGCTCAATGCTGCGAATATCTTCTCCTTATTTTTATATAATGTGTTTGTAGATATTTGTGTGCTTCATGCAACTTAGTAATATAATTTAATATATATTTCGCCCTCAAGATCGTTAAACCTTATAAAAATTATGCCACCCACTTATGTATTCAATTTTAAAAGTATATTTTTATAAATCGAAAATTTCTCTTTTGCCTTGAAAACATTTTTCTTTATCGAACGAAATTTTTTTTTTTCGAAAAAAGAGCCGAGAAGTGAACGCGAGGCTCAGCCGAGAGGTACGGCAAAGATCACGAGCATAGTTATTGAGCTCTCTCTCTCTCTCTCTATCTCTACTCTGTGAGCTCTCTAAAATTCTGGAGAGAATTGTCCTGGCTGATCTAAGAAAGTATCTACAGCTCTCTAACCTTGATGACTCTCACCAGTTTGGTTTTGTCGCAGGAGGCTCCACACAAGCTGCATTAATCAAGGTGCTAGATGCTGTGCGTTACGCCACTGATCGTCGTGAGGTAACGGTGTTGGTTCTTTTTGACTTCTCAAAAGCATTTGATACCGTAGATCACGCGAAATTAATCTTCAAACTGGCCTCACTAAATCTCTCTCGTTCGACATTGCGTTGGTTCTGGTCGTACCTCACGGGACGCACGCAATCTGTACGCACCTCCCGTGGCACGTCGCGCCCGCTACTGGTCACCTCAGGGGTGCCTCAGGGATCAGTTCTTGGTCCAGCCTTATTTTCGATATATGCTGCTGACATTAATAGCGTGATAAAACACTGTAGCATCGTGAAATATGCGGATGACCTCCAAATATTTGCACACTGTTCACCAACTTGCATTGCCGAGTGCGTAGCTCAGGTTAATGAAGATGTGGCTCGAATACGTGACTGGGCTGACGAGAACGCTCTAAGATTAAACCCCGCTAAAACAAAAGCGATGCTCCTCGGCTCGGCGCGTATCGTCAATACGCTAAGACTATCGCAAATCCCCCAAATCATAGTAGAAGGAACTCCTACTCCTTATGTCGATCTAACGAAAAATTTGGGCCTTCTGATCACGCCTATGCTAAGCTGGCGCGATCAGGTCACAACTATTTGCAATAGAACTTACAAAACGCTCTATCAACTCAAGGCGAATAGGCAAGCCCTCTCGTCTGAGCTACGACGGCTTCTCGTCACATCACTTATTTTACCCATCTTCGACTACTGCTCAATCCTACTTCTTGATATAACTGGCATTGAAGACACCCGACTACAGCGCGCTCTCAACGCTTGTGTCAGATTTGTGCTCAATGTTAGGAAATATGATCATATCACGCCATCCTATGACAAACTAAAATGGCTCAAGGTCACTCAACGGCGTCGGTACCTATTGGGCCTCTTTGTG